>JACDOX010000143.1:1468724-1698724 GCA_014549065.1 Cardinalis cardinalis
CCAGTGAGATTAGCTGAAATTCATTGAAATGCTGCTGTGACTTTCACAGTTCCGTCGCTGCTGAGGAGGTTGTGCAGTTGTGCTGGGAAGCCACTGGGTGTCAGCAGGAATGTGAGAGCAAGGCAGGGACCCCTCTCCATAAAATCCAGCGCTTCGCAGCACATCCCTAAGAAYTCCGGAGAGGAAATGCCTGGCAAGATTTCTGCACCCTGGAACATGAGCAAGTGACAAGTGACCCCTTCATAAATCAGCTCAGCCCGAAGAGCAAGACTCTCTCAGKGCTTCTCTTCATCCTCTAATAGGGGATTGTTCAGAGAAAGTTTTAGAGCCAGTTTATAAAACCAGACTGAGCTCAACCCAGTGCCTCAGCCAGCCAGCAGGACTGCTCAGGATCAGAGCAAAATCGCCATTGACAAGATGCAAAATCCTTTTAGCACATCTGCTTTTCAGACATTGATACTGAGTTTGTTTATGCTCATCGTAAAACCAAAGTTTTGCACAGCTTTCACTGAATTTTTTATGTGCATTTCAACAGCACTCAGAGATCATGCTCTGCTCTATGTAAAAGCTGCTCTAAATTAAGTGCTAACTTACCACTACACAGTAAGTTAATTTGGACCTCAACTCCCCTAAAACTCGAGGACTTTGTGATCCCAAAAAAGCRAAATAATTAAGATCTAAAAGTGCTCTAGCATCTTTGCTGTTATTGRTACAATGGTCTGGCTGGTTGTGAGAGACAAAAACTCAGACACTCCAAATAGTAAACTCAGAATAAACTCATCTGGTTTTGAAACATGAGCACTATTAAATTTTGTAGCCGCATTGTTATGGGTCCCAGTGTATACTTTCTTTAAATCAGTAATGGAAACAGGAGGATGAAACAAAGAAGCAGCCACAGACACTTTTGTTTCTTCAGAAGGAGAAGATGTTTACATCAGGAAMTATTTAGTTTGGTGTATTTAAAAATACATCACTTTGGAATATTTAGATAATTCTAGACTCACTGCTGCTAAGTAACACCTGAGGATCAGAATCCTGTGAATTGCAGTGTCCTGAAGCTGTGCAATCTTCAGTGGGAATGGAGAGCATCCCTTTTATGCACAATTAGCCATTTACCTCAGTGATATTCTCCATKAATTTCTCTGCAAATAACACAAGGATGCTCCCAGATTTCTGGCTGCTGAAAAAAAGGCTTTTCCCCTTGAGAAGCAGGGCTTTCAAACTAGGCAACAAAGTATTAACTCATGTGGTGCTCTGTGGAGTGGCCTGATTTAAATAAATATACTTTATTCATAATGAAGGGAATGCACCAATTTACTCTCTCTTTTCCCTCTCTTCCCTTTTCATTGCCCATTTAAGGTGCAGAAGATCGTTTTAATTAAACTCAGAATTACTTCTCTAAAAATGTTGGTAATTCTGACAAAAGCATCTCACTTTACTCTAAAAGCACTGAGTGAGCAAGACTATGAAGGTTACAGGAGAGCACCAGCTATAACTCTGTTGTTTTCATTTGCATACAAATTGTCAGCCAGAAGCAAACATTTTCAAACAATGAGTTATATAAAATCTGATTTTTTGGACTGAGTTTTAATTTTATTTTTATCCACAAGAACTTCTAAAGAAGTAACTGTTTTGTTTTACAGGTTGTTTTTTTTTAAGATAGAGATCTAAACTCAGGGTAATTTCTCCAAATGACATATATTTTGAAATGATTTTATAAGTTCTTTACAATATAGAATTGAGGACTAGCAATCAGAGATTTAGGTTCCATTATTCCAGGTGGTCTACAAATGAAGACACTCTTTGGGCCGCAATTGCAAAAGCAGATTTGTGACAAGAGAAAAAAATAGACATACATGAAGACAGCAGATGGGAAAGTGAGGAAAAAGTATAAAAGAGGTGGGATTTTTTTTTTAATCTTTATGTTTTTGTATCTGTATTTTTTTTTTTTGACTCTTTATCACCTGTGCTGAAACCGTCAAGTGATAAAGTAGCCAGTGGTGATTTGAGAGGTACTGGAGGAGGCTGAGGTTTTACCTGGGAGCTTAACAGATATGTCTGTGAAGCTGCTTCTGCTTCTTTCAGCCTGCAGAGGAGAAACTATGACCTGAATTAGTTCCACTCCTACCTGTGAGCTTTACTTGTACATCCCTAGCAGTGAGAAGCAAACATCAACAGCACTTGATATGAGAGAGCAGAGGGCAGAGAACAATCTGATTTATAATTTACCCACTTCCTCCCTCTCCAATGGGGTGTTACACCTCTAAGAATTTGCCACAAAATCTCTCCTKTCCCCCATGAGATAACAGGACATGGGATGTGCCTGATTCCTAAGCCACCTGACACCCTTTGTGGTGGCTTTTAGGGGATCAGTAACACCCTGGTACTGGGTAAAGTGGCAGAGTGAGGCTCCTGCCAAACTGGAAACCAAGAGCTTGTGCCTGGGGCATTAGACATAAAGGTAGTGAGGCAGGAGGCTGGCTATCAGGGTGTATATTTACTAAATATTGTGCAAGGAAATGGCATTTTGCTACTGCTGCTTTTCCCCAACAAAAGTTAGTCACACATAAAGGAACTAAACCAAACTGTAGTGTTATGCAAATGAGTTTCCAAATATTTATTTGTGTTAAACCTTTGACAAATGGTCAGCAAATTTAATGTTGTGGTGCCTTCTTTTAGCTGGAATTCTATGAAAAATATCAGTGAAATACACTAATTTAAGTGGGTTTAAAAGCTTGCAGCATATTGACAGTGTATATTTTATTTTCTTGGCTCTCTGACTATGAAAGATTAGGCACACCTCCATTAAACAGATACAAGTTTGCTCAGAGAGATCTTATTGTGGTTCTTTTTTCTATTTGTTCTTCCTGGGGGGCGACATTCTCAGCTGACAAAAAACAGCAGAACTCTCTGCTTACAGAACAGAGCTGTGCTGGTCTACAGAGATTCAAAACCAGGCCTACAAATCATCAGATTTGATGATTTACTGATAGCTACCAATCASCTGGATCTGTTGGATTTTCCTCAGCAAGGTATCTGTGTATGCACACTCACTTGCTCCCTCTTTGAGGTCACCAGATTATTTCAACTGGACTGTTGCTGCTATCCAACTCACGTGATTAACTGAGTTCTTTCATGATATTTGTAAACTTTGTTCCACTAGCTCACAGTGCTCCCAAAGACTTTCCTTTGAGTGTGGGCATGCTGACTTCAGTGTCTATCCAAACAGGCCAGGATGGCTTGACTTAAAGAATAAACTTTTAAAAATGTTTGATGGGCTATGGAGCTCAGCTGTTGCAAGTAACTGTCTCAAATGTCTAAATGTGTGCACACGAAATCCAGGATCTTATTTGCAACAACTGAATATGCTCATTGAGTTGACCATGACAACATCTGGGAGCTGTCCAGTCATTAAGATGGATTATATTATATTATATTATATTATATTATATTATATTATATTATATTATATTATATTATATTATATTATATTATATTATATTATATTATGTATCAATTATACCATATTATATCATATTATATCATATTATATTATATTAATCATATCTTCTGAAAAACTTCTTTATCCTCAGCTCTGAGCTGAGCCCCAGCAGAAACTTCATGGTCAGGATCACATAATTGGCTGACCAAGTTTTTTAAAGGGTACTACGCAGATTTCACTTTGTGGAAGATGCTTCCCTGTAGTTTTGAGTAGGATCCATTTAAGCAGTAAATGTAACATTTGCTGACACCTGGATCTGATATAACCACTGAGACTCCTTTTATATTCACTGGAGTGATTTGAGGATGCAAAGATTGCAAATGTCCAGAATAGGTCAGATGAGTTTTGAGCTAAATTTGCCTATTCTTCTTTATTGASTAGAAAGGGCACTGAGGATGCCCAGCTGAGGTGTAAAAATTTGTGTTGTGGCCATCTAAACCTATATGAGGTGATTCTCACAGTCACTGTGTTAGATAAACTCATCAAAATAACATGTCAGGAGTGTCCTTAACGCCGAGCGCGAGCAGACGTGCAGCTCTGAACAGCATCTGTGTTTGCTCAACTTCTCATTTCAATTCGAGCACTCCAGCACATACATGATCAGCTGAACAAAATAAAAGATTGGCCCTTCAAAGAAGCRCATTTCGTGGAAACATGCTAGGATTCTTGAAAAACAGAAATCTTGACTGATGAAATGGAAAAATTCATTACATTTTGGTTACTATTCTTAAGTGACTTATGAAAGGAAGAGGCCTGTTTTTTGTTTTGTTTTTTTTTTAGGTATTAGAGGGACTGGAAGGAAACACATCCACTGTGTCCACATGATGTGACTACAAACTGTGTGGACTTACCTATTATATAGGAAGGGAATGCCCCAACGAAGGCAGAAATGATGAATCTGACTCCATGTTCTCAGAAGGATGATTTATTACTTCATAATACTGTATTATTTTAAAGAATACTATACTAAACTACACTAAAGAATACAGAAAGGATACTTACTGAATGCTAAAAAGATAATAATGAAAACTCGTAACTCTTTCCAGAGTCTCAACACAGCTTGGCACTGATTGACCAAAGAGTGAAAACAACTCACAGCAGAATCCAAAGAAACAATGACCCSTGGATAAACAATCTCCAAACACATTCCACACATGAGCACAACACAGGAGAAGCAAATGAGATAAGAATTGTTTTCCTTTTCTCTGAGGCTTCTCAGCTTCCCAGGACAAAAATCCTGGGCAAAGGGATTTTTTCAGAGAATGTGAATGCCACACTTACCTTTCCCACCTCATTTTAAAAACCYAGGAGAGGGGTCCTGTGGAGCTATGAACAGGCTCATGAGTGAAGCACCAAATTGCAAGGGAAGAGGATCTCTGGGTGGCATGGAGCGCATTCTCTGCCCTGGTCGCTTCTACACACATGAACTGGAAGCTGCTACCRAATCAGAAAGGCCACAGTCCCACCAGCTGCAGTGCAAGGAATGATTGAATTTCCAATCTTTTGACTGGGACACAACTCTCCAAGAGCACTCTGGGTTGGCAAACAGCAGCATGTGAAAAGTGTGACACAAACACCTGTATAACAGGGTAAAAAGGCATGTTATCTGACTCTGAAGTGAATTCCTAGCTATGAAGATGTGAAGGGAGAGGGGAGGAGAAGGTCACTATGTAGTAAAAGACAAACATATCTGATGCATGCAATCAAGCAGGGCCTGTAAATTAATTTTCAGCTCTAAAAATTGACTATCTCCTGGGGAAATTCTATTATCGAAAAACAAGATATATTCCAATTAGGAGAGAGGTCATATAGAGGGCAGGATAGAAAAGAGAAAAAGAAGAAGACAAAAAAAAATCCCAACTTTACATATTAGAGCTCTAAAGGTATGACCATCACTAAATGGGACAAAGGGGAGGAGGCCATTAGGAGCCTTAATTTGCAATGCCCTTGATTTCTGTCATTTTAAGTTAAAGCCTGCATATTTTAACGCAGTGGTGCCTTACAGGATTCTGGCACATTGTGTGTGCTGCTGCCTGCTGTGGATCTGGACCTTGGATCAGTGCTCTGTCTCTCAGCACAACGTGAAGCACCAAGGGGGACGTTTTCAAAGCAGTGAGTGGGGATCACACTGCRTGCTTCCCACGGAAGGCAGTGCAAGATATGGAGCTGGAATCCTGTGAGATGATTTGAATGCTTCCCTTATCACTTCTTAAAATTGCCAAAAAAAATTTCTGCTACTACAATTTTCCAATGAGTGCTGTTTGACTTCAAACTTTTTACTCTGTAAGTTTTGGGCTTTGATASGTTTCTGGAAGTAGACMAATATTGTTACCAAATATTGTTTTGGAATTAGACAAATATTGTTAYCAAATATTGTTTTCTGTAGGTGTTGTCTGCTGATCAGCTCAGTATGAAATCTGCTAATTGTTAGTGGAAAGAAAAGGTATCCATAAAACAATTTACTATTTTGCTTAACAGAATCTATACAAACAATGCACATTTTGGTACCAGGTTTCCTGTCAAGTTTGTCTTGYAAGATTTTGTGGTAGTTTGGGTCACAGAATAGTACTAAGACTTCTGTGCTAATCTGAGAYTTCCTAAACTTCTGCAGATAGAAATTATTATGTATCATGCAGCCCCTACTTCCACTCCAGAATATTTTTAGTTTTTCAGGACTGATTTCTTTTCCCCTTAGAAAATCAGATATTCTGAARTAAATAAATTTTATATTTCAGCAAAAATAAATTAAAATTCAGTCTATCAGCTAAGTGAGAAGCTGTCATCAGCTCTGAGTAATGGTAAAAATATTGAGCAGGTAAGGGCAAAGCAGGAGGCTGAGGTTTTGTAYAGGCAGGAAAAATAATTTTTTATGTATCTCACTGATGCAAAATTAAAGATGTTAATATGTTCAGATAAAGAGAATTACAAGATCACTGGAGCAGGCTCCACAGAGAACTGGTACATGGAGTGGACATTAATGTAAACCTTAATTTTTACATAGAAAATGATAATATTATCATCTGTATTGGATACAAGCAACATGCTGAGTGAGCTAAGAAACTTCCTTCCCTTTAGACTGGAACACAAGAGCAACGTGGCTTTTAGAGAGAAGTGGGAAGCCTTTCCTACCAGTACAGGGCTGGATACAAGGCTATGGCTTAAGGAAGGAGTGTGGCTTTAATCTGGTTTAATTTCCTGTTTTCTCTGCTGAACCCTGCTTAATAACAAGAGCAAAACACAAGAGAATGYTGGTGAGAATTTTGGGAGAAGTGAGCAATGTGGAACAAGATTAGAACCATATCCAGAAGAAAACAAATGAGTGAGCAAGTGGAACACAAGGGTTTTAGAAGCCAAAAAAACCCAGTTGCTATGTAAGCACTGCACCAAACATGACAAAGAGAAGGAAGACTGTGAACCACAAATGTGAGGCAGCAACAGGACAGGGAAATGCAGGCACTTGAGCTGGAAAGGTGATTAATGACACCTTGCAAGCCTCCAACACCTGGTGAGACCTGAAATGCTGTGCATAATTCAGGTCATCCTGCTACAAGAAATATGAATGCAAATTGGGACTGATAGAACAAAGTACCAGTGGGCTGGTCAGGAGAAGGGAGACCCTGCCTCTTAAGAGAAAATTAAAAATGCTCTGAGGAGCTGTGTGTCTGTGCTCCAAGCTGCTCTGAGCACAGCAGCCACAGCTYAGGACAGTGCTGGCAGCAAGCTGGCATCTCCGAAGGCCATGAGGGCGGGCACAACAGGCTGAGCCCATTGTAGTAGCTGGATATTTTTCAATTAGCCTGAGATGTGAGAACAGAAGTTCCCCAAAATCTTGAACTCAGCTTGTCTAACACTGTGTGTAAAGGATTTGAATCTTTTCATAGATATAGTAAAAGGATGATTGTCAAAGAGCYAGAGGAGCTAAAGTTCTTAAGGTTCTGAGTATTCTGGTGAGAGGTAAAAAAACCCCCAAAAACTTCAGCTCAAAAATGATGAGAATCTTTCTAAACACTGGTAGGAGTGGTTGAAACAGGTTCCAGTAAAAGTGGTGGAGTGCAACTAACTTGACAAGATTAAGAAATTATCTAATCCCAAACGACTTTGTGGTTCATCTGAAAAAGACTTTACAAACACATACCTAGAGAACAAGGCAGTAATACACAATCCTACATAGGTGTGAAAAACTACAAATATTTTTCTCCAATTTGAATAAATTTTACTTTATAAAACATTATATTTTGTTAAAATCGATCAATCAAACAAGCAACCCAAGAAAAGTGGAAACCCCTTTTTAGTTTTAGATGAGAGTGACCGATGGGCAGTTTTCAGCAAGTCAGCACTTGAACAATGGAAGGTATTCCACCAGAGAGTGTTGACAAACTCTGGTTCCCTGGCASTAGATGCAATGCTAATTCCTACAGCTATTTTGAAACAAACGTGCTGAAGGCAGTAATGGGAAAAAGCAGCAGTGTGCAGCAGGTGCTAAGTCTACCCTAGTAGTCTCTGCAGCAAAGAAAAATCATGTAAGGAGGGTCAATTCTTACATGTTGCAATTGCAAAACAGTGTGTTAGCCTCATTCAGGGAAGGAAGGAATGATCCCTGATCAGAGCATGGGATGAGGGTCAGATTCAGCAGCAGCAGAAGGCAGACACCTCAGTCACTCTTCTATGTGTCTGGCTGGCAGGACCTGTCCCATCACTCATTTTCTGAGCACTCCTGCTAGATTGGCTCCATTCTTCTGCTAAATGGGCTCACTGATTAGAGCATTCATATGGGAAATGTGGGTTCAATTCTTTTCTCTCGCTGAGCATAAACAAGCCTGCACCTTCCAGGGGAAAACTCCAACCATTATGCTAACAGGTATTCGGGAATGATGATCTTGCTCAGCCCTTCTTGTTGAAGCTTTGCAYGGAATAATAAACATACATTAGAGCAAGGAGGAAAACGAGCCCTGAGTAAGGATTTGTAGCCAATGGGGAGCAGACTTGCACCAGCCTTCGTGTAGCTACACACATGTGTAGGTCTGTAGTCACACTGTATTTCCTGGAGCAGGGAGCAGCCCTTGGGTTTCTCCACTTCCCAACAAGCCCCAGTGCCAGTAGAGAACARAGCTGTGCCAATCCTTGTGTTTTCCACCCCTCCACATCCCCTTTTTTGTTACCTTTAGTTCTCATGACAGAGTGGGATGGATGGGCCAATGAGAGATTCACCCAGCAGCACGTCTGGCTGGGAGGTTCATGGAGAGTCATGGCTTCACATTGGCTTTTTTTACAAAGAAGGACTGAAAACCCAGATCTTTCACTGCCCAGTCCTCTGGGCATTTATCAATGTGATGGAAAGAAGAAAAGAAAGAAAAGAAGAAGGGAAAGGGWAGAAGAGAAAGAGAGAAAGAGAGAGAGAAAGAGAGAATGAGAAAGAGARARAGAAAGAAAGAAAGAGAGAGAGAGGCAGAAGTGGCTTTTTCCCTCCAGGCATTATGAGGTGGGATGGACCTGGGTATCAAACTCAACAAGGCTCAGAGCTGGTCAAGGCATGGCCGAGGATCAGGGTTTGACATTTCCATATCCACTGCTTTTGAAGAGGCTGCTGTGGATGATTCAGCYCTCTTTACACATTATATATGCTGTTCTGGACCTGTTTTAGGAGCCAATTGTCCTCATTTTAAGCAGCCTGCAATCCAGCTGGGGTTGTACATTCCTGCAGCAGGTGTTTGAGGATGGAGGTGCTGGAAACAAGCAGCACCTGTGATCTGTTGTGAATTTAGCTCCTAATGAGGGCTGTAGATCTAGTCCTAGGCACATATCCCATTTTCAAAATGTTCTAAGAGATTGAATAATAAGTCAGTAGTTATCAGTTAATTACTGAATTGTGAAAAATGCCAGAGCAGATGAAGAAATACTCACACAAAACCAATGTATTCATCTCAACAGCTACATTTGCCTGATAATGCAGTTCAAAATTATTTATTTACGCTCATATTTGCACTGCAGAGCAATAAAAATGTTGTGAAGTATTTTTTTATAAAGAATCAATCTCATTGCATTTTGCAAAAAGTCAAGAAGTTGCAATAATGTGAGGCCTTCCAAAATACTGTAGCTGCTACTAAATATTTGCTGAGAAATGGTAAAGAAGTCATTGTTTTTTATGTCAGTTTTATGGGATATGTGGAGAGGTAAAATGCAACTTAGTGAGCTTTTACTGAATTGCTTACTGATTCCAGGCATATAATTCACAGGATCCGAGGATGGATTTGCATATGTTTGTCTTATTACATAAACTGAACAGAGATTTCTTGTAGATATCAAACAAAACCTGCTTGAAATATATTCCTATGGCTGCCAAAAGGGGGTTTGTAATGTGCTGCTAGATACAACTTGTCAGCAGTAAACAAAATTCAAGAAAACCCCAACAAATATGCAGAGAAGAGATTTGAAGGTGCACTCTTCTCTCAGTTACAATTACATTTTACTGTTTTGTGCACTTGCTGACGGAGATTTTCCTAGCAGCTGGTTCAGGGAGAGCTGCCCTGAGCATCCTCTCTGACTTGCAGTGTGACCAAACACTTGATCAAATCAGGGCAGATGGCCTGAGATGTGAACTTGTCAGCAGGAAGAAAATGCAGCAGGACAGTGAATCTCTGCTGTGGCAGTGCTGCAGCAAGGATGTTTGACAATGGGCACAGGATCTTTTCCCACCTCAGCTTTGTCAGGCACAGCTGTGAGCCATCCCTCCATGACATATTATGTTCTGGCATAGAGACAATAACAGGCAAGGCTTCAAAGAGGTGTCCTGATTTCATTCACTGAATTTAAAGAAGCAAGGAGAGAAATCCCTCAGATTGGAAAGAGGGAAAATGAGCAGGAGCTAACTGTGATGGTAGGATTTCTTGATGCACTGAGGTAAGAGGCTGGAGTTACCCACWAATCACACCACTCTGAGAAATGTGGGATTTGTCATCACTGATCACACAAGTGCCCTGAATTCTGCCTCCAGCTGGGACCAATGCCTGGTGCTGGGATAACAAAGCCCCACAATACATTTAGCTCAGCTCAGTTGAGGGAAACAATTGAACCTGGCTGTTACAGCCCAGAATTCCCTTATTTATCTACACTGCCACAGTTACATTGGCTGAGTACAATATGACATTTTTTTCATTTCCAAACCTTCCTGTGGAAGTCAGTGGGAATGTTGAGTGCACATGAACTGCAATGATCATAAAATTAGTCAGACTTATTAAAAATCCACTCACAACATTTAAAACTCCATGACCATCTGTTGAAATGCATTCCACACGCCAGCTAGGGAAAACTGAATTTAAAAAAAGCCCCAAATTAAAATCAAAACCAAAAATCCAGTCCTTAGCAATTCCAGTCAGAGAACTGAAATTTTGAGCTTCGCCACAGCTACAGGAGGTATGGATGGCAAGTGAGATGAAGGAGTAGAGAGCAGGAGACACAAGAAAGTCTGATGCCTAAGTATCACTTTAAAGAACATTTCTTTCAGCAACAGGCAGCATAAATAGCCTCTGAGCCATCCTTCATCCCACCATTACCACACACTGCCCCTCCTGAATGCTGATGCAAGGGTTTGGGTTTAGTTTTGAGTTATTTATAGGCTGAAGAATCCTCTGACCCACTTCAGAAGTAGCCCCAGAAACATGGAGCAGAAGGGAAAGCAAGAGGGAGAGATCAAATGGCCTGAGAGGTTTTTGTGACCTTGACTTCTCTGCTTCGTTAAAGAATTCAGACCCTCCATCCTTCAGGAATGGTCAAAATGTAGTTGAGAGTGCACATTTATTTTTGGTTGTTTAGCAAAAACTGTGTGGACAAACAGGAGCCTCTGCTGTGCTCCCACAGCAGATGACAGAGCTGTGCTCTGCCCCCCCTGTGGTGGAGGGTCAGCTGCAGTTTGGGGTGCCAGAGGCTGCTGCACCTCCTTCCTCAAGACAGCTGCCAATCAGCTTTTCTATTAGTGGTTTACATCACTATATTAYTTATTTATCTTATTATATTAGGGTGGGGTTTTTTCCTGTTTGTTATGTGCAATTATTTTATTAAATCTCTATTGCAAATWYTTATTTTTTTTTAAATAAAATATAGACCAAAAAGAGCTTACCTATGTGACTGTGAGAGGCCAGCTCCATGGATGTGTTACCAGGCGTGCTAGCATCTGGGATACTTTTGTTTCCTGAGGAGATTCCTGCAAAAAGAAATGTGCTTGTCACCTGAAGGCTTCTAAGCCAATAAACCAATGCAAGGAATCACATACAGGAGCAAGGTGAATTATCTTCATAAATAAGAATAATTTTTTGTGTTCTCCTTACCCTACTCTCTAAGCTCCACAGACACAGAGTACAGGAATTTCCTTTAGAACAACCTACAAGTGTTGTTACACATTAAAACATGGGATGGAATCTGAGATACTTGTATGCCCCAAAGGTCTGCTCGTTGAGGGATGTCAAAATCTCTAATGAAAATATTTATCCTTGTAACACCTCCAGAAGCCAGGAAGGCACAGTTGTGGCTGTGCACAGATGGGAAACTGAGCTAGGTAAGGTTAGCTCCAAGGAAAACATTTATTCTTCTGGGGTAGAGATGAAGTTCATGAGTTCACAAATCCTCTGTAGATTCCAGTTTGGTGGGTGGGAAACTCTAGGAAGCTGTGCTTTGACTTGTGTCTTTATTAGCTGGGCTCATTTTTACTCAGACTGCTGAAGTTTTGTTACTGACTAAAATAAAGCTGTGTCCTCTTTGCTGAGCTGAATGTTCCAGCCCAAGGGAGCGTCCCCTACCAAGGAAATCCATGAAGGAAATCCATCAAGGACCACTGAGCAGAAGCCCCAAGGAGCCCCTTCCAATCTGTGTGTGCCAAGAACCCCTGACCCATGTGGGAAATATTGAGTGTGGAAGACATGACCTGATCCATCTGTGGCTAAAAATTCTGGTCAGAAATGTTGGGAGGGTTGTCACCATAATTCTTTTTTTAATGTCTTAGTGACAGGGTAACAGTTTAGAAGGTGTGAAGCTGGAGTTGTCTTCTTCAGAGCAAGAAAATTCAAGCCCACATCACCCACTCTCCATTACACAATGTAATGTAAATATCTCATTTACATGATCTCATTTATCTCATTTGCACTGAGGTGCTGGAGTTCTCTTACCTTGAGTTCCTGAACCAAGTGTTCCTCAGCCTGTTAAATAACACGGCAAAAAAAACCAAAACAAAACTCTGTAAAAGTTAAATTGTCAATCTGTTAACAAAAAAACAACTAAGGATCTATGATACCTCTTTGTGCCAGACACTTTCGCTGTGAAATAAGATTCATGCTAGCATAAACTAGTGTGAAGAATAAACTTGTATGCAGGTAGAATGGTGAGAATCTAACATCCATTTTTCAGAGATTTTTTTTTTGTAATTGTATGTGCTTTTTTGATAGTCTAAAATACTTCTGTAAACTCACCATATTTTTAAAAAATTCAGTTCTAGGAACAAAAGTGTTATTGCACCTGTGGCCAAAAGGATTGAATTTCACATTATAAATAATCAAAGTTCTAGATATTCTTGCCAGGAATAGATTTAAAGCACAGGACAGATATCTGCTGTGGGGTGGAATAYCTTGTGACATAATTAATATTTGTTGCACTTTAAAAGGAGGTTAAAAATTTTCATAGGATTCTCATTGCAGTAATTTAAAATAAGAATAATTCCACTTTAAAATGAATGAAATTTTCCCAATTTTTTTTTTCCGATGGGAAAATTATGTTTTCAACAAGATGAATCTTTCAGCATTATTTTTTCCTTAGTATCAAAAATGCAGTTTTATCTTACCAGGAAAAAAGAATGATCTTTATCATCACAGATCTTCAAGGGGCCCAAGCAATGTTTTCTGTCACTCCAAAGACTCGTGGTCACTGTATTTCCCCCATCACATGTAATAATAAGGAATTCTTATTAAGATATATTACCTAAGAAGGGAACTTAGACATCAGCAAATATTTTCTCAAAAAAAATTAGACTCTCAATTAGAAATGTTGGAAAATAATTCTACTGAGAGGGACTGCAGTGGTATTTCTAAATTAAAATATTCTGACTTGAGTCTGTATGTTTTATTTTCATTAGTTTTAAAAAAAGCAACCCAACCTTTTTGGGCAAGTGTAAAACATCTGTATATTTTTATTTTCAAGAACTAAAAACTAAGTTGACCAACAAAGCCTTTTTGGGCAAGAGTTAACAATCTGTATGTATGTATTTATTTTCACTKAAATTTTCCATGAAGTTAAAATTTGACCAACTCTTTGTATAATTGAAACCCAATAGAAAAGTCAGTGTTTTGGTTCCTTCTAGATATATACATATTAATAAATTCAATTCAAAGTTCCTCTGGCTGAAAAAGGTGATAAGAAATAGGTGAGTGAATATACTAAAGCAATGGAAAGAGATATTTAATCTGAAATAAAATTCAAGCATTGTGTGGGATTGTTATGTAACAAGACAGAAAGGACTGAGGCTTTTTTGCAGCTGAAGAAAATGAGCTTTGCAGATTTTCCAAGGTCAAATTAGCTGTTGGATGAAAGGTTCTTTATTGAAGTGGGAAGGAGAAGATTAACAACAGTGATGGTTTGGCAAACGAGGCACTTTGATCCCACCATTGTSAGGAAATGTTGTGATGTCATCTAAGTCCTTACTTAACCTGAAGTCACTTTGGCTGCAGCCGAAATAACTCAAGGAGGCCTCCAAAAATCACACTTGTAAGGTAAAACATAAAACATGGGGGAACTTTAGCACACAGCTTAAAAAATGCTGAAAATAAGGCAGCAGSTCCCAGGAGGGAAATGGCAAAGACCACACATCCAAGAACTCTTCCACAGCTTTAATTTCCATATTTTGATTTTGTGGGTTGACAAAGAGAGAAGGCTTGCACTTTCTGGAGTCCTCAAGAAGTTCCTTCTGTGTTCTCATGCAATTATTGACAGTCACAGAGGGCATGGGGAGAACTTTTATCAAAATGCAGCAGGGATGCAGCCCAGGGACTCTTTAAGCAGACAGTGAGGCTACACAAGCAATTAAAGAGGGTTTTTAGGAGGGCTTGACAGATTGCAGTCTGGTGGCACTACTGTTACTTTCTCAGTTACAAGCTGGCTCGATCTGATTAACAAAGGACTGGAACAGCACAAAACCAACACTGAAATATGTCTCAGAAAGCATGGAGCTTTTAAAGGTTTCTTTGTTTTTCTGGGGAAAAAAATATATTAAAGAAAGGAAAAGTTATACAGACATAAGTGAAGCACAAAGTTCATTTATCCCTACAGGATCTAGAGATATGAGATCAGCAGCCTGGATTCTGCTCCATGGTAAGCAATATCACCAGAATGCTTTCCATTAAAATAAGGTCTGTCTSCATAAAATGCTGCAAGAAATCATGGCATCAATGGGATACCCCATATGAGGAATCTTGAAGTACCAATGTCATGGGAAGAAGCTTAATGGGGCACACAGAACCTTTCTACTAATAGGGAATAGTTTGTGCAATGGTAAGAGAAGTTTTTGTGTTTGTCAGACYACCAAATAAAATTWAAAAAAAAWACTTTATTTKCAGGGYGAATTTTTTTTGCAGGGAATAACGAAAAAATATGAAGCCTGGTGTTGTTTTAATGGAATYCAATTTTAAGGTAGAACACTTAATCTAAGTTGCATGCATTATGAAAGGAGTCAAATAAAAATACATGGTACTCCCAGGTATGAAAACAAGAAAAATTACAAGATAATTTGCATATGCATCTTTGTCATCTGCAGAGTCAAGTCTGAACCTGCTCCCAGCACAAGAAACTGAAGTTCTGTCATTAAATTCAATGACTGTGGATGTAACCCCTTTAGATCTTACAGTCAACATATATATTTTAATAGATATAAATTCACATCGTCCACTGGTTAGAAATCACCTTTTCTCTGTATAGATTTGCTGTCTGATGCTGATCAACTTTATATAGATGAAAACCAATGACCTAGAAGCAGAAGAGCTTCACCAGTTTAATATTTCCTCAGGSTACTTGCAATAACTACTAAAGTAGAAAACAAATAGATAACAAGAAATACAAGATCAAGAAACTGATTAAATAGGGCAATATGTTTGTGTTTAAGCAGGCTCAGCAGCCTCCTAGGAATAACTAAGCAGATTCTCCCTTTGGGAAAAGTGGACAACACCACAGCCAATTCATGGCAAGAGCCACAGGAGAGGAAGAGATTTGAAATGTCAAACAGAAGAGCATTAACAAAGTTTTAAAGGGCCATAGAAATATCAAGATGTTAAGGTGCTAACAGCATTATTAGTAACCCCAAGGTTAAAATTTAATGGTTAAGATAATCATCAAAACAAAGTTCCATGCAATATACAGAAAGTGGCTTTAAAGCAGGTCTTCAGGTACACGAATGGAACAATTCTAGACAGGAGAAATATTTGGGCATGGTGCTTGTATTAGCTAAAAAAAAAGCCTTCACAAGGCTTTACTGGAAGCCCTTAAATTTGCAGCAGAGAGCCACTGCCTTATATACATATTTGCCTCTGAAAAAASACTGCATTTGTCCACAGAGAGAAGATGGTTGCCTCTGATCTGCGCAGAGCAGAATGAGAACTCRTCCAAGTCAGAGCAAACAAGGTGCACAGATACTCACAGAGAAGTCCAGATGGTGCTGCTGGCCATGCACTCCCAAAGAAAAAAAACCAAAAAAGCAGGAAAGAAAGGTCAGTGGAATAAAACATTAATATCCTAATCAGTTTCCCAATCTTCAAATGGAATTCAAAAAAGAGAATTTCTTGCACAAAGAGATCATAGCAGTTAAAACAATAAAATAAGTAAACAAGCCCTGACATAATGGAGGATTTTATGCTGCTCTTTCATTGCAACCCTGGTCAGTCAAATATAGATGGAAGTCAGATAGATAAACACACAGAAAGAAAAGGAAAAATTCACCTGAAATTGGTCTCAAAAATGAAAAAGCAATTCTGAAGAAGATACTGATCTTTGCATAAAGTTTATGAAGATTTTATGGGGGGGTTAACTTGAATTTTTGATAAAATTATTGCTTATCTTCTTTTTTTCATATAATTAAAGCTTTATTTTCAGTAAAAACCTCCACAGCTATTTCAATAAAAATGTTGACAAAAAATATCGTGGCAGATTTCACAACAAGAATTTTGGAAAAGATGGGAGTTCTGTATGCAAATATATTCAGTTCTGAAAAAGGTTYAGGCTGATTGTTTTGCAATAAGCACATGCAGTTTTTACTGGTTTTATTTTATTGGAGGAACTTCAGATTATTTCAAAATTTGGATCTATATTTGCATTTTTGAAATTCAAGACAGCTGTCAGTTTTCATATAAAAAGCCCACCCTCCTCTACTGAGAACTTAACAGTTTTTTAGAGTGAAATAATAAAAACATGAGAAATGTTTGCTTAGGCACACCATACTTTCTCCTTGTATCTGCCACGATTTTATAAATTAAAATTTACCCAATATTGATGATTTTGTGCTTGCTSGGTTTGGTTTCAACCTTAATATAATTGAAACAGCCAAAAATTCTGGTGAAGTCAATGAAAACTTTGCTTCCATGACCTGAAGCTTCAAATTTTTACAATGTTACTGACTGAAAAAAAACCCCAAACCAGTTTATTGTGAAGACAAAAAGGAAACTTAACTTTTGATCCTTAAATCTCTGTAGTACTTCGGAAAATGCAAATCAATTAAAAATTATATAAAGTTTAAAATTTCAATTAATGAAATTAAAAAGGAATAGCATCCTGCACTGGCATACAAAAATACAATTGGAAATTTTAAAAGTAGTTGTGTCTAACATGTATTCAAGCCTGTGTCAGAGTTGTTACTGGAGAAAAGGATCCTTTGTAATGGTGATGATTTTCTATTTTTATTTATTGCATAACCATATCCAGACTGCCAAATTCTTATAAACTACCCCAACTCAAGTTTGCTACTGCTGTGCCCCCATCATGCAAACAAAAATATTAACGCAAAGCAATACATGAATTAAACCCCTTTTTATCCCATACATCTTTAATAATTACAAACTGACTTTCTAGAAAGCTCATGCAAAGTACATTGTGAGGAAAACCTGAGATGGGCTCTCATTCCTTTTTAAAAAAATTGTATTCTTTCTTTTTTTTAAAGGCTGCACACAGCAGTTCTGTGTTTCTTGCAAGAATTTTGCCTTTTTTGATTGTGGGGAAAAAAAAATCTAAAATTTTCCAACCCCCCATCATGTTATGGAAGTGAGAGGGATCTCCCTGAGCACCTCTCACCTCTGCTGGGATGTGACAGGTCTGCACAGACAGTTCTCTGGTATTGTATTTGCAGGGTGCCTCGTGGCAGGAAGGAATGATGAATCTGACTCCYCATTCTCAGAAGGCTAATTTATGACTTTATAATACTATATTATAATAAAGAATACTATATTATACTAAAGAATATAGAAAGGATACTTACAGACGCTTAAAAAGATAATAATGAAAACTTGTGACTCTTTCCAGAGTCCTGACACAGCTTGGCCCTGATTGGCCAAAGAGTGAAAACAACTCACACCAGAATCCAATGGAACAATCACCTGTTGGATAAACAATCTCCAGACACATTCCAAAGCAACAAAGCACAGGAGAATCAAATGAGATAATTACTGTTTTCCTTTTTCTCTGAGGCTTCTCAGCTTCCCAGGAGAAGAATCCTGGGCAAAGGGATTTYTCAGAAAATGTGGATGTGACACTCTGGTGCCCAGGACAACCACAAGGAGAATTCATGTTGCCTTCCCCTCTTTCTCCCTTCTAAGTCTTCCTGCTGTCACCTGGTTTTGCCTGTTCATTGTGTGATTGGGGAGACAGAGAAAGGGCAAATCCCTCTCCACCCCTCACCACAGCAGGGACACCCCCTCTCCTCTTGCAGCATCCTCCAGCACCCTGGGCTCTGGGCTGGGGAAACAACTCCTGGTGAYGCTCTCAGGGCACTGGGGGCTCTCAGGGAAGATCAAAGAGTCTGAACAGTGCAGACACGTTGTGTGCAGATAATCTGCCAGAGGGAAAATATTGGGGTGGAGGGGAGAGACAGGCAAGAGGTAGATGAGCCATCCCAACTGATTATGCAAGAATGCAAGACCTTCCTTTGGTAATATTACATAATGTGATATTTAAGTTACCCGCACAAAATGAGGTCTCTGATCTGGTGAGATTTAAGCACATATGTAGCTTGACACACATGAGTAGTCCTTTAGGACACAAGCCTGTTAACATTCAACAAATGAAGCTCTTGCAGAGCAATTCACCCACAATATATTCAAGCCAAATTGAGAAATCTGAAAAAGAAAACAGCTGAGATATGAATATTTAAAACTTTGCTGCAGCAGTGGACATGTGTAATAACTTTTCAAAGAGATTTTCAGAGGATTTTTTTTTAATACTGTACACACAGCACTTGTCCTAAATACATATTTACATTATGGACTGGAAAAGCTCTTTTAGAATCTGTTCTGGTCTTCTGGGTAAATAATATTCCTTTTAAAAAATTATGAATACATATTTAACTGATAAACTAGAATGGCTCTATTAGGCACATCATAAACAATTTTTTTAACTGTCTAGTGAGTATGTTTACTGCAGCACAGAAATGAATCCAGATTATTTAAGCTCTGTAATTTTTTTTTTCAACTGCAGCTCTTTTGCAATTTTAAGCCCCCTCCCCAAATATAAAAAAAAAATTCTCCTTGTTCCTTTCCTCTCAGTACTGTCCCGTATGAAGCTTTGGAGAGGTAACTGTGAAGGAAAACAAGTATTTTTTCTGTGAATAGTATCATTGAAGCACTGTGTTCCAAACCATACATCAATCACTGTTGGCTCCTAGACAGAAGATTTTAAAAAACTTGTTGCCCAAACTGTTCTGTCCATGCTATAGGTGCTCTGCAGAGCCAGAAAAAGGGATTGAAGTAATTTTTCTCTTCCCACAAATAAAAACCATAAAATCCTATGATTTTATGTTTAATTACAAAGCAAAGCTGATCCAGAAGAACATAGTTAAGATCTGAACTCATATGTAGGAAACTCTAAAGCTTACTGCCATACATGTTGGTTAATCCATGAATATTCAACAGAATTGAGACAGTTTTGCCTTTTCCTACTGAGAAAATATCTAAATACACAGATTAAAAATAGTGACTGTTCATAGGTAAAAAAAATCCTTGAACTGACTCTTCAGCCTGATTTATTTACACAGTTTTGCTCAATGTCTGCATCATTTGTGAAGTGTTAAAACCGTGGCAAGTTGGTCCAGACACCCACCTTAACTGTGAGCATCTTGGGGCACCATTTTTCCATGACTATTAATTACTTTTATTGTAATTTTTAATGCTTTAAAAATTGTGTGAAGGTTGATTTTAAACCTTCTCTTTGCTTACTTAAAATTATATGGAGTTTTACAGAAATCCCTGATCTTAATAATGTGAAATAGAAATAGAAGGTGCTGAGAAGGACCAACAATATCTCATCTATAGGACAGATTTCTTAAAGGTACTGGAGGCAAACATTCATTGGCTCAAGATTTTTATCAGCACCACATTTTTAACAACTTCATTTAGACACCTACAAAAGAGAAAAGGCTTCCTTAAGCAGAAGATTCCATAATGATATTTTACAGCCATCGTTTCAAAAGCTCTCAACATTCAAAGTGCTTTTGGAAATCTGGCCCCAGCTGTGAGCAGTGACCTCTCCTGAAAATCTGTGGGGATCTGGCATGAAGGCATATGGAACTTTGCATTTAGTTGCAGGAATCTTAATTACCAAAAACATATTGACAAATTAGAGAGAGTTCAGAGAAGAGAAACAAAAATGTTCAGGGGACCAGAGGAATTTACATATGAGGGAAGATAAAAAGAGCTATCAATGTATGGCTCAGCTATGGTATAATCAAGAGAGGATATATGTTAAGACTCCACAAGTGCTCCTAATCTTGTGTGGAGAATGGGGAGGAACAAATTAAATGGGATATGAAGTTATAACTACAGCTGCAAGTAAAGAAGGAAAAAGAAAATCTTCTGGGTCTTCAAAAGAGCACCRTGGCAGTGAGGTCAGGCTCTGAAATGGGGTCTGAAGGGGCCAATTTTCATTGCCAGGGTTGTATGAAAGTTTACCTGTGGGATGCAGCCAGAGAAGCCTGCTCAGATTCCACTTGCAATCTAGATGGTACTTTGGAGTGGTTAGGCTGAGTAGAAGTCTCCTTTGGAATAGCTGAAACAAACCCATTTGAGGAAAAAAAAAAAAAAAAAAAAAAAAAAAAATAATTTTTTCAAAGAAAAAATAGTCATTGAGCCATCACATTTTTTTTCAAACAACATTATTTAAAGAGTTATAACGTATAGTTGTTGTGGCCCTGATCTCTGAGGAAATAAACACCAGTCCTTGACCATAAGGAGYATTTCAGAACTATGGGATTAATAAGAGCAGCTGATTGTGGCCCATGAGGTCAGGAGTGCCCAGCTCAGATGAAGTGGTTGTCACCTGTGGTATCACATATTCTCTGCACAGAGAGAGACATAGCTGTCCCTGGATTTCCCTGGGAAGCTGTCAGAAGCTATGGGAAACTCAGAGAGAAGAATTCAAACAATTGTTATATCTTTTTCTGTAACCATTGTTTATAGATATGATTCTCCATAGTGTGCTATTCATAGTGCACCAATGGTGTGAGAGAAKAYTCCTRAAGGCCAATCAGGTCTTAAGTCCACCATTGTTTCTTTAAGAACTGTGTATTTCTAATAATAAAGTGTCTTTTCATGCCTTCTGATGATGGAGTCTGTATCACCTTTGCCTGTCCCCAATATCCCTACAGTGACAGCCAYGTGGTTTGGGTACCTGTGTGCAGACATACCCTTGTAGAGGCAGAAATTACTCAATTAATCAATATAGTCAATTAGATTAGTAGATATATTAGCCAATATATCTAGGTTTATAATGTAGACAGTCACTATTACATTTGATTGAGGGCTGGAGGGAGTCAGGCAGGCAGGTGAAACAAAATAATCCGAGCTGCAGAGGGACATGTTCTGGTTCTCTTGCCCYACTCCATCTTACACCTCACAAGATTTTGTGCCTCCTGAGCAGCCACACAGCAGACACAGGAGGAATTGTACCTCTGGATGCTCAGAGAGACACAGCATCTTTCACCAAAAAATTGTAACCAGCCCTCTGAAAAATCTTAAGGGGTTTGTAMCCTTGAGAGCCCAAAGACAACCTCGAGCCACAGAAATGAAGGAAGCCTCCTTCATGTTTCCCTCACTGCCTCAAACCCCACTGTACCAAGAGAAGGGCTAAAACTACATGTCTGGAAAAGGAAAAGAATCTMTTTTCTGCTTCTAACTCTTGAAACAGAATGGTTTCCAGGGGTGGGCTCCAAAAGGGAGATCTGATTCCAAATCAGCYTCTCAGGGACTAATCCTGCCACGAGCAGAGGGGTGCCTGTGGGCATTGGTGGGGTTCTGCAGGGAGGCWGGAGCTGTGAGCACAACACTCAGAGCAGTGTGGTGGCACCAGTTTTACTGGGATTCCCTGAAAACTCCTGCCACAATCACGTCAGATTAATGTCTGCATTATGCCTGCTCCATGTRGGAAAGAAGAACAGTCCATCTAGCTCCAATTCAGGGCAATTATCTTTTTAAAAAAGTGACTTTGGGCTGGAGGATTCCATGTTCAGCCTTTTTGAAAGGCTTCTTTTGCCTTCTCTGCATCTAGCTCCAAAAAGGGGCTGTGTTGGGCAGAACTATGRCACAAGGAACTAGAGAGGTCATACAAAACAGACTGATCAGAGAAAATCTGAGGCAATTTTGACAGTGAGGTTTTATTCAGCTCTTCCTCTCCTACCTTGGCTAATTTTATAATCAATATGGACAAATTTTCCTCACCAAAATGTAGTCCAAGCTCATGGAACCAACTGCTGCAAGAGGTCATCGAGTCAGATACTGCAGTTAGATTTAAAAGCACTGAATACATTTTATGGCCAAACAACATCTGTACAGCCATCCAAGCTAAGGTAATGGTGATGAAATTTCATGCTTGAGTGTGTAAAATGATTGCTACATCACTCAGAAAGGATTTTTTTTTCTTCTCAGGTAGAGGATTACACMATTGAGAAGATGCATTATAAGGAGCTTTCTGAGCTTGGGCTTTTTTAGCCTTTTTCCAAAGAGTGAAAGATCAGCTCATGGACCTCACAGGATAATAACTTAGCCTTCAACTTCTTCTCTTCTTAAACATAAGGAGGAGCTTCAGTGAGATGTTTCATTTCAGGACCTCCAAGTTTCTTTMATTTTTCCCCCACTAACTGATCTCATGTGCAGGTGAAATAACCGCAGCAAATCTTAGCGGCTGCCAAGGTGATGAATTCACCCTCCTGACYTCAACAGGTGAGAGATGTGAGTCTGCACATGAGCACTGAGAGGCCTGAGCCTGATTTTTGATGCAACATCTGGCTGCATTTCTCATGCAACTTGCACTTACTGTACATCTGGCTTTGTTTAATTATAAAGCAAAACAAACAAAAAAATTGATCTTCCTTCAGTAGTCAGCAACTTAATGGTAATTTTTGACCATTTTTTCCTCTTTTCATCAGCTCAATTCTGTTTCCAGGACTTAATCATGGAAYGAATTAAGCAGGGACAGAATACATATCTAGCTGAGGATTTCTGTGGTAACTTGCAGCAAATTTAATTCACTGGGAGGACGTAGGGGAGGAAACTGTGGGGTGGAATGACTGCTGAAACACTTAAAACCTCATTACCACATATCCCCACTTCACCCTGAGAGCTCCCAGCCTGTCCATTATTGTCCTGTCTCTACTTTCTGTGGGACTTTGAAAAGAAAAGGTTCAAAGAGCAAGACTTTCATGCTCCCCTTTCCATGTCAAACACTTTCAACTCCTGATTTCAAAGTGCCACTAGCTCGCTGTTCAAAGGCCTGTGGACACATAGGGGGTGAGATAGGAGGAAAAGGTTGCACTACAAAGCCTGCTGCATTCAGAGCAATACCCAGCTCAGAGATACAAATGATAATATAAACCCAAGTACCTACCAATAAGACTGCCAGTCTGTGAAGGGAGGGTTGGAGAAATGCTAAATGGCCTCTTTCTGCCCCCTCTCCCACACTGGCATTGTGCCATTATTGGTTTGGATAAAAGCTTAATTTATATTTTGAAGTGCAGCTTTTCCCTCTGTTGCAGCAATGACCAGGGGACTGCAGAAGCAGGAGAGAAGCCCAAACGCCAAATAAGTTAGCAAAGAATACCTAAAGAACTTCCTACCAACATCTGAAAAACCTGCCTTGCTCTCTTTGAGTATTCATCCACCTCCCCTCCTCTATCTGTATCCTTTTCATCTGCCTGCCCACAAGATTTGGAACACCATTAATTGGTCCTCAGGGAGGCTGACAGGCCTGTGCTTTTATGACTTGATTCTTTGTATTGTACACATGTGGGCATCTCTCAGGAGATAAACAAAGGGAAAACGTGCTGAGAAGGGGGGCAGAATTTGTATAAGACTAAACACAGAACAAACTGCCTTCCCAATTTGCTGCTAATATCCTAAATTGCATGAATAAATCCACCTCCTCCTCCCCATCTTCCCTCTTCCCCACACCTGCTTCTCTTAATCTGCTTTTCCTGATCACTACAGGCTCATCTTCTGAGGAATTTCACCTCCCATTTGAAATCAGTCTAACTCTTCTTTGGCCCCCCCTGCCCCATTCTCCCTCCCCCTTGCCAACAAAAGAGTGAGGGGCTCTTATGGGAAGATAAAAAGAATAGTTGATCATAAGAACTAACCTGGAGCCAACACCTTGGTCTTTCGTCCCTTCAGCAGTTTCTAAACCCTCAGCACCTGCAGGTAATTCTTATGGCTTCCAGCCTTGGTCTCGGATTTGCTGAGAGTGAGAGACTTTCTGGAACAGCTTTCATCTCAGGAAAAATAAACTTAAAAACTCAGGCAGTCTCCAACACACCAGCACAAGCTGTAGAGCCCATGAGTGCTTGTGCATGAACATGCCTGGGGAGAAAGCAGCCTGTGCTACACAAAGGCACCAATAATTCCTAAAAATGGGTGCTAGCAACCTTGGCTGCTACAACATGCCAGAATTCCTGCAGGGATTTGGTATTTACCAACACAGCAGGTGGGTGATGTGTTTCTCCCTGAGCTGGACACCTGAAAAGGAGTTCTGGATCAAGTCCTTCTGGACTTAAYAGAAGTTTGGACAGGAAGACAAGGATTTATCCTGCTTTCAGACCTGAAAATTACTGTGAATTTGTGAACCAGATTCACAGCTGGAAGGCAGGTGCTTGAGTGCTTTTATATCCACCCCAGCACATCCTGAAAATCTGGTCATTAGTGCCTGTGCCTAGGAGCCAAAACAGAGCAGGACTTGGGAATAAAAATCCAATGTTTTCATTCTATCTTCTTCCTCCTCTTCCTCCCTTAGCCTGCCTGTATTCCAGTGGTTAAGTCAGTCCACCAGACAGAGATGTATACTTGAAATCCTCAGCAGAGGAGGAGACGKGGATCTGCATATTCCATGGCTGGAATGAATGCTCTGACCCCTAAAAATCTGTGTAAAATATGGCCCCTCCTTTCCACCATATTCTTCAAAGACAGAAGTTGCTCTGAAGGAAAAGGCCCAGATAACCAGAGCACTGAGCATTGCCAAGGAGGGCACCTGAGAGAAAAGTGGACTTTATCACAACCTTGTCCTGAACTGTTTAATTTGTTACAATAAGCAGCTCCTAGCTCAATGTGCCARTTTTTTTGTGAATTCAAGGTCACTACCTTTTCCTTTCATGCAGGGACAATGCACATGGTGAATGTATTTTGGAGGTTAAACCCTTAATTTCAAGTTGATGGATACAGAATCTGTTGTAATGGTATAAATCAGATTTTTAATGCTAAGAACTCTGAGCCTGTAGGACCATTTGAAAGTTTTAGCTACATGCTATACCTCTGTCTCAGTCTACACATCTGAAGAAAAATCCCATTTGCAGCTTGATTTCTTTTTTTAGTCCACATGGAATGTTCTGATTCTTAACCTTTGAATATCAACTCAACATTGGTGTATTGTTTACATTTTTTTAAGAATCATGGCACAAGCTAACTTTAAAAAAAATATTTATTTTTTTCCCCAGTGGCTAAGCTGTGAAGGCAAATTTCTTCAGGGAAACTAAAGGAAAGGCCACAGTGAAGAACTTTACATATGTCACATCTTGTTCTTCCAAACTTTTACTGAGGCATGGCAATTTCTACCTGGTTTTCATCCCATGCTCAACAGCAGGAATTTCAGTGTGGGTTGTAAAACCTGCTTAGAGCCTGTGTAATTTACCTCATGTTGATTACTCTGTGTAGAACAGCTAATGGTACACAAGCTAATTAATCTATAGCTGCCTCGCCTGTCTGGCCTAAATAGTTGCAATGGCTATATCTTTGAAAATCTTGAGATACCATTCTTTTAATTGTTACCAGTGGCTTTGTGCACCTGGCAGAAATRGGCATTTAAATTACAGACTGGGTGTGATTTGAGCCCAGGGTCTAAAGACATCTATAATTGGAAAATGTCCCTGGAGARAAATCCATTCCTGCCAGACAAGCACTGCTCTCAGCTTGGGAAGAGACAGCAGCCAGGCAGAGCAGATTTTGGTAAAGGTGAAGGGGAACTAAAAAAAAAAGCATCAAGCTGCAAGCTTTTGGTCCTGTGCTGTTTCCACAATGCTGGTCTGAAAATTAAAGGGCAGTGTGAAAGGCCCAGTGTGTGAATACAGTCATAGGAAACACTGTCACTATTAATTTCCTCTAGTTCCCCTGAAAATGAGCTAAGCGAGGTTTCTATAAAACACAAGACATTATTTCAATCTGCAGTTTGAATACTGCAGTTCCAGGCAGAGCAAAAGTGGCAACTTTTCAGTTTGCAGCTCGCTCTGCTGCTCAGCTACGTGTCTGTGGGCACCAGAGAGCCACAGAAACGCGCCTTAAACATGACAAAGAGATCATTTAAATAGAGTTGTTTGTCACTGGCTTATAGCCTACCTGGCATCCAGTCCTAAAACCAGTGTCTGGAGCCTGACTTTCAGAGGTTTTGTACCACTTTACATGAATAAAGGACTTTTCCTTTTAATGCTTAGGAATACATCGTTGCACTAAAATAGTCACTTTTCAACCCCAGCTGAAAATGCCCCTTTGGGGATTCTCAGCATATGGATAGTTACATTGAAAATCAATTCTTCTGACATTCAGAGCTTTCTTTTGGAGAGGTTTATTTGCTCTACTAACCATTTTAAGCCTCTGTGGCACCTTCTTACTCACCATAACTGCTGTGCTTAGTACCTGGCTCATAAGCATTATTTGATTTCAGTACCCTGTGCAGCTTTATAAATTAATATAAAAATTGCTTCAGCAGTCTCCTTGTTTGTGCTGGTGTTAAACTTCTCTTGTAGAAATGTGAGTGGTGGTGGGGAGTGTGSGGCATTGGGGATTTGGGGTGCACARTCYCCATCTCCCATGGAGCTCTCCCCAGGCCACCAGGTACTCACCAAAGGCTCTTTCTTCACTTCTGCTGATGGAAGAGGTCCATGGCTCAGCTCACAGGCCCAATTCTGCTYCAGTGTGCAGCAAATCTTACCTGAGGAAAAAAAAAAGAAGTTGACTGCTAATATTGAGGAAGCTGAGTAAGAGCAGTTGTGCAATGTCACACACAAGACAAATTACAGGCCACGAGTTTGCTTGAAACGTGCAATTTTGTACTAATAAGCCATAGAAAATATAATTAATTCCTTCTATTGTATGACTTATAGCAAAGGCATCTTTTGGCTGCAAGTTTTCTCCTCCAATTTTTTAGGGGCCAAATAAGACTGTTATTTCAGTTAAATATTTTCTACCAAATTTATTTTTCTATTGACCTTTGTATTGGTGGTGGTTTTCTCCTAAGGAGAACCTCATTTGAAAAACAAAGATGTTTTGTTTGGGGAGTTTTTAATACATGCTTAGTCTAGAAAATTCTCTTGGAATAAATGATAATTTCAATTTACCTCTCTGCAGAAGATACTGTTCTTCCATGGAACTACACCCCCATTTCAAACRCTTAAGTTCAATTCTGTAGATTTTCAAGTCTTCTTGCCTGTTAGAGTAAAAATATGGTGATTTTTTCTGGAGTTTGTGCTAAATTGCTGCAATGCCCTGAAATTGGTCAGTTTGAGATGCAAAGAAATAATCCCTCATACAGCAGCTATCTTGAGACATGCTGGACAGACTGTGTTTTTTTTTATTTTATTCAGATTAAGTATCACCAGCAAGAGAAAAAAATCAAGCACCTGTTTTGGAAAATATGTTTTATACTAATATTGTTATAACTATTTCTTTTTCCTTGCCAAACTAGTCTAATAATTACAAAGAACAGTACCAATAGAACAATAAACTGTTTTTCTGGTTCATTTTTAAGTGTCTTACTTTTTCCTTATTGCCATCATACCCCTACTTTTTGGCTGAATTCTCTGTAARATGGGGAAGTTACATCAGCAATTTCACCTCCTCTGAAATCACCTCATTCTGCCCTGATTTATACCCCATGAAATCCTACTGCCCCCAGGGGGCTTCTGCAGAGTGTAAGGCTGGGCAGAGTTTGATCCAGAATGTTAAATACTGGAGCATCAAAGTTATAGGTTTATTGCAATTATTATTGGTCCCCATTGGTTATTTACTTATTCTTTATCTCAGCTACAGTTAAAATTCTATGCTACAAGGTGTGTGGGGAGGAATAAAAGCACAAACAGCAAGTGAGTGCATTGATTTGGAATGGGCTTGAACCTGTTTTTATGCCCCAGGACACTGCAGAAATGGAGGGATTTTCAAGGCTCCCCACAAAGTGACCTGAGAGTTGGGATTCTGTTAAAAAACTCTGCTGTGAAGTGAGGCAGCTCTTGCACTCCTAYACCAGGAGCCCAACTTTCTCCATCYCAGGGGCAGGATGGGTTTTGGGACCCCCTTCTCCCTCCCTGCCATGCCTCCCTCACTGATGAACCTCCTTTGAGCATCTTCACCAAAGCAACACCAACACATCTGACTCCTTCTGCAGCCCTGGGAAAGTTTTCCTGAAGATCCAGGGACAAATCTCAGYCACTTCTCAGTTAATTGTGTCTGGAGAAAGGCTCTGTGCTAAATTACCAAACCTTGGACTCAAGATTTTCCAGATCTAATCACCAGATATTTTCCAGATATAATCTAGTATTATATCTACCTATCTATCTAATCTATATCTAYCTCTATCTCTAATCTATATCTATWTTAATATAATCTATATCTATCTATATAATCYAAATTAATATAATCTATCTCTATATCTATCTATATCATCTCCATCTATATCTGTATCAGGTCTTTTACTACAGATTCTCCCAATCATGCTCCACAAGTTAAAACAGAATTGGGAAACCAAAATTATACCTAATTATGAACCATTTCCATTCTGAGATTTTATTTTTTGTTCCAGTTTATGTGCCCAATATCAAAATATCCCTAAAGCTACTACAGGAATTCTCCTTTAAATKACTCAAAGATGTTAATGGACACCTACACCTACATCACTGCTGAAGTCAGRTGCCTAGGTGAACACTTAAAATCAAATATTTACATATCAAAGGGATATTTTGTAAAGATGGGCTAAAATAAAATCCATCAGGCAACAGTATGAATACCACTGTCCCTGAAGTCCAGAGGATTTTACATTTTTAAGTTTGGGCTGACTGAGATGGTCTAACCCTGGTATGACCACCACGGACAAAAAGCGTACTTGAGAGGGATCAAAACAATAAAATAATACAGATCCCACTTTCCACTAAACGACCTCAGAACCAATTGCCATTACAGGAAATCTATTGATATGCAACATAATTTAAAATCTAAACCATACTGAGAGAGGTACCAGAACAATAGACAACAAAATTAACGACTGTTTTAAATTTAACTTTCTTTTCCTTCTTTGCACTATGCATGAGAAAGCAGTGGGGGGTCCTCTATAGTTAACCATGCATCTTACATCAAGTGACTACTCAATTTTTCCCCTTCTAGAATTTCTGGTTGGACATGTAGGCCTTCAACACAATCAAAAATCTCTATCACATGTATTTTCTTTCATATAAAGTCGTAATTTTTTAAACCAATAGCTGAAGCAAAGAAATACTCCAAATTTAGTCTCATTTTTCTTTTGCTATGAAAAGTCACAAATAGTTGAAAAAAGAAAGGCATTTTTTACAATCAGCTCCATAGCAGTGAATTTTAGGTGAAAGAAATTTCTAATTGAGTGTGAGAAGTTCCCTGTTACACTATTTCATGCATGTCTTCTCCATTTGGCCAATACTATCTTGAATTTATACTTAGCAAAAAAATGAACTTCCAAATTTAGCAGTCAGATTTGCTTGCCACAATAAATAGCAAACAGAATGACATGGAAAATGTTTGTCCCAACAGTTATTACCAACCAGCTTCTCAAGACWTTTACTGGTGGGCAAAACATTCTTCCTTTCTTTTTTTACTGCACTCACTGATCAGGATCTAGTCTGCCTCACAACAGTCAGCTGCCATTGAAAAAAGTTACAGGAAAATTATAATGCTTCCTAAGCATTTCCACAGAAACAAATTTCATGTGTGTGTGGGTGGGCAGTAGGAGGAGAATAACCTTGGGAAAAACACAATTATAAACAGCTGCAGCATGCATTAAATGTAATTATGATTGATTCCTATAAATAATTCTTTGTGTAAATTTCCACTTAAGCTGGATTTGCTGTTCGGGTGCAGTGGACATTTCTGCATTAAGTGATTATGTCTTTTTATTATTATTAAAAATACAGAGATTTTTTTTTCACTTGGGAGAGAAGATGGGGAGAGAAGACTTACTCCACCAGCATGAAATGCTGAAAATCAGGACTATCACAATTAATAGCTGAACAGCCCGGACATGGTGAAATTGTTTGTGCCTGAACAACAAAGAAGGATTAAAATGAAAAAGAGYGCATCATCCAAAGTTATTGTCAGCAAAACCTCATAGCACTATTTCAACAAGATAATAGGTGTATAATGATAGATAGCACCTGATCAACCACTATGGAACAGCTGACTATATTAATAGGGCTTGACATTTGTTCTGTTTAATGCAGAAGGTGCTGAGCACCTAGGTTTCTGCCATGCTAATTGCTTGGTCATTTGAAAAAGAAATCAATACAATACAGTCCTCACAGGAGAAAATCTTGACTGATTCTTCACAGTTCCTACAGCAAAAATACACTAAATCATGGTCATTAATTCATTTGACTAATTCAACACTTAAAATTTCATTCATTCTCATATAAGATTTTACAACTGTCTATTACATGAACATTCAGCAGTGGTAATGGCAGGAAAAGATCATATAAAGTGACTGGGAGAAGGAAGGATGGTTCCTCTGGAAGYTTTATGGAGCACAGTTCTGATCCCACCAATATTAATTACAGCTGGCCATTTACTGCAGTGAGAGGGGACAAGGGCAGTGCCTTGGCACATCTGTGTGCTCAGCTCTCATTGCATGTGTGGAGCCAGCAAGAGCTGCTCAAAGCTTTGAAAAAAAGCCCAAAAAACATCTTACTGCAGCTGCAACACTGATGTGCTACAGCTGGCCCCGCTCAGAAGGCTCCAGCCCCATATTCAGTAGGAGAACAGGATTGGAAGGGATCTCTGGAGATCACCCAGTCCAACCCCCCTGCCACAGCAGGGTCACCCAGAGCAAGAGGCACAGGAATGCATCCAGGGGTTTGGAATGTCTCCAGGTGGGTTGGGATGTCTCCAGAGGAGACTCCACRCCCTCTCTGGGCAGCTGTTCCAGGGCTCTGCCACCCTCAATGCAAAAAAGTTCTTCCTCATCTTGAGGTGGAAGTTCTGACTTTTAATTTATGGCCACTGCTCCTTGTCCTGTCACTGGGCACCACTGAAAAGGGCCTGGAACCACCTTTGAGATAATATATTCATTAGTGAGATCCCCTCTCAATCTTCTCAGGCCCATCTCCTGGGGTCTCACCTCACAGGAGAGATGCTCCAGACCCTCATCATCTTCATGGCCTCTTCTGGACCCTCTCCAGTAGCTCCTTGTCCTCTTTAGGCAGCGGAGACCAGARTAGAGCTCAGCACTGCCCATGTGGCCTAAACAGAGCTGTGCGCAGAGGCGAGGATCACTTTCCTTGGCTGGCCACAGTCCTCCCAATGCACCCAAGGACAGTCAAGCTATTCATCACATTTCTGACCTCTTCTCTTCCTCAGGAGCCAATGCCACATGCTCAGAGTCAAGCCACTTAACCAATATGTTGAGCCAAGGCTATCTTTCTACTCTGTGTACCTCCTCAACAATTGAGGTTTTAATTTAGACTTCCTTTCCAGCTGAGATATACYTTTAATGCTTCATATAGAACATATGGACATTGCAAAGTACATCAACATTTGTAAGACAAAACCAGAAATATAGGGACCTGCTTTTCTCATAGGGATCTCTAAAGGCTTTCATGTTTTAGTCTTTTTCACACCCTTGACACCTTTCATCATGCCTTTTTTTCTGGTTTTCTGTTCATCTGCAGAGGACTTTATCAGCTAACCAAGCCCTCTGTGTGCAGTAGGGGTGGGGTAACCATGCTGGAGGTTGGTATCTTCCAGCTTAWAATGTCACTCAGGGGGTTTGTCCAAATTAACACAGCCTCAAAGGCAAAGCTGGATTCAAAGCTGAGCTCTGCCTGTGCCTCAAYATGGAGCAAAGTTTCCTTAAAAAATGGCTGCCTAGAGAGCCTTCAAAGCAGAGCTAAAATACTGCACAGCTTCTTTACTATTAGATCCATGGATTTTTTAATTTTATTTTTGCCATTTCTACTTCCTCTGCATGGTTGTGTGAGTAGCTTGATTTAAAATAAAGCCTTGCTTTCTTTATAATAATATGATTTGGTGGTACTACAAACAAGACAGCTTTCACCTGACATGAGTTAGGTTATTTTTAACAGACTTTTGTTGGAATTGCTGGTAATTCTGGAGCTTTAAGCTCTGTATGGAAGAAAAAAGCATCATTTGCTCCAAAGTTACAGTAAMTTAATATGAACAGCCCTGCTGATGTTGAGGTTTCATTTAGTATATAACATACAGAAATGCTGTTAAGATTCCACAGACTACTGAAGATTTGTCTGCWTGCTTTTCAAACAACAACAAAAAAGTAMAARTGGTACACGCTTAACCCTCTTGGGCTAATTTTTTAAGGTATGCCTCTAAAACTGCATCTAAATATTTTCTGAATACAGTTCTTCACACCTGACCTCTATTTAGGTGTAGAAATCAGATGCTGTACAACAGATAGGCTCTGAAGCTATATTTATCCTACTGACCATAAAGACATTCCTTCATTTTTATTTTTCATTATGAGTGGATTTAAAGAACTTTTTTTAAAGACTCCATTACCCTTTTTTAAATAAGGCAGAGTAACAACAACAGCAAAAAAAAACTAAAAAAAAGGACCAACTAAAACCCCCAACCAACAAGAGCTGTACATATTTTGTAAGAAAACATTCTTACATCAATCAAGCAAATATACATTAGCAAGAAGGAAACACATTAAGACTCATTTTCCTTTTTCCCATGCCAGGTTGTTTCTTTTGTGCTATATATCAGAATGAAAGTAATTCACCTCTCAAAACAAAATATTAAAGAACAAAATATGACTGTGATGCACTTCTGCAGAATACAGTCGAATTTCCATAAAATGTCTGCAGGGTTTTGCACATTAAAATTTCTCTTACTAAAAATGTTTATGGAAATAGGTCATTATGCACATTACTAATAGAGAGCAATTTGTTGCTTTTAAAGGAGCTTTTATACTAATAGTTGTGAATAAACACATTTATCAGACACCCTAAATATAAACAATGTATACACTGGCAAGCACAGCAGATATGGATTAAAGGAGTTGCTCATTTGGGGCCCAGTTCTGCTGCCATGGAGCTTGGGGGAATTTTGGACAGTTTTTGTTGGGTTGGTGTGGGAGATGAATGGTGTCTCAGCTGTGTAAATGGGCTAATGGAAGGTACCACAGCATCCAAAAATTCGGGTCCTACCTGCTTGCACACAGCTCAGCCAGACCCATTAAGGCTCTCCCTGTGTTTAGTGAAAGGGAGAGCAAGGGTTGGGACGTCCAAGCAAAATCCATTCCTTGCAGCCAGAGCTGCAGAATCCAGGCCAACAAGCCCAGCCCCACAAAAGCATCATCAATCTGTGGAAAACAAAGCAGATTTTCACATCAATAGCAGCAACTGTGCTCATGTCACATCAGAATTCTGTTTGAAATGATACACATCCCATTATCAGCACTTGGAATAAAAGAATGATAACAGCAATTGTGATTTTACTTGACTTCTGAGGAACAAAGAGGATAGAACCAGGCAATTACACTGTGTGGGTTATCATAGCATGGGAAGCAACAGGATACCAGTTTAAAACTGCAGGACTCACTGAGGAACATCTTAGAATATATTTACACAGTAGCCAGCAACCATTCTCTTAAAAATCCCACTTAAACCACAGATTAGATCGCGTAGAAAGTGCAAATGAAATGAGCTGCTTCAGGAAGATATGTTGATTCCTGTGGTCCCTTGCTTGGTTGTCAGTAAAAGTGAAGAAAATGTAAAACATCTATCCAATTATTTCAGTTAATATACAAGCATTAGGCATTCAAATTCCTAATTAAGAGACAACATGCCCTGTCAGGCATCTGCATGGGCTATTGAACATTGCCTAGATTGTTCCATAATTATCCTGGCTTAATAGCTCTAAAAATGTAAGCAATGTGCATCCATTGAGGAAAGCAGTGCTTATCACATGAGGAGGAACAGCACACAGAACATGCTCTGCCACGGTGTGTTTGTGCTGCAGGTTTTTAGTGGAACATGCTTTAATTAACARCTTGGGAGTTGGCTGCTGTTGGCAAGGAGGAAATGGAAATCGCACATCAAAATATATTTCTATGACCAGTTTTAAACACGAAAACCTCAATTGTTGGACGTGCTTTATTTCAGAGATTCCATTGTCAGGCACCAAAAAGAAGAGATATCATGTGCAAAAATATATAAATATTTTGTAGTGATTTCACCATGATACTTTTCAAGGCTCATTTGTTAAAATCTTCCATCTCCCAGCCCCATTTGCCAAAAAAAGAGAAAAATCAGCATCGTATGGGGCAGTCATGTTGTCAAGGAAACAGATTTTTGCCACCTTCTATGATYTGCATTTTTGATAAATTTGCTACAATTTCCTTCTTATTAAGCCTGATGCCAATATTCAAGATTTGACCAAAGTTGCCTTAAATGGTGGAGCCATAGCATCAAGGTGTCTATTCTTTCAAACTCTCTGGCAAAACTGGGCAAATCATATTCTCCCATGTAAAGTCTGCAAGAAACACAAAAATGAAATATTTCAGCTCCTTGAAATGGATTTCTTCTGCCCTTTAACCAATAGGCTTTGTTTTGGAAAACAATGTGTTTTAAGGACTCCATGTACCTTTCTCTCTTCTTTTTGCTTTGAATAAGACAGAAGGCAAAACGGGAAAAACAAAGAAAAGGCCATTTAAAAAAAGACAGTGAAAACGTGAAAAAATTTTAGAAGTGAAAAACATGCAAACAAAACCGATTTTTTCAGCACTGTTTTTGTTTTAGCTAAAACTCTAAGTTAAAAACTCAACAGGCTCTGGTCAAGTTTACTGTTAAACCCCCTGTAAATGGATATTGCATGGGATGCAAAGTGTATTGTGCAAATTTGGCAGCCTCAGGATGTTTCATGCAGCAGAGTGAGGGAGAGACACCTCAACATTTCTCTTGAGACTATCAGGAAGAATTGAAGCAATTCTCAGSTTCCCTGTAGACTATCAAGAAATAAAATAGAAATAAATAAATTCCCTGCCATCCTATCAATAAACAACATGAATAAATATATCGTCTTACCTGGGACAGATCCAGCAGAGTTGAGTTGATTCAGCYGCTTTCAGGTGTATTTTCTTTTTTGTTTTTTTTATATCACAGTAGGCATTATTGCCATAGCATCCAATGAACTTCCATCTCTCTAAAATAAAGATTTCTGCCATACCATCTCACATCTGTTTTGCCAGCTCTGGTGAGAGAAAACCTTTCTTCTCTGTTCTTCTAAGCAGAGATAACTGATTTTGAAAAAAAATTGTGTATTTACCTGTTCTTTCCTGTCCCTGACCCAAAATAACTAGAATTTTACAGGCAGTATCAGAATATAGTAGGCCTCAGCTGTGTATTTTCTAGCCTGCAATCTGAMACCATAATGGGTATTAAATATGCATGTTTTTTTCTTCACTAGACATGTAAACTTTTTATTAATTAGACAGGAAAGTAATCATCCATCTGGGGGTATTAAAGGAATATCAATCCAAATGGTAGAACAGATAATATACATTTTGGCTGAACTGTTTCTGTCAAAAGATAGATTATTAAATTTTTAAAAAATATCTATAAATAATATTATTTAATGTTTTAATGAAATTCAACAATGARCTTTAKACAAATTGAATTATATTTTTAAAGACTATTTTTAGGTCTCAAATTATTTTTTTTCCTTTCTCTTTCTGGTACAAAATTATAAAATACACATATTTTTTGATCTCAAACAAGAAAAACAACCCCAGAAAAAACCCTCTACATTTTCAAAAGAAGAAAATATTTTGTTCCATATGAGATCATAATATAATTAAGGCACTTAACAGTACATGTCACATAAAAGCATAGGTCACTTACCAATATTATATTATTTCTTCTGTGGACAGTGGTAACCTTGCAGACTAAACTCCATACTTGGGAAGTGAATTGTAATAAATTTATGTTTTGAATGTAATATATGTATAAATTTATGGTCTTGTTGTGTTTTGGCTTGGTTTGAGGGTTTTTCTTGTTTGTTTTGGGTTTTGTTTTTTTTGTTTGTTTGTTTTTCTACTCTGTAAGGTGGCAGCAATGTGAACACCTCACTTTGGATCTCTCTAACTTCTGCACCATGAGGTCTTCTGAGGAGGGATGAGACATTCTCCCTGACACAACATTCCTGGGACACAGACCTGKCTTTGCCTTAGGGATAAGAYAAGTGGACTGCACTCTAAGGACTCKTTAATATTGAGGACAGTGTTAGGTAGCCCCATGGTAAAATTTCTGGGGTATTTTGAAGCTTTCTTTTCATCATTTTTGAGATGTGAGATGGAGAGAATCCTTGGAAATGCTAGATAAAGCCAGGGATACCTGGTTGGAAGCTTGGCACAGATTTTCTCCACAGGTTTATGTGAGGGAGGAKGGGAGGTATCACTCAATATTTTGGATGTACAACTTTGGCTGCAGGAATGAATAAGCCAAAATTCAAAGACAGCCAAGATGCCCCTTTGCTGTTGTGTGGGGGAGAGTTCTGCACACTTAGCCCCTTTCCTAAACACAGCACATTGGGTTGGTTTTTGCAAGCTACTGCATTATTTTCCTTCTCTCCAGGCCCCATCCTCTGAAAAACCTGTTTCATCTGGATTGCTGAAGCACAGATTCTCATCATCACTCAGAGGAGACAGCTCCCAAGAGACAGCTCCAAACAGCTGATTCCTGCAGCTGGGAAGTTTTTCAGTGCCAGTCTAGACCTTCATGCAGTAAAGCTCTGATGTTCATGAATAGTCAGCTGATTTCCCTAGGAAARTTTGGGTGCCTCACTGCATTGGCTCCTACAGCAAATATTGCAATTACAGTTTCTTTTTGTAGGTGGGCAGATATTACAGGCTTGTGTCACTTCGAGTATTTCTCAGCCATGTGAGAAATACAATATATTTATGTGGGAATTCCAATGTGGGGTTCACAGTGCCAAGGTTGTTGGTTGTCTCTGCAGTCTGAGATTCATCAAATTTGGGTAAGCGGGTAAGCAGTTTGGGGTGTATTTGTGTCTGTTGTTTGGTTTTTTTTCCTCTAATGCAGACAATTCACAAATAAATAGGCAAAAAATACATATGGTATGTGAGTAACTTTGAAATGACAGTGAAGAACATGATTTAAGATGAAAGTCCACTCAGAGCAGCTAAATTTACCTTTAAAATGAAGAATTACAGGGATTGTGGTAAGGACTAGGTTTCACCCCATTTTTTCCTTCAGACAAAATCTGCACTGCCAAGCACAAACAGAGAAAGTTGTTGGGGTTTTGGTTGTTTGCTTGTTTTTCGTTTGGGTTTTTAATTCATTTTCTTTTGTTTGTTTGTTTTGATTAGGTCATTCAAAGTCTTATTTGCTCTGGAAACTGCAGCTACATAAAGATCCTGTTGGAAGCTCAAAATTTTTCCAAAATCAAGAAAAGGGGAACAGAAAAATAGTTATTAACAGGCAAGAGAACTCATTATATTTTTCTATTAAAGCAATTTGTTAACTAGATGCCTTTAAAAGAGAGTTTATCACGACTGCTCCTTGGAAGTGCAGAGTCTGCCTTGTTAAGTATTCACATTTACTGACTCATTGTTTATAAAACCAGGTGTTCCAAAGACAAGAGGTATTTTTTACCATAAGCAATTCTGTAATGAAACAGAGAAATAGAAATCAATTTATTAGATATCATCTGCATAGAGAGCTATGAAAAAGGCCTCAGGAAAAAAAGCTCAAGACTGCTGTAATTTGTACTTTGAGGGAGCACATATAAATATCTTCAGGCACCATAAATTTAGATGGTTTACCAGAAAACATTAATAACTTTCCAGTACAAAGGGTGAAATGCCCCATCCATAGTCTCCATACTGCATTCTTCCCAAAATACCTTTACTTCCTGTAAGTATGAATTCTACATTTAGATTTGTTTAAAATAATGAAAAAGAGTAGGAAGCAGTCTACTTTTTTAAAAGATGCACCTGAGAGCCAGTAAAATAGGATTCCTGGGGCACATTCCTATCTTCTTCATATCTTCATACTTTCACCTTTCCCTATACAAAAAAAAAAAGCAAATTGCTCAAATGTTTTGCTAAGCCCTACTCACCTCTTGGGTGTTTCAATGAATTTAGTTGATGTGGCTCCTTCACAATCAAATGTATTTTGATACACCTATAGCTTGTTGATTACAACCCATTTCTCCCACTCTACTCCTCTGAAAAAGGAGCTCTGTGTCAGTGTGCCTCTCACAAATCAGGCAACAGCACAATTGAGCTGCTTTCCTGATGAGCCCCATCAAGCCCATTTTTGGAAATGACGTAAAATAATGCATTTCTCCTTTTTTYCAGGCAAAGATATTTTATATCCTGCCTCATATTATGTTGCATGTAGTCATTTCAGAGTGTGCCATCCTCCTTTTCCAAAGCATGCTGCTGTACACGAGTATATCCAGACTCTGAATTTAATTTGGGGAAGAATCAGCACTTTAGTGGTGGCCATCTTTGTAAGGGTGTAGTGATGCACCAAAACCGTGCTGTTGTGTTATTGTTTTCTTGGTAGTGGTATTTCTGGTTAGTTTGAAACAACCCAGAGTTTCTAGACAAAGGGAAACCTTTTGAATGAAACAGGCACATTGGCTGGTGGGGGAACTGCTCAGTAGAGGAGAATCTGGTGCAGTTATTCCCTCCTCACAGAGCTCTCCCTTGCTGGTGACAGCAAAGTCACAGTGTCCTGYCCTCAGATGTGAAAGATCAAGACTAAAAGAAGACATGGGGACCCATAAACAAAACCTACTGGTTTCTCTCTCCCCTTTAGCTCTGGCCTTGGGTGCATGATGGCCTCTAACAGTGACAATCACACTCCAAATTAACTCATTCCTTCTGTAATGTTGCAATGGTTTTGCTTCRCAGACAATAAATCACTGCTTTTCCACTGTGGTCTCCTTCATTTGTCTTATCAGATGCTGGTGAGGAGTGCTGAAGAACTTTTCAAGTTCTYTGGCCTCCTCATACCTCAGTGTTTTTATGCCTAGTGGCACAARCCAACTTCATTGCTGCTCTGAAGCTTGTTAGCAATTTTTCTCTATTGAATTACCAAATTCAACAAGCTCTGAATAAGGCAGTTTCTGTGTAAAAAGAAATAACTGAAGGGGCTACAAAATCTTAATCAACCCTTTCACTCAGTTCTGTCTGGTATTTGATGTTTTTGTTCATTGCATACAACTGAAAACCAGCACATCATACTTAGGATAAATTTAAGTGTTTAAAGTGCATTGCTATTCTGCCTTTTCTGATGGAAAGTGGGGTGAGAATGAGAAAATGAGAGGTATAATTAGCTGTACACTAAAATACTTCCTTGTAGAAGTTTTTCTTCCTTTGTACCTTACCTGAAAAACATGGCTAACAGTATTATTTTCTCCCCTCTGCATTCAGACTATCTAATATAAATACTAAATTCTTCCATCAGGACTATTAATTCTTAAGCATTAGAACAARGGACCTGGGCCAAAGCCAGTGCTTCTCCGCTAGAGCAAAAAATAAAAATAATTAGTGGATAGTTATTTCAATATAGTCAGCCTCATGCTAATCTCCTCAGGTACAGGATAAATCTAACTCAGCTGGATATTTATTATATCTTTAAGACACAACCTGCCTTCCCCAAACAGACAGTTTAATATCTTCCTCAGGTACTCATTATCCCCTGTTTGGATTGCTGTGGCTCTGTTGCCTTAGCAGAGCTGAGCATATCCATGCTGCAAAGCTCTTTGCCAGCCTCTTGCTCTGGCCACGATGCACATCTGCATCCCCTCTGCCAGATGTTCCACAGCCCACCTCAGCTTACCTCTATCTCACTTCTCAACAAGCAGGCTTTGYAAAAGATCCTCTGGCCTTCCTCTCAAAGCTGCTCGTTGTCCCCAGGAGAAGAAACCTGAAAATATTTTCAGTTACCTCAGTGCTTTTTTTTTTAGATATCCCAATAAAAGTCTKAATTGTCAGAATCTTTGTGAAATGACTCCCTAATACACTGCTGATATCCTGAGGATGACACCCAGGCATGGCCAGTAGAGTGGCCTGTTGTAATCTGATTTTTCCCATTAATCAGTTAACTTCTATTATTTCCCATAYTGTAAAAAACTTAGACATAAAAACATTTCTGTATTAAATATGGCAATGGGCTGGTCATCATTACAGTGCATAGTGTTGTTATAGTAGTAATAATAATAATTRAAAGAAGTCCCCAAACCTCTTATTTAAAATAAATCAGTAAGTATACATAACAAGATAATAATTTTTTATAAAGCATCATTTATTTATATGTGTGAATTTAAATATAGGTGTACAGGTTTTATATGAAAATACACATAAATTCAATAATTATAAACATTGAAATGCTGCAAAAACAGCCCAAATARCCAGTTCCTATCAAACGCATCTCAAATCTAATAAACTTAAAAACAAGGGCATACCATTAATGCAAATACTGCCTACTCTGAATATCATGTCAGATCCTGGACATGAAACAATGAGATTTTATCTCTATAAATCTTTTTTGCTGTACTACCATCTTATGTAGCTTATTTTATTCAACTGAAAAACAGAGTTGGTATATCACTGATTATTTTCTGTAATTATTTGAAGATACAGAGGTCAGACTTGTGTGTTTAAGTATGCACGTATCTCTTCACTTCATTTTTGTAATGTTGTTGAAATATTCTTAGATGAACAAGCTGAGAACTAGAATATTTTTTCCTGTCTAAAAAAGACCACGAAAATGAATCATACTGTTAGTGTCAGTAATTTGAAAACAGCAGGAAAAAAGTGTATGGGGAGCACCTATTTTGGTGTAAGTCACTTTAGTGACAAAGAAACTTCTGTTAAACTTTTCTRTTTAATTTGAGACCATACATATGTAGACAGGTGGACCAAAGTACCAGAGTGCTAGCGTCTGCCCAATAAAGCTGCACTTAATTTCTAATTGGAACACATCTGGTAGCAGAACAAAACTATTTATAAAATCATCCTTGTTTGACAAATGAGACAGCTCAAAGCACCTTAACTATTTTCTTTGAAAAAAACAAACAAACAAAAAACCCRAAACCCCACTTTTCATTGAGACCCTTGACCTCATCCTTCTCCAGAGTCAAAATTTGCTTTAYGCCCTTGGCAAAAACTAGTCTGAGAGAAGTTCACATTGCATTATGGAAAAATCCTCTAAGGAACTTGACCTTTGGAAAAAAGTGGATGGCCAGCTGAAACCCGATTCCCTTGAGTATTCACAGAAAAAAATGCTGCTTAATCATTAATTGAACAATTTAAAAATAAARGCATTTACCTTCTTCCAGCAAAACAGCAGCACTCTTGCCCTGGTTATGCCAGGTGCACATAGTTTGGTAGATTTTTCCTGGGTGGAGGTATTGGGGGACTGAGGTTTAACCCCACACAGGTGAGATTGATGGATATTAGGAGTGTCTGGTCCTGTGATGCAGCCTCCATACTCTGTATTTAGCCATGGTCTGGATCTGTTCCACATTACAGCAGATTTGAATGAAGCAGAGGAAAGATGAGCTTGTCTCAAGTCCCGGTGGATGAAAGGCACCTGTAGATAATATTTAGAGATAGAGTAAAGGAGCAGGGATATTGTATTTGCAGGGTGCCCCGTGGTAGGAAGGGATGATGAATCTGACTCCATGTTCTTAAAGGCTTATTTATTATTTTATGATAATAAAAGATTATAAAAGATAATTAAAGAATGTTATACTAAAGAATATAGAAAGGATACTTACAGAAGGCTAAAAAGATAATAATGATAACTCATTACTCTTTACAGAGTCTCAACACAGCTTGGCCCTGATTGGCCAATGAGTGAAAACAACTCACATCAAACCAATGAAACAATCACCTGTGGGTAAACAATCTCCAAACACATTCTACATGTGAGCACAACACAGGAGAAGCAAATTAGATAAGAATTTGTTTTCATTTTTCTTGGAGGCTTCTCAGCTTCCCAGGAGAAAATTCTGGGTGAAGGGATTTTTCAGAAAATACGAATGTGACACAGGGCAGGTCCAAGATGGTGGTTTTCCTCCCAGATGAGCAAAAAATGCAGTGCAACTATAGTTCTAATCCAGAGAAAGTTCTTCTGACTGTAATAGTTTCAGTTGAACTTTCCTTACATCAGTTTCCCAGAATTTATTTTGAAGCCTTTTATATTTTTGAATACCACAATGTCATGGGGCAAAAAATAATCACAGTATAGCTATAATTTGCATGGAAAATTAGTTCCTTCAGTGTTATAGCTCTTGCTGTTGACAAAAAGGTCCACTGGAAACAAAGATCTTTTATGCCATGTAGGTGTGATTAACTTCTTTTGAAAAGCATGAATAGAGGAGGGAAAAATGCTTGCTAGATTTCTAATGGAAAAGTGAGATCTGTGGGATCCCCATAACACATTTGCCTAAAAGTTATTTTCTGTTCTTAAGGAAGGCTGTATATGGAGACTTATGTCTGCACAAGCAACCAGAAGCATTCAAAGCAGTCAGAGAAAGACACTTTGCAGCACTCTGACAAGGGAGATGCTCTTATGCAGCCTAGGAGGCAAGTTTGAAAGAAAATGTTACAGGTCTCAGCCTTTAAAACATTCCTAGTGTGTCTGCAGAAATGTCAGTAGCCCAAATGGCAAACATCCTGCATCTTCTAACAAAGAGCAGAATATCAAAGCCTGTAATTTTTAAAGGGAACATCCCTTAAATGGTGTCTCTTTCACAGCTGGCTGTTTGCTTGTATGTGGTGGAGGGCAGACCACACAAAGAAGACAACATGTGGAAGGTGTATTGATGCCTCAGGTTTTAGCTTTTATATTTTTCAGATTCTGTGCTGCTTTAGTGTGTGGGTCTGGGCTTCATGTGAGGGGATGGTGAGCTCTCTGCACAGAGCAGGGAGACAAAACAATTCCTGCTCCAGCTGGGCACCAAGGACAAATGATCCAAATCTCAGCCCAAGAGCACAAACACCGTGGGCTGGAGAGAGRAAAACAAGCAGGGTGGGACTGCAGGGGCTAAAGCTGGAATGGGACAATGAACTGCAAGGTGCAAATGGAGCAGAACTGATCCCAGGGAGAGACCCCRTGCCCGGCCGTGCATTTTGGGGCCATTTTGGTTCATCTTGGGTGCAGCCCTGGCTGGGCTCTTGTGCTGCCCAAGGTGCATCCATGGAGGAGAACCTTTTAATAAATCCCTGCTTTATTCTTTAACTCCATCCAGCCTCTGTTCTAGGTCAGCCTTCACAAGGCATCAGTATGAGGTAAACCCAGGATGCCTGTGGCTTTTAGGAAAACACCCATGTCTTAGTGAGCATCCTGGTCTAGTGCAAGGTGTTACCTGCCTGTGGCAGGGGGTTGGAAGGAGAGGATCTTTGGATTTCCCTTCCAGTCCAAACCATTCTSTRATTCTATCATTTGTGGGACTTCTGAAACYGTAATATTGGTGTGCAGCCTGCAAGCTGCCCTGGAACCATAACCCAGAGGCTGCCCACTGCCTTTCCCCCATCCTGCTGTTGACCCCAGCACGTCTGCAGGGATCTGCCAGCCCAGCCAGGGCTGGAGGCAGGCTCCCTCCCAGCTCTGCTATGGCCTGTCACTGCCCAGCTGTGGCACTGGGCCAGCCCCAGATAAAACATGAACATTGGRTGGGTGAAAAATGCTCTTAATTCCAAATCTGAGATGCTCTGGGGGAGTTTGAAATTAAGCAAAGCACATCTGCCCATTCCTCATTATTGTTGCTGTTATTGTTGTTATAACCTTTCCTTACACTAATCCACATTTCTGTTCCACATTGCGTCTATGCGAGAGGCTGGAAATGGTCATTAAAATGCGATAATGCTTAAAATTCTAGCACATTAACACTGACATTTTGCCTTCTAAACAATCTCAGGTAATGAAGGTCAGTACAAGCAAACAGTCTGTCTATGGCTCTTCGTTAGAGGCTCTCTGTGCTTGGACTTCACAGCAGGCGACTGTCAGGCAGCGTTTTCCTCTGTGCGGCTTCTCTCCAAGTGCTTGCTGCAGCTGGCTCCAGCATATGGTAGAATATGAAGATATTTTCTGGGGTCCACTGCCTCAATCACTGTTTAATGATTAATTACTGCAGGCTGGTGTCAGGGTGAGACATTCAAGGCTTCAGGCAAAAGTCTTAACTATGGAAAATGACAGCAGGCGGGATTTTGCCAAAACGAGTGACTTTGCGCTGCTAGTTCTAATGATTTGCACTTCCTTTTGATCCATTTGTAAACAGCAAGATGGTAAAAGGCTGAAACGATCAGGCAATAAATGCCAACAATAACAAGAAATTGTTCCCAGAGAGAGTCTTAGGATGTTTGGGCTAGCTGAGAAAATGTTATAACTAAATCTCTCAAAACAAAGTGGGGACTTGTGCGCTCAGACCATCTCCAAGAGGGAAGGAACCCAGCCTCCAACCACCAGGACAAAGATAAGCAAGAGGCAGAGAGCTGTGAGGGTGAGGAACTGAGCTTGGAAGCTCCCAGTTCCATCCCAGCTGATAGCATGGAAGCCATGGAGCTTTCTGTGCCAGATCTGGAGCTAGGACTTGTAAGAGCCTGAATGAGGGATGCAGGACTCCATGGGGCTCTCCAAAATGCAGTTTATTGTATCCAAGATGTTACAGCAGTCCAGGGTGGTGTGTGACAGAGCCTGTGCCTACAGCTGTCAGCTCCAGCTGCAGACAGGCCTGGAGACCCTGAGTTTAGGTTACAGTGCATTCTATACTTTTCTTTTGGTTGCAATGCATTCTATACTTTTCTTTGCTGAGCATCTTAATACAGTAGAACCAATCTATACCTTAACTTTTATCTATAGCCTATCATAACTACTATAATTACCATATTCATGTTCTCCAATCACTAAAAGTTATTACATTACAGTTTAAGCTAGAAGTTGTTTTGCAGTTTTCTTGCAGCGGAAAATTCGGAGACCTTTTTTCTACTTGCAACATCGGCAGGCTTGTTTGCCAGTGGTATCTTTCTGCTTGGCAAAAACATCTTCTTGTTTGAGGTGGGTTTATCCTTTGCTCTAAGCCATAAAAACTCCTTCTAACTAACACACCCWTTGCCTCCTTGGTTATCCAGTAAGACTGGCTCAGCAGTTCTTTTCCTGTATATCAAAACTTGCTTTCATCTCTATTCCTTCTTCAGATTCTACATTTAAAAATCTTTCTGCCAAGCACACATATCTGGGAGACCTTCTTGTCAAACTTTCATCCTTCCCAACAAGGACTAACCCCGTGGGGAGCTCCTGGACAGGACACAGCCTCTCCCCAGGCACCTGGTGCAGCATCCCCATCATCCCTGCCTCCTGGGGCATGGCTGGGGAGCTGGGATGTGCTCCCATGCTCCACAGGGACTCTGGGGGAGATGGAAAGCTGCCTTCACCCCACCCTGTGGTTCCACAGTGCGCAGAGCCCCACTGAAGGACAGAGCCCTTGAGCCTCAAGCTCGTGATCAGCAGCCCTCCCCTCCAGTTACATCAGCCTCAAATTGATGTAATGAGGACATGAGGGATCAAAGCTGTTTAAAGGCTTTTGTTCAGTTCATTTAGAAATGCATCTTAAACCCCATTAATTTGCTTTTCATGGCTCTGTGTGTGTATCAAAACTACCCATAAAGATACAATTATCTCCCACCTACAAAGATAAGAATTGTATGTGTGCTTTAATAAAGCCCAGGTTAATTTTCTTCAGATTGCCCTTCATCAGAAATGCAAAATGAGTGCAAATTATACAATTCACATTTAGTATCATGTTGCAACGGCTTTGTGCTTGTGCCAGTGAGTCTATGGAGCAACAGAAGAGAATAAGATCTTTCATCWCAAGTGCTTTTGTCTTTGATAAAAATATGAAAAACACTTACTTTGAAGAAGGAGTGTTTCACAGCGGATAGATTGTGGTTCCATCTTCCTTGTGCAGCGCCATTACAGAAGCCAAAATCTCACCATCTTCTTCCCAGTGAAGATTAGCACTGGAAATTCAATGAAAATATTTTTCATTCCCAGAGAAAAACATTATCCAATAGTTTTGGCAGTTGAAAACAAAAAAAGTTTATGATTTTGGAAAAGAGAAGCTAAAGAAATCACTTTACTTCCTTCTTTTTATCAAGCGATTTCTACAGAAGTAAAAAAGAAAATCCTGTAGAGTGTATTTGTTGCAGGAAAGGGTATTTTTGAGGAAACAAAATTGATTCACTTTAGGTGAATTTACTGCTTTATAAAGGTATTTTATTTTCATGAATTAAATATTTTTTTTTCACATTTCATAATCAAAATGCTTTTCTATTTCTCCAGGTTACAGAGTATGAAGAAGACTCAGTTGTCTACTAATAAAAAACTAATTGTAGCTGCATCCAATCTTTAGTCCTTTTACTATTATGGGAAGAGAATGATGCTAAGTGAGAAGCAGCAGATAATTAATGGGCAGGTTACCTAGCTTGTACAAGTCACAATGAAATGCAACATTATTTGTCAGTTTTTAATGTGATATTAACTGGTGATGGGTGAACCACAAAAGGTTGAGAGACTGTTTGAGTGATCACCAGAAGGGTAGAAGCTTATTTAAAATTTATCTGAATGTCTAAATACTGTTGAGATTAACTTAGTGCAGGTCTCCAGGAAATAAAAGTGATGACATGAAAGTCCACGCTTCAGAAATGAGATTTTTGGTACTCCCATGAGCACTGGAAATACTGTGAAAACAGCACTTCTTTCTTGTTTCTMCTAATAGAAAGAATAAAGTTACTCAGCCTCTTAAAATCTCCAGAAAAGCCATGAACTTTTAGCTGAYATTAAAATATTAATCTGAATTAGTCTGCATACATCTAATTTTAAAAGCAATTTGAATCCTTATAAATTAATTAAACTTATTGAAACCAGATGTTTTTTTTTTTGTCTAAGCAGCACCAAAAGAAAACTTGCTATGCAGACTGAAAATTTTAATCCAAAATATTTTTGTGATCTTAGAAACAATTTGAGAGAACAAAAAYGGGAAGTTGGAACTTCAAAGGCCCCATCATACACAAAGGCACAATCTGGATAAATGCAGATAACTTTCAAGATGGGTCTCTCATTGTCAATGCAGACAGTTCCAAAGGCAAAAGCAAACAGCATTTTGGCAGCAGSAACTTTTAATGAGAATGTCATTAAGGAGTTCAAGCTACAGACCAAAATGTAATGCACAGCAGACACAGGTGACTTCCCTGCACCTCATACCTTTAGCTTCCATTAAACATAAAGATATTTTGGGTGAACTAAGTGTGTGCCCCAAGTGAGGAGCCCCTCTTGCATAAAATCACAGATTTTCCAGAAGGTTACTATCAGCTTCTGGCAAATTGTCACCATGGGTGAATGATTTCTTGGATATCACCTCTACTCATCTGTGAAACCACAGAAAAATTCAGAGAAGACCCATATGGAGTCAACATCCACCTAAAGACTTTGGGAGGGGTTTGACTAGAAAGCAGAGCCCAGATGGAATTTTGGTGCAGGACTGAAAGGCCAGTGCATTCAGGCTTAGAGAGAGCCTGTTTCACACTGCAAATGTAGGGCATGAGCCTAGCCAGGAGCAAAATCTGTGTCCTTGCTAAGGAACATTTGTAACTCCTCCTGCTACCACCTGGGAGAGACTAATGTAGCAGGAGAAGGACACAAATCAAAACAGAGATGAACAATGAGCATAAAAAAGAATCCTGAGCTCAAGTTGCTGTTATTTTGGGTTGGCAGAGCTCATGATTAGCATCATCAGACACTATTCAGGTTTATGTCAGGTCAGCCTTAAATCTACAAGTAAAAATTAAAGGGAATCTCAAACATTAATCATCTTCCTTTAGAAAGAAAAGAAAAGTGATTAATGTGCTGTTGTAGTTGTGTTATTGTCATTACCTTGTGCTTTTGCTCCTCCACTCTTGAAATCATCTAATAACATTTTAGATTACCTAGGAATGCTTCCTATTACTTACCTGCCATTTCAAGAGCACAGGACTCTCAGAGGTCACGTCACATCCACCAGGAGTTCCAGAACCTGCTATGTTGTCTGCTAAGTGACTGGATATGTCTAGAAACAAAAGGGCAAGAGTGTGATTTTTCTGAGATTAAGACTCCTCAGCAGCCTAAAAATGGTAGAAATTCTTAAAAGATTTAGGTGAACAGTAGATTTTTGGATGCCACCCTATGAAAGAATATATGCAAGATCTCTGATCTCGTTTAGTTGAGCTGGCATATTTATATTCCAAATTTTATGAGGCTTGAGCTTTCAGAGTAAGGGTGTTATGATGAGTTAACACCACTGCTTAGATTGTTCACCAGCCAAATAGCAAAATTTCTTAATGTCATTTTATGGGACTTATAAGACATTAAACTAAATATGATTGCTGCTCCATAAAACAGAACAGTTCTCCATATACTGTATGTATGCAAATACAACATCCTATCTCAGCCTCCAGTGCCCATAGTAAGTTATCCTTAGAGTTTAGACTGAATAGCTATTATTGGTTTACATGCTCCTATATCTTTGCATTTCATATAGCTAATAAAGGGAGAAGCTTTTCAAAAAATAGGAGTGATGCCTTATGTGCCTCACCATGCAGCTGAGACGCTTTTGTCTTTCAGCAGAGGACGTACATTTGTCCAACTAAAACTCATTTTCAAAATGCAGAAAAGGTGAATTTTCAAACCCAGGCAGGTGGGATGTTTAATCRATGGCAAAAGTTTCTTTCAAAACTCCATTGTCATATGAGGCSAAATATTCACATGGATCCATGGGCAAGGTGAGCAAGGTATCTAGAATCAATAAATCAAGCTAATAAATAGGATACCAGGTGAAAGTTTAAACATGGTCTAAAAAAATCTCTCTACCAAGAATGAGAAAAATAGCTTTTATGATAATTACCTACTCTATCAATTTAACTTCAATACATATTGTCCACTTTTGCAAAGATTATTTTTTATCTATGTAGACCCCAGTCCTGTTTCTGAAAATAATTTCATCCTGTTTGCTACAATGGGAAGAGCAACCTTAACAGAGGGCCAGTACTATGGTCCTATATTTCATTTTAGACATTGAACATAAAATAGTTGTTATTGTTTTCCAATAAATTCTGATTTGGGATGCATTGAATCTGGAATATTCACCAGATAATGCCTGAGCTGAATGTTATGATTCTGAGGGCAGAAAAATGCATGAGGTTTTTAAAAGCTGGGGTTTTGAATGAAAGAGGAAATGAATCATCAATTTATGAAATCACCAGCATATGAAAATCACCAATTAAGGAATGCATAAGTTTGATAAAATCTGAAAAAAGTCATGTGTGCTAGTCAAAGTAATAATTTGTACAGCTACTGCTCTTGGCAGCATTACAGAGGTAACATTTTCACAAGTTAAGCGGTCTTCGAACTTTTCTATAATTTAGTAGATGCAAACAGACATTTTTTTCAGTATCAAAACATTTGACAGACTTTCTTATGTATAATTTTTTCTGTATTTTTTTCTGTATTCTGTGTCTTTTCGTTCCTTTATTTAAAAATTATCTCAAATTTTGACAACTGTAAGAGAAAAAAAGTCCTCTTCATTGTGTTTTACTACTCCATATCACATTAAAAAATATCTAAGATATTACGCCAACTAAGTATTGTTCCACATTCTCAGCTTTTGAAATTATTGGCAAGGAAACTTTGTGGATAACCCCTAGAGAAAGAAYACTATTTGATATATATTTGCCATCTCTTTTATGTTCTTTTGCTGCAACTATTTAGCTGTTCTTTCAGTGAGACTCTGATTTTGGGGCTTTTTTCTGAGAACAGAATCAAACATGCTGGAGAAGTGTGCATGGAAAACTGCAGAGATGCATGAGTAAAACTGCCATTAAACTTAGAGAAAGACTGTCCCTATATATAATATTTAGGCAAATCTGAGCACAGGGGTCATAAAATTCATTCCACACCTTCTTTATGCATTAGTATAAAAGTTCAAGCCTTTGAGTYAGTTCTTTTCAGCATTAGTGGCAGCTATTGCTGCAAGGAAATTAATAGGGCTATCTCACTGACTTCAGTAGGAATATGCTTAGTCCCTAAACTYAGTCCCTAAAGCTCTGCTGAAACATAAATGTCACTGTTTTGAGGGAATACTCAATATATTTTGTTCTCTGAGGTACAACAGCCTCTGAAGCTGCTTCAATGAAAGTTGATGGAAACTCAGGAAAAGTTAGTTGATACTTCCTGAMTATCTTCAATGAGGGGAAAAAAAACACAATGAGGGGAAAAAACCCAAAAGGCAATTTACCTTCTCCCACTTGTGTCACACTTTCTTTTGGCTAGTTTCTGTGAAATAACCTGTCTGAAATCAATGGTTTAACGGAGTGTAAGAGATCTGGATCAGAAGCYTCTCAAGTAACTGTCCCTGGATGGGAAATTTCAGTGTGCAGGGTTATCCTGATTTGGGGTCCAGGGAGTTCCTTTCAGCGAGATTCCCAAAGGACTGCAGAATCACAGCTCAAATTTTAGCAGATTTAGGAACCCAAATTTTGATTCTTTCTTAATCTTACCAGAAATAATTAAGCTCACTTGCTTCARAAGTCCTAAAAAACAGGCAAAACTAAGGATATGTCAGTGGTGATCACATAAGAGATGCTGAGTCCTCAAAGTAGTGCTCTACTACATATTTTCTCTACACTTGATACATGACCAAATGATAAACAATCTATGTTAAGGACAATATATGTGAATATTATTTTTTGCCTCAATTTTGTGGTTTCATATAAACAGGATTCAAGTCTTGTTTTTTGAGAGTCTGACTGATCTGCTTTACAAACCCWTTTCATTTTTCTCTCTTTTTAATAAACTATTTGTCACACCTCTTTGTTCTAAAATGAGAGCAAATGTTTTGCTTTATAATCTTACTTTTTTAACTAAATAAAAGTTGCTGCATAAAGTTTTAATATAATTCTAAAATATGCCCTTGTAGAAGTTGCCATAAATGTCGACATTTTCAGCAGCATGAATTTATGATGACACTGAATTTTTACAGCACTATAAAAGTCCATAGTCATGATGACATCTACAGCTGCCTTTTCACTAAAATATAAGAAACTATATTAAGAYACATAGTTCAACATTTCCACAGACTTTAAGGAAGAAATTGTATACACCAGCGAGTGCTCATAGCAGTCTCAAGATAGAATAGATGATCAGTTAGCTACTAAATGTTTTTATATTGAAATGGAAATCAGCAGACGGTTCTTTTGTTTCTCTTCAGTTTTTATTTTCTTCTATTGATCAAGGCAAAAATTGTACCTGAAGAACTTGAAATAAGCTTGAATTGAAGTAGCATTCTGCCAGGTAAAGGTAGCCTGATCAGCCAAAATGCCTTGATGCAAACTCAAACAGGATGGGGAACAAGAGGACTGAGACAGGAGGGCACATGCCTGCTGGGCTGGCATCTCCCTGGCATTCCAGAGATGTGCTGGGATGGGTCTTGGGATGGCTCCTCTTCCACTGGAATGGAAAAACCCAGGGTTCTCTGGCAAGAAAAGGCAGGGAAGACRAGGAGGTGCTGCCATCCCCTAAGCCCCTCTGGGGTACAGGGCGTTCCACCTGTGGGTGGGTGAGGGGCCAACTGAGAGCTTCTGGGCCAGGATTAAAAAGAAAACATGCTCCCATCAGGAGTTCTGCTCAGAAATTCCCAACATAATGTCACAAACCTGTTGGAATGGATGATGAGAGGGGAGGAGCACCTCTCCTATGAAGACAGGCTTCTATTAAAGAGCTGAGGTTCCAGCTTGAGAAGAGAAGGCTCTGGAGRGACCTTATAGCACTTTCCAGTACCTAAAGGGGGTCACAAGAGAGCTGGAGAGGCACTTTTTGCAAGTGGAAGAGGGAATGGCTTTGAATGGAGGAAGGTGGATTTAGATATTAAGAAAAAATTCTTTACTGTGGGGGTGGTTGGCCATAGAATTTGTGGATGTCCCATCTCTGGAAGTGTTCAAGGCCAGGTTGGATGGGGCTTTGAATAACCTGGTCTAGTGGAAGGTGTCCCTGTCCATGACAGTGGAGTTGGAACAAGAAGACCTTTGAGATCCCTTCCAACTCACAGCATTCCATGATTCTCTAATTATTACGTTGTGAGTCCTACCTTAAGTCTAGAGGCAGYCAGAGCACCTGGATTTTGTTTCGCAAACATATAAAAGGTACCTCAGAGACACCAGAAGTCTTCATTTTTTCTGCAACTAAAAGGAAAAGGACACACTTCTATATGGCATTCCAGAAAATATGCACTTAAATATGAAATTAAATCCATGAAATATTTTCATATCCATAATCCATAAATTCACATACTTTTGGAAGATGAGWATGGCTTATATTGCATGCCTGAAGCAAAAACTGCAACAACAGCATTACCGTWCTGGAGGTGGTGCTCTTGTATTTGTTCAAGTACCAAATTATGGAAAGTTTGGATTAAAGGAAATCTTTAAGACTTCTCTCCTTGATAAAAACATTTAATTTAGGTGAAATATTTCAAAGACATGAATATTTCCATACTCAGTCTGTGGGTAAATGGAACATACCACTGGACAAGACATTTCCTGATTATCGCAATAGGACAAGTATGGACCCAACTCTTCCACCAATGCACACTCAACGATTCCATTGAATTAAATATGAGTTACATGTACAGAGGGACTGAGGCAGCCTGCTTTAATTAGTGTGAAAATGTCAAGTCCCTGTGTACAGTGCAAACCTAAAAACACCCAGACAGTTAACCCTTCCGTTGCTATTGAACAAGGTATTCAAGTCAAATTAGAAAACCTCAGAGGAATCRAGTGAGCGTAAAATGACCCAGCACTTCAACAGGAAAATTACTAGGAAAGTAGATGTCCAAAAAATCCTACTAAATGCTCAAGCAAACAAAGCAATGCCTTTTAAAACTGCTCGGAATTTRCCCCATCAAGTCCACTGTTAAGCAAGTGGTCAGATACAATATCAGTGAGAACTTGTTAGCTTTCATTGATCTGGAAAAATCAAACCACATAGGGCTGTTCATTTCCATGGGAATTATAAAAAAAAACCAAAACAAACAAACAACAACAAAAAAAAAACACCAAAAAGAAAACCCTAACAAACCCCAAAAAACCATTTTGATTTGTCCAAGAGCTCCATTTGCTTCGATGTCCAAATATTTGATTGAAAACTGAAGYTATGTATCATAAAAAAATATTTTCTTGAATCCAAGAGTGGAGTTTTCCAATCAGATACTTAAAAAACAAAATTTAAGGTCTCAGTTTTTGAAAAATGAAGCTGTATGGGGATTTATCTCCATTTTATAGTGTAACTACTCTACAGTATTGTTAGATGCCTATAAACACTTTTTATCTTTTTTCCTTAGAGGAGAGAACTCATTCTTTCCAGCCCTTTGGTTACAGCAACAGGAACCCCCATGGAAGTTGCCTGCTGGGTGGGTCTCCTTTTTCTGGARACACTCACTGTCCTAAAGCTGCACCTTTCCACAGCTGTCAATATTCTTGGTACAAGTTCCTTTTGACTGAAACTTCTCAGTTTAAGACACATGTGTCTTAAAAACTCAAGGAAAACAGAGTACAGCTCCAGACCAGCTACAAAAGGAGCCTATCCTCAATTTTGATATAATCCTTCAGCATCAGGAGTCTTTAGGCAGAGTTCCACGCTACTAATGCCAATATGCAACCARATAGAGTGCAGAATGAAAATTACTTAATATCCCACATCTTAATTTGTGGCTTTCAGAATTAAAATATGTSAGCACAGACAGGTATTTTCAAAAAGCTTCTCTAAGATGCAGGAACACTCTCCCCTGGTAATTAAAGCCTTGCACATCCCCTGGGCCAAAGCAGCAATGACAGGACATGAGCTGGAAGAATGGCACAGAAAATAGACAGGATACAGCAATTTCTGGAATATCACAGCACCAACAGCCAGCCTTTCCCTTTGCATGTCAATCCTCATATGAATCCCCTGCCTACATGCAGAGAAATTCTAGAACAGCTCCAATGTATTTAGGGCCTTGTGCCACTCAGCAGCCAGTGATGATCATAAGTAAAAGAATAATTGAATTCTCCGAGGAATTTCGTATTTTACATATCACCAATGGTGAATGTGTACATCTGTAGCTAGCATTTACAAAGAATTTTTTAGTTWGAACATTGGCAAAAATAGAGAAAATAAGAGTTCATGATGCAGGGTTCCTCCATACTGTTGCTTTTGGCTTGAATCAACCAATTGGAGACAGATAGAATAATTAATATTACAAACCTTTTAATCACAGCACAAGTTAGTAAGATATGGACAGACATAATTACATAGCAAAAATTGTCTAGGCTCTGCTGACTCCAATATTAAGATATTTCCTGGGAAATGGCAAAAAACAATGTCACATTATTTCTCCAATTCATTAATAAGCATGTTTTTTGCACACTGTTCTTCATGGTGTATTAACTTATGACAGGGGTCAGGGCTACATTAAATTATAGGATAAATTATTATAGTTAACAGTGCTATTTGACAGTTTCTTAGGTATCTGCTGCTCTTAAGCTTGTTCTGCATAGAATCATTTTTTAACACCACAATTAAGAAAACCTTAAATAATAACACATTTTACCTTGATTCTCCACTTTTTGCTAGCCTTCGTCACACAGAGCAAGTGGTGACCAGAGAGACCTCTAAGAAAAGAATAAGTGATAAAAGATCACATCAAGTTAAACATTTATAGACTCTGAAGGCTTATAATATAAACCACAAGTTAGTCCTTTCTTCCTCTGCTTTCAGGCAGCATCTGTCCTCAGTTTCTCCAAATTGAAGGTAGTTGGAATGAAATAAAAATCTGGTGCATGGTCTTGAACTTCAAAGTCTTATATGAGAACTTTAAAAATAGACCAAATGTTTTCTTGCAAGAGAGTTTGCCACACTATTCAAGGAAAGACAAGCTCCACAAGCAGGTAGCAAGTATGTTTGTGTGTTCTTAAAACAATTTCCTGTTCTACGTTTATGTTTCCATCATTACCCATGGCTTACCCTCATAATATCCTATTTTTCATCCCTCTCCTCCTGGTCCTCATTGTGTTTTGTTTCCTGCAGTGCCAGAGGTGCCTGCACAGAGCTGGATGGGGAGACAGTCCTTTGCCACACACTGCATATGCAACCACCTCTCTGAAACTCTTCCCTTCTTACCTGTGCACTTTGATTAACTCCTGATGTCACTCATTCCCATGATATCCCTTTCTCTAGGATTCCCTTTGGCTGCTGACACTGTTTTCTGTGCTACTTTTCATGCCTCTGTGTACAGGGCATGTTCTCTGAATTGACTCTCTAAGGGCCCATCTAATTCTTTCCTTCTTTTTTTTTTTCCAATTTTTTTTTTATTTATTGCTGATTGCTACAACTCATGGTTTTATTTTTTTACTTCTTTTTTGATGGTAGCTGAATTTGTACATCTTCAATGTGCACAGCTAACCACCAGTCTCAAAAGTGATGCCTTGGGTAGCCACTGCTGTTCAAAATTACAGAGTTATTAAGAATCATAACAAAGAAAAGCCTAACTGCGGAATCTATGGGTGTCTTTAAAAAAGGTGTGACATGGTTAGGGAAGAATCACAGCATTCTAGGTGAAAATAAACATTGGAAAAATGCCTTTCAAAAAATAGATGAACCTGTTCCAAAAGACCCTGAAGTCAATAATAAGAAAATTAAAATCCTGAGACTTACCATGAGACTTGCTTAGATGCAATACAGCAACCCCAGAAGACACAAATGCCTACAGACAACAACAAAAAATAAACAAAAGTGTGAACAAGACAGTTCAGTTAACTAATAAAGCTCAAGAGGTCACTGAAGCCATGTAGGCACTCTTCAGGCAGTGGAAACTGAGCCAGTGACTYCTCCAGTAAGTGTACCTTTCTTTCTTAAGTCTTTTATTACACTTCAGTAAGCTTAAGACTTCAGCACAGAGTTGGTTTTTTTTCACTGTTAAAATACAGTCCAGWGTTAGAAATGCAATGCTTGAAAAAGCACCGGTGTGACAGGAATAAATATTTTGCAAATATTCTAGTCCATTGCACAAATGTGCCTGAAACTAAATTTTGCAATGAAGCAGTTTAGCCTCAGTGACCCATCCCACTTGACCTTTCTATGGATCTCTCTAACATTCACAGGACCAAGATGAAATTAAATATAGAGAGGGACAAACTTGAGCTCTTGGGAAAGAGAAAGCAAATACACAGCTACAGAACGAGGGACGGCTCCTAAWGCGCTGATATAGAAATGCATTACAAATAGAACCTGTCAACTACTGGCAGCAACAGAAGGGTAAATCTCATTTTGAAAGGTGTTAGTAGGAATGCTGTACCTAAAGGACAGGAATCCACTGCCTCACTCTTTTCCAAAGTACTGTTGCCAGCTGCCTTCCAGACTTCAGCAAAGATGTAAATTAGTTCCAGTGCCAAGTGGAATGATACAAACAATAAATAGTGCAATGGTTTAAAAAACTACTTTTTGTGTGTGTGTGTGAAGAAAAGCAAAAGTTAAGATAGGATATTGCAGGGACTATGCAGATGAAGCTTATTTTCCCTATTTATGGGAGAAACAGAAAGAAATGGGTATTRGCCAAGCTCAACTACTTATTTAGATGACAGCAGAGAGATGACAACTCTTCCATGGAAAATACAGCTGGTTGATTCAGCAATGCCAAAGCCACTTTGCCAGGTCTACAATTAGCAAAGGGCTCCTGGTTTATGAGTGAAMTGGACTTCAGGAATCCAGGGCATCATACTCCCTGCAGGGCAATCAAAGGGAAGAAGTGGGAATACCACAGGAACAAAGCAACTGCAGAGGGTGATCTCTGAATGGGAAGGAGAGCAGCCCTCCAGCAGGGGTGTCCCCTCCAACACCAGCTATGATTACTGTCCCATTAATAACTTTGTCTCTGAAAACACGTAAATTTTGTTATTTTCTCTTTCTGGGAGATCAAGGATTTGAGTATGGGTTTGATTTCTACATGCCAGTGTGTACTGCAGATCCCCTCAAACTGYGCTTTGCATCAAGCAAGAGTTCAGCAAACAAGGCACATCCTGAGATAGAGGTTTCTGCATAATCTCCTATTTTGATAGCCAATTCCAGGCAGCATTGTGAAGGTTACAGCCTTTTTTTCCAAATCATTATTCAGGGTTACTTTGCAAGACCACTGGTGTCTAGACCCTCTTTGCTGGACAAATAGATTTGAAGAAAAATTGGTAATTGTGTATTGAAGTGCACATGGAAATTCAACAATTAGCAGTACAATGAAAACTGATTGCTTTACATTAGCAAGTCAGTGCTAGTTATCAAGCAGCAAATTTCCTATTGTGCCTCAACATGAAATTAGCCCCCAATATGCAAGAGGTGCTTGCCTATTTCAAAATCAATGTCTTTATGATATGAAGGAAGTTGTCTTGGAGATGGTTTTGCTTAAAGGCAGCAGAGAGCTGATAAGTTAAAATGTGTGTGCAGATTTTGTAAATTCAGAAATCAGACTTTGTTTCACACTAATCTTTCATCTTAATGGAAGCTGTACTGGTGATTGGAAAAATCAGGAAATTGTCAGAGTGAGAAGAGGTGTATTTTCTCTGAGWGAGGAGATCTATACATTTGCAAAGTTCCTGTAAACTATTGCAATTATCAATGTGGAAACCTTGCAATACCTTGAACTAGACCTAAAGCCCTTTCAGGACATGACAGACCTCACCATTTCTGCAAGGCAAAGATTTCTCTCTGTGGTGTTAGGCCTACCCTACACAAAGTTACATCACTTTAATTAAAAGTGCATTTTTAAATCAATTTAACAAGCCCATGCAAACCCTATGTGGGCACTTTTTATTTCAGACTTGCATTAATTTATCTTAAGTGAATTCCTTCCTGACTTAAGCTAAATCAATATAAGCCAGGACAAAATCAATTTAGGAGTGTCCAAACAAGTGTTCACATCGGTTTAACAAAATCGATTTATAAAGCGATTCAAATTACTTTGGTGTGACTTTTGTGTGAAGACAAGCTTGGCTTAGCTAATTTCCTCAAACTAGACATTTTACAAAACCAACCAAAATTAAAAAAACCCCATGTAATTTCTTTTGGATCCAAGGTTATTTGCATTGACAAATTAATCATCTTCAAAAATTGTATGGCATTTGAGAAAAAAAATTGGAAATGTGTTAGAAGCACAATTGCCAGTTTGGTTATAAGAAATTTGTCTTCATCATTTATTCATGCATATTTGAGCTTGGTGAAAGGCAAACAGAACTAGGAAAAGACCCAAGAAATAAGATGCTTTCTGGATACTCATCCCTGAATTTACTGTTTCATCGGTTAGACTGAAGAGCAAAATAATTTCCCTTGAACTCTATTCTGCAGATCTGACAATTCTGAGGTGCACTGGGGGAGATTTGGTCTACATGGCTTTGGAAATACTAGCCTAGAGACTTTAAATTAAAAAAAAAAAAAAGACAAAAAACCACCAATCCACAAAAAGCAGAGTTCTAACAAAGGCATTTTGTGGAAGGAATTGTCAAAAWGCTAGAGGAGTGCAACCAGATCAGTATTTGAAACATTTCCAAAGAAAGAAAACCTTTCTCTCCTTATTCAAAACAGTTGATCAACTAAAATGAAACTTTGTCAGGAAGCATATTAAATACTTGAGAATGACAAGATTTTACATCAATCAGCCAGATAGAAATTTTAAAAATGTAGTTTAGGAAGAATTCACCATCTCATTCCACTTTCTGAAAACTGCACACTTCTCTGTGTTAGTAGTGAATTTTACTAGCAACCTCCTAAAGTTTTTAATGCCCACAGACCTACAATTAACTCCTAAAAACTGGGTTCATATCTAACACGTTCAAAACTTTACAACCAGCCTTGAAGTATTCCTTTTGGAAAAGTTGAGCCTGGTTTGAAGCTTTTACAAGAGAAAATGGGAGCCCATCAGGAAATAGAAATAGTTTTTTGAGATCCCAGTGCTTCAAAAATTGGTACAAATGGGCTGTCCTCACAATGCTCTTTGATTTAAGAACAAGCAGGAATGTTTTCAGAAAGGCAAAAGAGAAGATTGGTAATAAAATCAGTGGCAGACGGGTCATGTTGTAGCATCTAATTGTAAATGTAAGAAATGTTAATTGTGGGCTCAGCATTATAGTTCCACACAGAACCATCCCAGTCCTTGTTCAGTGTCAGTGAGACACAGACCAGAGACATTTCTGTTGCATACTGTAGTTGTTCTCGCAAAAGCTCAAGACAGTGGGATAATCTCACCACAAAATCCATTAAAAAATAAAAAATCTGGKTTTAGACCCATAATATTAGGGATATCTTGAATAGCACGAGTTTTATATTCACAATACTACTTTATTTCAAAGTGGGGTCAGCAAAATAAATTTGAAGGTAGGGTATTGYACACTGCAGATCCATAAATCTCCTCTGGGATGGATGTGCTATGAATTGTCATCACATATAGCCCACAGCCATATTTCCACTCATTCACACACTAATCCTGTGGCCTGTGGGAAATGGCCTTGTCTAAGATACAAATACCTCCCTGAAGTTTTGGGCTGTGCTTTGCTCTCTGCTGGAGTAATTGCAGGTTGTCAGTAGAAACTCAGTTGGCGCTGTTGCTTCAAGCACAGAGGGAGCACAGGGAAATGCATTGCTCTGGTGTTTTTAACCAGCTGCACAAATGGGAGGGAGGCAGAGAGAACCTCTGAATTATTTCATAATTAAAAGTTGCTCAGGCCAGGCACCATTTCAGATCAAGGCTGTGCTCTGGCTTTATGTCTTCTCCTCCCTCTCCTCAGGTTTCCTAAGGTACTTCTGTCTCCACTGATAATGCCAGAGGGCAGGAAGGTGGGACTCAGGACTACTGAGAATATTAAAAATGACATCATAACTTACACTCCCACCTTGCAGATGTAAAGAGGAGCCTGTCCCCATGTCCCTGTTCACAGCATTTCCCTGTTACCCTGTCATGCCTCAGGGTCCCAAGTCACTGTGAGGATCAGGCAGCACCTGAATTTGTGCCTTAAATGACAGCAAAGAACCATGGGTTTGGTGTTCCTGAAAATGAACCCACCAGTTCACCTTGTCTCCCCAAACAAGAATTAGAGAATTAGGTCAAGCTTAACTGACCCAGAGGGAGATGGTGTCAAGCCTTCMTTTCTCCCAATGGAAAGGGATATAGCCTACAAAGACACCAGACTRGGGAGGTAGAAAAAATACAAAGAAAAAGAGAAAGAAAAGCATGACACTCTAAAACTAGGCTGGGTTAAGGAATTCTGGCTGTGCACAAACTGGAAATATTTCTGTAGAATATAAATATTTTTATATTTATATAAAATAAAATAAAATAAAATAAAATAATGAGTCTCATCATGATGAAGATAAATGATAACTTTGAAGGAAGTTTTTTTGTGAAATCTGTGTTATTTTAACCCAGAAATAGGCTTTCTGAATGAAGTTATGAACACTTTTCTCCTGGCTGCAGGTTTCTAAATATCTCTGCAGCAGCTGGAGAAACACTGAAATTCCACTTCCATACTTCCATGAGAGCTACTCCTTTGCTTATAGGAAAAAAAAAAAGGTTTCATACTTTTTTACTGCAAAGTGTTGGATGTCTCATGTCAGAAATCAGGGTTAGAGGGAGATACTGAATCCTGGTATGTCTCGTGTGCTGGATGTAGCCATGCATTTGTTCTTTGTATTTTTACCTTTTTCACATTTCCAAGCACAATTTCTGCTTTCAAAGGTAGCAGTAATTTTGTCTTCAGTGTTGTCTGCTTGCTACGAGAGGATACAGGCAAACTTTGCTCTTTTGAAGACGCCATCCTTTGTTCACTCTGCTTTTATGTAAATTAAGTCAATTTGAGTAAAGGTACACAAGTGGCAAACTGCTTTTTGTATTGTTGTTTCTTCCTTGAGTTTCTTTCTTGCTATCTTAATCATATTATTTACCTATTATTATTAGAATCTACTTTAGTCTCATTAAATGGCTCAGTTTTATCCCTGAAATTTCTTGAACCTTGCTTGCTAATCAGCTATAGAAAGCACTAGTGTAATGTCTGTTCATGGTATCTGCCAAAGCGATACAGAGAAAAATGTTTTTCTACCTCAAAAGATTTTCAGACGTTATAGAGTCTTGGCAAAAAATATGAAAATGACAGAAAAACCACTGAAAGACAGAAAAACCCAGGTGAGTTACCAGCATGGCAGAGGTAGTTGGTCACAAAAACCAAAAAACCCTGGAGATTAAAACTAGCCTCTGCTAACTCTTCATCTTGCACAGCAATTGAGAGCAAATTTGGTGGAATACACAAGAACCTGACACAAACCCCTGGTGTCTGCTGGGAGCTTTAGTTCTGGGCCAAACCAAGAGCAGCAGAGAGGGAAAAGCTGTGAATGCTGCCTTTGCAACCTCGTGCTGCGCAGGGCAGGTTCCCCTCCTACCCTTTAACCTGTCTCCAAAAGGGGCTGGCCCCTGGGGTACCCTTTTTCCAAGTTTTGCAGCTCATATGGGTCAAAAACCTGTAACAACTCGAGCTGGACAGGGCCCTCAGACTCACCTGTGTCAATGCAGTCATTTGGATGATTATTTACATTTTCCTTTCTCTCTGTGAAAGCTCTGTTGTGGCACACAGGAATCAACAATAATCTTCCTTCCATAATTCTGTAAGCTATTTTGCTCAGTCTGCTTGCCAAAATACTCACTCATGAATATGCAATGAGGTGGAAGAAATATTTCTTTAAGTTTTAAGCCCCTTGGGCCTTTAATCTTGAAGCCTTTTAAATCCAGGATATGATTTTTTTGTGAGTATGCATGTATATGTGCTGAAGTGTGTGTATTGGTGTCACTTCTCTTAACTTGTGTGCATACTTGATTGCTGGAGGGCTTTCATTCTCATTTAGATATATCATGTACTCATGCACACGTACTGCAAGGACAGTTTTTGCCTATTTTTGATAGCATGGARGAGACTGATTATCCAAAGTGTTTCCTGCTGCAGATATGGGAAATAAATATTGATGCATTTTGTGGCAGGAAAAAAAAAAAAAGTTAAACTAAACTTTTCAAGGACACCTGCCATATGATGACCACAGCATTATCTGGAGTGTCCAGCCTGACAGCAAGTTTTGGTCTAGGAACATGTGACAACTTAGGCAGTGATCAACTGGAAAGCACATCTCAACAAAAAACAWTTTCAGGACAAGCAGGACACATCCTTAACTGGTTTTTATATCCATCCTTTGGAGTGCTGCTTGACTTGTTGGGCTCTGGGCTGGTCAAGAGGAGAAAGCTTCTGCAAGTAAGCTGAAATATTGGGCCTGGCAGCCCTAAGCCTCCATTGAGCCATTCTCTGTCGAGCCTACCAGGTGGAATTTCCTGCCTAAGGACTCACCCAAGGGTTGGGATATCAAAAGTCCTGTGGAACTTCCTGCCCAAGAGCACATCCAAGGGTTGGGCTATCAATGAGCAAGACCTTTATCTGAAACTGGCCAGAGTGAGTCCCTCAATCCACACGGATCTCCTCTATCAAGCTAAATTATTCATTGAACCAAGGTTGCAGTGAATCTGTATCTTCCAGTTATAAGTAGCATTAAAAAGGTAAAGTCCAAGTACTTTGGGAATGTCACAATTCCCAGTTTTGAGCTTACTGAAATAGATATGAAAACACTAAAGAAGAAGGGAAACCAGTGGTTGAACTCTTTGACTCAGACTTCCAAGTAAGTTATGGCGCTACAAAATCAGTTTTTGAGCTAATAAACAACCCTACAAAACTAAGTTATTACTTCTTACCAAGAATTACTCACCAGTCATATAAACACTTTGCCAAGAGACAGTTCTTGCCCAAAAGACTTAATAACCTAATGCCCCACGGAGTTCTGCTCTGTCTGGAGAATACACCATAAAAAATAATTATGAACTGGTAGCACAAGTTCTGTACTCTGAAAGTGGTCCACATATTTATTGCAGCAATTAAAACTTCAGCTTTTGTGCTGCTTTCTTCCACTTCCTTCCTTAAATTTCTGGCTCTCCAGATTCTGCTTACTGACTTGCATTAAAAGTAAGGCATGCWCTAAAGCCTTATGAATTCCTCACAAAAAGAAATTTCAGAGATGTGCAATCAAGCATACACTGGTTTTAGGGGAGCATGGAGATGARAGATGGACAGGTGGATGGTAAATTAAAAAAAAGGCATGATATTTGTCCACATTTGGGGAAAAATGCAACTTTCCCACCAGAGGCAGGGCTGGTGAAGTGGCTGGGCAGATTAAGAACATGTACAGTATGCCCTGTAGGAATTTGAACTGGGGAAAGAAGAAAACAAATTGTCCCTAATCATAAATTAACTCTGGGGGTTCTTACTCAAAATCATGCATTTTACAAATTGGGCAGAGCAAGGAAGACTCTAATTTCTTTTTTAAGTTTATATTTATGGTGTATGAGTGTTCCTAAGATCTAAGAAAAAAAAAAAAAAAAAAAAGGGTAGGGGAGAAAAATCTAGAAACAAAGCAAGGAAAAGAAAGAGATGTATCTGTCTGATGCTGTTAGATTAAATTAGACTATAATGATTACTGTGTGCCTTCACAAAAGACATTTTGTAACATTTAAGATTTCTGCTAATTGAACGAGGTACATTACCATGCAAAAGAATGTTAGTGAAGGTTGAAAAGGACAAACCAACTATTCTCGTACATCACCATAATTATGCAGCCCCATGTTCGAACAATTACATTTATGTAGACCCACTGTTAAAATCAATGTTACTTGTACAGCTAGTCCTTAATCAATGGAATCAGTCAATTTACCATGGTCACATCCTTCTTCTTAATTAAGACAGTGATATCTCTGGAGCGCAGGGTCTCAAAGAGATAAATAAGTACAGAGGTTGGGAAATGTCAAAGAGGTGACTCCCCGATTTTACTCTCAACGAACTTGGGAGGAAATAAGACAGTTCCCTCAGTTCAGGGAAGCAGCACAATCTTCTAAAGAGATGGCTTAGCATTCATTAAGAAAAGAGCAGGTAGCAGTGTCTGACAGAAATAGCACTAATGAGCAAAGAGCGCTTTCAACATGCATATCCTTCATAGCCATAGTCTGAATTATGAAGGTTGTGCCACCTAAGCCAATTTTAATTAGAGCGAGCATGGACCTCTTTGGACAGTTAGCCTTTCTTTCCAAAATCCATTTCAATATGGTGTCATTTTGTTGTCATAATCAAAATGGCAAAGTGATGGAATAACCTACTTAAAATGTCTGCGGTGTTAAAGCAGATAYGGCAAACATCCTCTAATGACACATGTAATAAGGGTATTACCTCCAGGACTTTGACAGTGTGTTCTGTGTTGTCAGCCTAGCTGGAATAATGATAGAGGTCTCCTCTGGAATAAGACACAGGTCTTTAAAGACCAGGTTTAAACTTCCTGTTCTACAGGTAAGCTATTAAACCCCCGTGTGCTGAAAGAAAATAGGAAAATACAGATCTATTGAGCTGCCAAGTGCTGACGTGGTCATAACTCTGGAGATTTTTTCCCTCTGCAAAATATACTTGTTCTGTCAAACAAAGATTATTCAGTCCTGCTATAGAAAACCACACATAAAAGACTACTACATAAAGGGAAACAAAGCTTGAAGTAATTTGCAATTCTCTGTTTATAAAAGAATGACCTTTACTATCATTTCTGATAGCACATTAATATGATATTTACAGTATAGTAAGAATAACAATAATAAAATAATATAATTCTGTTCACAGGGACCTGCAATGATCATCTGGCCCAACTGCCTGATCACTTCAGGGTGGACCAAAAGCTAAGGCATGCTAATAAAGGCATTGTCCAAATGCCTCTTAAACACTGAGAAGCACTAAACAGTGAAAGAACTTCCCCTCCTGAAGTCCTTTAGGTGTTCTAAACTCAAAAGYGGACGTATTAAAGGTATTTAGGTGCAAAAAAGCCACCTAACTGGAGCTTTTTCTCTTTGACATCTGCTACAATCCATAACAGATTTCTTTAAACATACATGAAGTTAATTGGAGTCTTGGTGGGTTCCTATCTGTTTTACCRGGTATTTTTGGGAAAGTGGAAAAAAGTCTGGCCACAAACATTTAAACAACTTTAAAAAAAATGGGACTCAGGAGTTATATCCATGTCTAAGTGCTGGACAAAGCCCTTGCAGGGAACTCAAATCAATGACTCCATAAAAAAGCAGCAGAAGGCCAAGAGAAACATCATCATRATGCAAATGTACTGCTTCCCATAGCCAAATCAGCATCTGGGTCTGCACTCCAGAGCAATTCCAGCACAAGAAAGTTGAGTTTGGGGCAACATTTTTAGTTTTGTTTCTTTTCAAAAGTCAGTAAAACAAAAATAATATTAAAAGCCTGCCCAGTCAAGAACATCCCCATCTAAATTTGAAAACACAAGCTGAAGTTTGGCATTTCTCTCATCAATTTGGTTGAAGGACTCAAAACCACCCAATTGTAGAGAAAAATCCTGAAAAACTTATTGTTCTTTGAAATGTCATCTGAAATAAATAAATTTATTGAAAACCTGAAAAAAATCTATTTTTGAAATATGACCTTTTTCTCAGAAAAAAATAATAGAATTTCTGTTTGACTTACACTTCCAAAAACTAATAAAAATCAAGATAAAAGTGAGTATATTAGAAGAAAAATAGGGCTCTTTTGTAGARATAGACAATTCAGTTATAAATATTTCCTATAAAAACTGAACTATATTAGAGTTYTAATGGATTAAGATTATCACAGACGGGAGCCACTCCCCTATTCTGCCCTATACTCCCTGTATTTTATTGTATGAGCACTGTAACAATCACTGTATTTCATGGCTGAATATTGGAATATTTTCMCTCCCTTTAGGTATATTGTTACATTTAATCAGTTAATACCTTAAATGTGCTTTGAGAATTCCAAGGCAAAGTAGAGAAAGTGTTGTTAAAAACTATTATCCTAAGACTGAGGCAGGAAAAATTCCCTTATTTCCACTAAGTATAAAATCATGCATATATTTGAAGCTTGCTGCAGCAAAAGCAGTAAGGAAAAAAAAATCATGCCACCAATACAAGAATAAATAATTTGACTTACTATAGAACAATTTTTCTTCTCCTTCACTGTCTCTCCATTTTATGACTTGAAACTCTGTTTAGCTCCTCTAGAATTATTTACTTCTGCATTTGGGGTATTCTGGGTGAAAACCAAAACTATAAACTTGAAATGGAAGTGATTTAATATTTGGGGAAAAATTACAATAAAAAAACCAGAATGATTTTCACAGTGTTTGCCATAAAGGAACAGCATTAGGAGGAAAAAGCCAAGAAAGCTGCGGGGATTAAAGAAGATATTTTATAAATTTGAAAGCAGCTGCTCAGCCATATGTGCTTACCTTTTCATTTTTTCTCAGCTAGCACTCTTTACCCTGGATCTGTACCAACCTGGCTTGTTTTTAATCCAGCGCTGCCACTGCCTGAGCAACCAACACCCTCCCGATCTTCACAGTAGAAGCAGCAGTAAGGAGGCTTTGCTCTGCTAGGATAAAACACACAAATTCTTCCTTTCCTTTAATTTATTTCAAATCCTGCAGATTCCAGTGTGTTGCAGTATTACAAGATCATGAATTCCTTGAGCAACTTGGCCATGAACCTCACAGCCTACGGCCATATAACTGTGCAGCCATACATCTGTTTGAGAGCCCAGATTACCATCCAGTAAAGAATATAAATAAAGAATATAAACATGTGATTAACTTTTATCATATGTTTATAACTTTGCTGAAGAGAAGCAATATAAAGTAAATGCTTACCTGCTTTTTTTTCACCTGAGACTGGCAACAGTTCCTGTTCGGGTTTAAAYATGATGTCCCTATAAATATAGGCACATGCCTCATCACAGACAGAGCTATGAATAAAATAACCTGAAATGAGAGCCAAATATTCCTAAATGCTCTTGAWATTCCCATTCAGCTCTCAATATCACCTCTTGGAAAAGCTTTCCATGTGCTATCACTTTGCAGCTACCATCCTAGAAGCTGCTAATTTACGTGGTGTGCTGTCAGGTGTGTGTTCTGTTATGTCAAGAAGATATTTCTTACATATTAATTTATTTTATACTGAACTTTGGAAAGCCTGCTCATGCTTTTGTCCTTCTGGGTCCTTATTAATAGAAAAATGTGACAAATGGCAGAACTACGGGCAAGATAGCATATTTGGAAAAGGAAAATGAATCACTGCACATTCGACAATGGATCATATCAAAACTGTTCTTAGCCTTCCATACTTTACATTCAATGGTCAATCTTTGAACAAACTACTGCCTGAGCTATAGGCTCCCCAACTCATTCATCACAGCATAACTCTACCTTCTGCCTTTCAAGAAAATTACAGAAAATAGAAGTGCAATAAACCCAAAAAGCTGGAAACAGAGATGACACCCATGACAACATTAAAAACAGAATACTGAGGGTGTATCCATTCAACTTACAATTAATGCACCTCAAGATAGATGTCTGCTTTTCTCTAATGCTAAATCCATCAGATAATCCACAAGAAGAGCACAAGGCTTGTAAGARTCTTAGGACACAAATAATAGAGACCAGGGAAGAACTAGACAGAGAAAAATTAGAAATATATTAAATATTTTTATATGAAGCCTAAYGCATTATAGTGCAACTCTCCATACAAACACAGCACATACCACAAAGTCCAAAATCAGGCACATGGCTCTTCTCCCCACAATGAAATAACACAAATTTGTGATTCAGACACTGAAGTGACTGGAAYCAGATAATCTCCTGACTTTGCAACTTAATGTCCCCTGTAATCAACTCCACACAAATTATCTTACTTGAAAAAGTTACTTTTCTTCTATTTTTTTTTTTTTAATTTTTCTGCACTTTACACATCCTGATTCTGCCCTTGCCAGAAACACAACTGCCAGAACATTATGCCAGATCTTGAGAGTTTTCCAGCCAAGCTGCATCCTCAGGATGATTATGTTATTTACAGAGGTTCACTTAATTATCCATATTTTGAAATGCTGAAGCAGCCCCAGACTTTAGTTCCTCCTTTAATTTCATTTTATCAAAGTACATAAAAACTGCTCAGAAATCAAATTACATGCAAAAATTTTATCTCCTTTATGGTCATATATTCTTTTATGGAGTATGAGACATCTCTTGTTCTTCTGGTCTTGTATGCAACAGAGGGCTGTTAATCAGAAAAGCTTGTAGAACATCTGTCCCATGTCTACAATCCAACACCCACAAAAAACACCTTTAAAGAGCCTGTAGCACACTTAAGACTCATAGGAAATGAACATAATCACAGCTTAATATGCCCCAAAAAGGTGATTGGAGAAATCAAGAGTACTGAGAGAATAGTGTGACTGCTTCCAGACCTTAGCAGTGCTCAGGAAGAGTAAAAGGAGATGCTCAGCATCACCTTTGAAAAGTTCTGCTAGTGCAGTAAATATGACATGCCCAAAACCAAAATTTAAAATATGGCTTTTAGCTTTAGCTCTAGAAGCAAGAAACTGCTGTTTTGATAGCAGTCCTTTAAGACTTGTTACTCACAAGGAGTTCTTTGCCATGTTTCATTACAGAGTTATAACTCTACTGAAACAATTTCAAGAGTGAGTGTCAAACATCCAAAAATAGTTTTGTAGTGAAGAAGGAAAGGCCAGTGAAGCACAGTTAAGAATGGTCTTTTTCCTCTTCCCCCTCCCATTTTCTTCCCATTGCCCAGAAMACTGAATATGCATTGGCACAGCTTGGGCATCCTACAGAATAAAATAGAATTTATGGAGATATATGGCCTTTCATATTCAAGGTACCTCAAAGCAGTTTATGGAGCAATGACTTAGATAATGGAGTGACTGTGTTGGCAAACTTGACTCTCATTACATCCTCAGCAATAGATCATGCACAGTCGAGATATCACATCCCTCAGAAGTGGTAGAAATGTTGGCCAAAACATGGGGCACAACCTAAAAAAAAAAAAAAACAGAACGACAAAGGAGTGTTGCCCTCCTCTTACCCCAAGGAGGGCAACAAACAGCATCATTTAATYGGTCAAAGTGATCTAATTGCTTCTATAATGGAGACATCCTGTGCTGTTTAATGTCATACACCATTCTTTTTCAAAAAATTGCATGTCTTAGAAATCTGTTTGCATGATCACAACTAATCACACAAGGCAATTGTTTTTCAAACTTCATATWAAATGCAACTGCACCACTGGAGACCTTTTTAAGCAGCACTGGAAGAGGTGCACAAAGCAGAGCTGATAGGGCAGCGTTATGGGAACTTCTCTGAAAAGTTCCCTTTTCAGAAACTTCACTTTTCTGTGAAGCCAGCAGGGCTGGCAGCATCTCCAAGGTAACTGTAAATAAAATGTGAGTCACAGGGTGCAAACAGCAGGAATTAGGGATCTGCATGCACAGGCAGAGCCATGATCCCATTGGGAGCACAGAAATGTCTGGGATCATGAGGCATTTGGAGCTATGAGATGGTGGAGTTCAGGCTCATGASAGAAGAGGGACAAAGCCAAGAAGGAACATAACCCTGCAGTTCAGGAGGGCAAATTGCTTTATTCAGGAAGAATAAAGACTGGAAGAATCCCTCATGATATGGTCATGGAGCATCAGAGTTCCAGGAGAATTGGTTAATTGTGAAGGATCAGCCACTGCAAGTTCAGGACCAGTGCATCCTAGTGCACAGGAAAACAGGCAGATAAATACTGGATGGAAACTTAATCCTTTTTGTAGTACCTAGTCACCTAGTGACTCCTGATTGGCCAGGAGTCAATGGGCTCAAGCTGAACTACAGTAAATTCTTCTTAAGCATCAGAAAAAAAAAAAGTGGGGGTGATTAGGAAGAGGTTGTCAAGAGAGGCTGGAGATTCTTCATCTCTGGAGATGTTCAAAACTCAACTGAACACAGTCCAGAGCAATCTACTCCAGCTGTCTGGGCTTTTATCATGGGAGTTGAATGAGGTCTCCAGAGGTGCCTTCCAAGCTCTGCCACTCTGTGAAATTGTAGCTCACTGAAAGATAAAAGGGATCACATTTACGAGATGGTACATATAAACACTTCAGTGGTAGAGAGACACACAAAGTGGTTTAACAGGTATGTCCACACACACATTATGTCCAGAATAAAAATAAAGCCCAAAGATAAACATGAACTTCCTCCAGCACAAAACAGTGGCTAAGGGCTAGGTTGGTCTGGTACTCTTTAACTCATGGAAGGTGACTAAGATAGTGTCTGGGTTCCTCTCTCAGTCATGAGCCGATAATTGTTTCCTTTCTTTCTGAAAATGTAGGATCTACATTACAGTTTCACAAATTTCATCAGTTTTACAGCTCTGTTTACCTCCTGCCTCACCCTGCATACCTGGGGAGTGACAGTGCAGTGATGATTCACAGAAGAGGACCCCACTTCAAATCAGAGATCCACCTTTAAATATTTTCCCCTGAGTCTGTGATGAATTTCTACAGAGTGAGAATGCATATCTGACATACTCCTCCCTTTGCTGCCTTAAGCTTTTAAGCTCCCATTCCAATAAGGTTATGCCAAACAAAGTGCACCCTCCAAAGTCTGATGCAGAGAAGCACCCAATTCCTGTTTCTTGCTTTCCACAGAGAAAACACTGAAAACCTAAAATCTGTGTGTGGACCCTCCGCACACACATCCGTGGGGCACTGCTGCCCTGCCCACAAATGAGAAAAGATCAAATGAAGAGTAATTCATATTTATAAGGAATCAATTCCAGCAAGAAATTGAACCAAGAAGCTTTGGGCTCAAAGTAGTGTGGCTTCCTGCTGAGATAAGAAGAAATGACTTTGTCTCTRCCCAACTAACTAGGTGTCACGGGTGATGTTCCTGCTTTAATGCCTGCCTTACACATGGTGCCTGATAACTTCAGGGATAAGGGGATGGAAATATATGTCACAAAACACGACCAGCATGTGAGTGGGATATGCATAAATGAGTGRATGTGAATGRCTCTTTTCTAGGCCAACAGGCTTTMTGACGTTTCTTCATTATGTCTGAGAGTAATCTTCAAACATGCAAGTCTTCCCTTGGAGAATACATTAGCAAAAGAAGGGTGTAAAAGGTTCTGTGTCATCAAGAGGGCTTGACTTAAGTGCAGCTTATGCYGCCTCTGAAAGAGTAAATAAATAAAAGTGCTGATTTTAAAATGAGTGTTCTACTATACAGACCAGAGGTGGTTAGTACAAAATGCAAGGATTTGTGTGTTGGTAAAAATATCTCATCATCAGTTTGACCATAGATAACAAGATGAAAAAATATTATTAACCTAGTGTCCATTTTGTGYATAACTCCCTCAGCAGAAGCCTAACCTGCAGAGAAAGCTTATTTTTGGAAGAGCTGGGACATCTTTGACCACAGAGCATCAAGTTGGATCTGGTTTGATCTAGTTTGAATTGGTTGGATCCAGTCTGGATCCAGTCTGACACCTAAAACAAGCACTCTGAAAAGCCTTTGGGCTCCCCCTATCACTACTATGGACAAATGACCAGTGCTGACCTTGTGTTGAGTTCACCTGAGCTGAGACAACTGAGACTCAAAGGAGACAACATCACAGTCCTTACCCCGATTACTTTTTTTCCTCTTAAGAATTTCCATATGTTTTCAATAAAAAATTCAATACTTGGYGTCCAAACAATGCTGCAATTTGGACTTTTCTTTCTTTCCACAGTTCAGTACATTCAATTCCATATATTTGCAGATAATTGTGGGTTGCTACAGCCATCATATTCACGATGAGAGGAAAAACCCTCTCTCTCCTATCAGAATATTTATAGCTGCCATATTACTTATGGTTATAACTGCATTATGCCAGTTATTAAAATATTAACATATTTATATGCCATTTGCTACTTAAATGCTAATAAAACAAAACCAGAAAATTAAAGAATGGTATAATATACAATTTTAATTTTTTAAAATCTTTGATATAGAGTTTTTTTGGTAAATACAGCAAATGCTTCTAATTATATTTTAACAAGCAGTTAGGAAGAGGTATGACTCCTATTGGATCCTAAGTGACTAAAAATGACCTACTTTAATTTTATTCATTATCTCTAACTGTTATTAGAACCTGTATTTGACATATGTGAATATTATTTGATCTTTTCAAACCACATTCATTCTCATTAAGAAAGCCCCAAGACATTTTCTTTCAGAATATTTTTCAAATATTCTGAGATTTTGCTTGTTATGTGAAATGTGACAGCACTTTCAAGTTCTTTATTATAGTTTTTTTCCACGGCAAGAACCAATTATCCTTTCCCAGTACTAGTGTCTAGTTTTGAACTCAATATTTAAGCAATTAGTAGCTGTATCTGTAAATTAATACATCTATATTGCAAATGTAGTTTTAATCATASAAAATGAGTAAGAACAGCCTTTTCCAATGTTACTAAATGTAAAGAAATGTTTATTTAAGTTAAAATGAAATTAAACCAGGAGAGGACAAGCAATGGATATAATTTTTTATGGCACTTCAGCTTTTCTTTCTCTGAAGAAGACTACCTAAAGGAACACTACCTTTCTTCCAAGAGAGTTGCTTGTTTTGTAGAAATTGAACTTATTTTCACACTTTTACATACAGTAATTGCTGACTGTATAGACAACTTCATGGCAGACTCAAATCCATTAAAGTATTTGAACTTTTAATACAAAAAAAACTTCATTTTAAGTTAGGAATATGCTGAGTGCTCTGCTGAAAATGTTTCAACTCAGAAATTATATTTAGCTGTAATTAAGTATCAGGGCTATGAGTTATTATGAATACACAGTGATTGATAGAGATTTTACTGTTTGTTATAAAGCTCCCTTTTTGGGAAGTATCTGTGATATTTCACTAGATCAGAGAAATGAATCTTGATATGTACAGATGCATCAGATTTCAAAATACATTTCATCAGTAATCTACACAAAATAGCTCTTCTGGCAAATGAAAACTAATTTCTTCATTTTGTTTTCTTATCTTGCCTGCAGAAAATGAGTAATAACAAAACTGCACTACACAGATTTGAGTTCATTATTACCTTCTTATGTTAATCACCAATTAACATTTTCTTTCTCTCATGAATAAAAATTCTATAAATATTTTAGGTCCACTTGCTGATGTGCTGATGGATGGGTTTATCTGACCTGCAGATGGCTGTTGTTACATCCTATTCATATTGATAGTCTCAGAGTGTCTATCCAGAAATGCTGGAGAGGAAAATAGAAAAGTTGAGAATGAAGAGAAAAACTACTAAAATTGCATTGAGTCTGCTATTCAGTTCAAATTTTGTGTAATACTCACGTCATTATATTTCTTTTCCTGATGTGGAGAGATTATTCTAATGCTGCACTTACAGCCAAGTGAACAAGCTGATGAGAAAAAAATGGAGAGTTGGCTTAATATTTGACTATTGCAGCTAGAATTGCCTTAACTCATCTTTGCTAGATTGGTGGGAAAAGATAAATGCAGAAATTAGCTCAGGTAAAGCTTTTCCTAGCAGTTTGAAATACCTAAATGTGGGAACATTGAGAAAGGACAGGAGGTCTGAGTGTTGGCAGCCTGAATTCAGGCTGAAAGAAGCAAGGCATGGAGAGAACAGAGCAATAKCTGTGCTTTGAATTTCTGACTTTCCTTATCAACTCAGAGATCCCACCGCCCAGCTCCCGCTGTCATTAAAACACAGACATTAGCAAGGCTTTATCTCAAACCAGCTCAAACAATGGTTTTAAACATGAGAAAACAAGGCTTATTTTCTTAATCTTGTTCTTAGAAACAGTTGAACTCTTTTATCCCATTCAGCCTGAGGCAGATATTCGACCCAGAAAATTTCAGCCAAACCTTTCTGGAGTCTGAAAAAGTTGCAAACAGCAGAACAGGTATCTTATGCTACAAAGCAATTGTTAAGCATTTACAGGCATTGATATTCTATCTAAGATGTTCCACTTAGGCCACTCATGCATGGACAAAAATATGAACATTTTGTAGCTTTCACTGCAAGGGGAGCTGCATAAAACTGAACCAAYGAGGCCAAGCCAGAATTAATCTTGGATACCAGCACTTAACACAGACGAAGAATGAAGAAACAGAAAACATGCTTAAATTCAAGTTATCCTCCAGCTTTTAGGTGTGCATGAACCATAAACCAAGGCATGTAAAGATTAACTTCTAATTTAAATTATCCCCAGTGACAATTTAGGACTCWGTGCAGGCCACAGAGAATGGGATAAATCCTTTGGTTAATCTATAGCAAGCTCCATTCTATCATGAATTACATATCAGCTATAACTGATACAAGATGGGAAAGTGCTGCAGCATTGGCACCTCCTGAACTCATTCTAATGCTCAATACTCTTATTTGCTTTTGTTTTTTTTCCATTCAAAGGATACTTTCACAATCTTTGTTGACGACAAAGTAAGTTCGCTTGCACTGGTAAAATTCTGGATAACTGCAAGAATTTTTGTATTGCTATATTCTGTTACTTACCCCATCTCAGAGATTGTAAAGATGTTTTCCAGGGTGTAGTGTGAAATCTATTACTTCTACTAATATGATTAAAATGCAAAACTGTGTTGGAAACAGATGCAAAAGTGAAAAAAGAAAAAGAATATTTTAAACTACTTATATACAGATGTTACTACTCTTAAAAAAAAAGGTACTACATGCAAAAGCTTTACAAAAATTCTAGTAAATTGGAATTTTTTTTTAAATATTGGAAACATTTCACTCCTCCTTTAAATGTAGATTTTGACTATGGGAATTCCGATTTCTTCATCACTTATGTACAAAGTTAATRACTTTAGCTACACTAGGAAAGCACCTTCAAAGGCAGAAAGCCTATGGATTTTTTAAGGAGCTTAATCTCCACTGAAAATTATTTTCTCAGCCTGATACTTTGCACCCAGATCATATTTGTTTCACATGGGCTTTCTAACCTTTCCTGCTCTTTYAGAAAATCCATCTATGATCAGTAGAAATATGATTCTTCAGGTAGTTCTGGATTTGCTCCATGGAGAAGTTATGCCACTGGATAGGAGAGCCGACATATTTCCCACAGAATCAGTGGGGCTGGAAAAGACCTCTGGGATCACCTCTGAGTCCAACCTATGACACAACACCTCCATGCCAACCAGATCACATCCTAGAGCTTCAATTTTGTTTCTATTTTAAATCATGTATGTAGCTACCACAGGATAATTTGGCACTAAGGAAGTCATTGATCACTTTGACAAAGCCTGGAAGAGGGAAAGCTTCTTTTTTTTTTAAGGCTACCATTACTGCCAGGATAGGATTCTATGATATAGGTACAAATTAACTAAATGAGGTTAGAAAGCTACTTGATTTTTTAACATCTCAGGTAGCCGCTCATCCTTTGTGCCATTTTCTTCAGATCAGAACATGAACTCTTCAGCCAGAACTTCACACTTTGACGGTTACTCTTCCAGAAGATAACCTCTGCTTCTGTGAATTGCTAAGAAATAGCTGACTGCCTGCTGAGACCCAAGACATTATTCAACAGCTTGAGAAAAGCATCACCCACCCTCCCAGAACTGCAAAGTGAAAGCAAAGGAGACAGAGGGGCAGAGAAGATGCTGTGGGGTGAAGATGAGCCTGTGACTTGATGCTGCTGAGGAAGGCTGAGCCAATGGCCACTGRAGCCACCTCTTGGTGCTATAGGACTTGGTCTCTGCACTGAAGCTGATTACAGAAACTCCAGGGTCTCCTTCAGCAGGTCTGCTTTCAGCAGAAAGGTGAGGCACCATTTTCTCAATGACTCTCTCCATCTCCTGATGAAGAGCTGCCTGCAGGAGAGCCTGGAGAGCTCATCTGAGCTGAGAGCTTTGGGGCTGATAGCWGTGAGTATGAAAGTAAAATATACGTTTCTTAAGGAATGCAGCCACTCTGAGTAACACTGAGAGTTCTTTATCTCCTATTCAAATCATGATGATCGTATTTTTAAAAATTACATCAACTTTTAAGCATCATTCATGTCTACCTTCTGTTAATTAAAATGTTCTCTGCCTAGTCCATATACATGCAAAACTGCAGTTTGCAGTTTGACAGGATATTATTGAACAGAATGTGAATTGGTTTAAAAGTAACCAGATTTGAAGCATCCATCAGTCAGTAACAGTGCACTCATAGGTCACTGGAGCTGTCAATTTCAATCAACTCTGTAATTAAATACATCACCAATATAGATTTTGTGTAAGAATGTCACTTGTTCTTCAGATGTCTGCTGCTAGGACAAATCACACTTCAGTGTCTTTGAATGTGCCTTCTAAACACAGTTTTTTAAAACAGCATAGCATATCCATCCATCTCAATCCAATTTGCTGAATGGAAATTTGTTTAACTAATACATAGTCTAAACACTGAATTAAAAAACAATATGTGTGTTTCCTTTTCTGCTTAAATGAACGCTGCAATGCTACAGTAGGTATTTTATTGCTTCTCTTAAAACTCTTCTGCTGGTATTTGTTACGCAGAATAAAAAGAAAGAGCAATATGTCACAGAAAGAGAAAAATTATTCACATCATCTGTAATTAAAATTGCTTTGCTTCATGTTCAAAAATAAAAGAGCAGAATCTTCAGACATGGAGAAATAAATCATTAATTCTAATTTTGCTCGGGATAGAAATACCAGGCACTCTCAAAAAAAAAAAAAAAAAGGAAAAAAAAAGAAAAACCCATTTAGTACTGTTGAGTGTCAGATTCTTCTATTATACTTGCCACTAGATTGGAAAAGTCTGAAACAAAGCTGAATTACCAAATATATATTGCCTGCCATTTGATTTAATCTTCAAATAAGCTCCAGGAAGCAGGTCCCTGGACAGTTAATCTTTAGTTTTGTAGCCCATGCACATTTTCAATAAGGTTACCAGGGAATTAGGCCCGGTAGGGAGGGGAAAGGCATATTGTCTTATTCTAAAGACAACTGTCGAGATCCTGCTAGCAAATTACAACTCCCTTAATATAAAAAAAACTTTATTAGCCAGGTCCCTGCTGCAGTGAAACAGTAGGCACCCAGGAGGGGAATGTTCTTCATGTTTTCTCTCTGGAATCAGATACTTGTCCAGTTTAAAACACATAAACTCTAAATRTTACAGGTGTAAGACACCTTAAGGTGCAGTTCTGCAGCCCAGACAGTGCTAAGGAGGCTGCAGCTGAGGATTCTAATAGGAATGCTGAGGGAGTGGGGGAGTTAGAGATTTACCACATGCAATAGTGAGGTGATGGAGRGCTGGTTTGTTTCCCTCTTTAAGCCACAGTGCACAGGTTTGTGGGACATGGATCCCTTAATGACTGCACCTAGAGCCAAGAGGAAGCTCTAGGAAAAGTGAAATACATAAATAAACCCAGGGCTTTATTTCCTGTGTTGTGCAGTCCCCGGGGTATGAATGAAAACCTGCAGCAATGAAGCACTTTAGAACTCTTTAGAATATTTAGGTCTACATTCTCAACTAAAAAACATATGATACAGGCAAATTTTAAAATAAAGACACTTTAAAAAGACATGCAGCACAAGGCATCACAGTAAAAATCCAGTTAAAATATCCCAATGCACATGTCCTGTGAGGGAAACGTATATGTCCATATTCATCTGTCCACTTTTCATCTCYGGGTAATCTCATATGCAAACAAACAGAACAGTGGGAAAATAATATTAAACAAAGGAAGAGGAAATGGAATTAATATATTTTGAACAATGGCAGTTTCAGRAAAATCTGGAGAAAGGCTGATAAGACAATTTTTTAATGAGACTTGGAGACATATAGAAGATACCAGTCAGAATTGCATCAGAGTGGAAGTTCAATAGCTAATTTTCAAGAGTAATTGTGGCACTGGTTCTTCAAACAACTGAAAAAACCTTTCTATCAAATTAAGGTTCAGGTAAACAAGTGTCTCATTAAATGCTGCAGTAGCTTATAGTTTATTTGCATTTTCTAAATTGYCAAAGTAAAGAAACAAATAAACAAAAAAAATACACAAATGAACATTAAGAAATATAAAGAAAATGTACTTTGAACTCAGGTAAAATTCAGGGAAATACATAGAATTTAATGAGTGAAAGAAAACTTCATCTAGCTCATAAGTCAACATAAACAGGTATTTTATTTTCACTAAATATTCTCACTGTTGCACCACTGGCAGTGTTAAGGCTGTGGTTTCTGCCTGCAGTCTCCTTTTATCTGTGAACTTGATGATTATACTTTTTTACAATCCCATCAAAAATACCACCGTGCTTTTCCCAGAGCAATGAAATTATTCATCACAATTTCAGATGACTTCTCTCTCACACTGAGGACAGCTGGGACAATGCCTCCTTCTCATCCTCACTGCCCTCTTACCTGCTTTTGAGGCAGTGGTTTTGAAACTATTCTCTTTTGGCCCCAGTGACCCTCTTCTTTTGCACTTCCCTTCCTGGAGTTTTCTAATCATTCCTACAATGCGCTCCTTGGAAAACCCTCCTCATCCTCTCCCAGTGTCCTACTGGGGGCCCTTTCCTCCTGCCCACTTTTCATCTCTGGGTAATCTCATATGCAAACAAGAGCTCAGTGCAATGTGACACTGACCTCTAATCAATACCTGAGACAAGTCTCCATCCTCTTATGGGCTGCAAGCTGCACCTCTCCCTCTTTCTTCTCTGCTCAGGCTAGAAAGGGTACACAAGAAAGGAGGAAGATGTGCATTTCAAAACGTGGAAAGGATGAAGATGGGCCTCAAAGGAGTGCCTTATTATCATCTGTAAAGCCACCTCCTCATTCATCTTCCAGGTCTTAAAATTCACTTCTGTGATGCCCACGGAGCCTGATAAGTGCTGGGTCCCAGCTGTCCTGAAACTCCTAGTATCTCTGTCTCCTGATCCTGAATTCAACCATTAAATATATATATTTTTTTTTTTTTTTTAATTTTTAATGCTTTTAGTGTAGAATCCCTAGGGCAGGAACCATTTTTGTGTTTGTACAGAGATAAGCAAAGCGAAATAGCAGATTCTGCCTCCATCATGCAGTGACTATGGTGCCAGAAAATGTTGATAACCCAACCCAAGCCACAAAGAATTTGTGCTTGCTGTGAAAAGATGTATGGAATTGGGAGAACAAACAGCCCTGACTCTGGGAGTGTGCCAGTGCCTCTGAAATGCATTYTTCCTTAAAAAAGACACACGTGCCTTCAAGATCTGATATTTGGTAGAAAGGGCCGTTGCAAGAATAAAGGCAATATTAAAATACTAAGAGCTGATCTACTCCAAGGAGTAGATTACCATAGTCCATGTGGACATATTACCCAAGCCCACCTTCATATGGCCCCAAAGACTTAATTTTCTTCCATCSTCAGACATGTTAAAGTATATTATTCTGCCTCAGTGCCCCAGAGCAAAATGTGCAGGATTCAGACCATAGTAAATAGATTACTGGGGAGAGGAATTTAAAAATCTGTGTGACCAAATCATGAGAACCTAATCACTCTACAACCCAACCAGAGAAATTTGAATAGTGTTTCAGGCACATTAACCTCAAATAGCTGATCTGAGTTTTTTTTCTTTTTTTTGGTCATCAGTAACAGGTGATAACTCAATTGCAATTTCTTGTGAATTACATTACACCATTCAACATATTTGAAGGAATCCTTCCATCAAAWTTACAATTCAACATCTAAATATGGGGTAAAAGAAGGTAAGGGAGGACAAGACATGCAAAATTTTCCTGGTGCTTTGTTTATTTTTAGGCACTWGATAGATTTTACAGGGATTGATTAAGGGTCAGTGATAGATGAGGGAAATTTACAGTACAGCAGGCCTGTAACACGTGAGACTATGTTTAACAACCAGTATAGGATCTATATGGGAAAAGATGGGAATAATGCAAGAAACCCTGCTATTAAATAAGTACTCTACAGAAAACCTGCCACTGCTGTCAGTGAAAGAAGCCCTGCTGCACTTCTCATTTTAATTCTACACATAATTCTTATTTAGGATGTTATGCAAGTAACACAGCAATGGTGCCATGGGAGCACCTCCACAGACAGTTGCAATTCTTAATGATGATAAAGACACAGAAACAAATTTTACCATGATATGTACCAAAGAGTGGGATATTCCTTGGACAGGTGGCTGAATACAAGAAAAGAAATCTGGAGAAAAGCAGAATCAGGAGATTCTTTAAAAAAGTTTGGTTTGAAGCTTGTAGTAATTTCCATTTTGGAGCAAATATCACATTTTTTTAGATCTCTTTTGATTCTGAATCAATAACAACACAATGGTGAGCGAGATACTGATGATTCTCATGCAATCACTAACTTTTTGCAAAGGTGTCAAGGTACTTTTGTTTCAGGAAGCACCAAAAAKGAGAGATTTCTGAAGGCAAAGTTTTACCATCCTGCTGGTTGAGAGAAACCCTGTAGGTTCCAACTCTGGTTCACATTCCTCTTCCTATTATGTCTTCTATGCAGTCAGAACAAGAGGTCTCATTTATTTTATTCCACTTAAGTAAAAATTTATGAGGGAAATTAATTTTGTGTTAGGGTTATGTTCTGCTTCTATAAAACTCAAATCCTTTAGTTTAATCTTGACTTTTTAAATCATAGATGATGGTTAACAATCCAAAGTCTAATACATCTTGACACAAGACATTGCTTCAAATCCAAAAGTTTCAATGGTCCATTCTGAAACTAAAGTGCTTTTTTCCCCCACAAYGTCTCTGCAGATTTTCTATATTCCCACAGAACATTTCAATGCTGACAATCTAAAAATTTTGATCAGACCTGCTCTGTGGCGAAGGATTATTTTATATTCCCCCACTAAGAAATTGGGAGTTTACTCCTTGGAGAGACAATGACCTGCCCTGAACATGTACAACTTCTCAGTCTTGCAAAAAGCCTTCTTAATGAAATGTTCTAGATAATTTATCCCTAGGAAGGTAGCAAATTTTCCTTGAGAATGTCATCTTGAGCATTACAGTGCTTAGCCATTCTCTTCCAATATCACACTGCGATAAATAAAACGGGCAATGAAACTTCCTATGACTCTCAAAGGTGAAATTCAGCCTTAGATTGGCAACCATAATAAATATCCATGACTCTTAGATCTGGTTAACTGACCAGCCAAACAGGAAAGTGCAGGAGTGTCAAGCCTCCATAGTGAGGATGACCTGAGCAGATGGAGTGCAGGGAGACCACACACTACAGGTATTTAATGCAAGCTTCCAGCACAATAAACAATGTTCACTTTTTACTGAGATAGACTTGGCTTTAAATAAAATCTTCAGGGTAAAAAAATACTAGATCAGGGATTCCACCTGAAAAAATTTCTGATCTGACAGTGATGGCAAATGGCTTATAGTATATACCATAGAAGCAATATTTTTCTCTCTCTCCCTAACAGATATTTCAAGACCCAAGGATGCCAAATGACACAAAAGATACTTTGTGTTCTTGATCCCAATGGTGATGTCTCCTTTGTGTACACTTCCTCTCAGGAAAGTTTGACATTCTATAATTCTGAAAGGGAAGTATTTTAATCTAGTAATACTCAAATGTAAATGACTCAGGACAAATCTGAACTTCGTGGAAAGAAGAAAAAAATAAAATTGTCTTGCAAATTGCCTTGCCTACAAGAAAAGGGCAGAGTGACTATTTACAAGGGCATGAAGTAATGGGACTAGAGGGAATGGCTTCAAAATTAAAGAAGGCAGGTACAGATCAAATGCTAGGAAAAAAATCTTTACTGTGAGGGTTTTGAGGCTGGAAAAAGCTGCCTGGAAAAGTTGTGGATGCCCCACTCCTGGAAGTGCTCAAGGCCAGGTTGGATGGAACTCTGAGCAACCTGAGCTGGTTGAAGGAGGGTTGGAACTGGGTGATCTTTAAGGTCTCTTCCAACCTAACCATTCTATAATTCTATGATTCCACGAAATGCACTTGGAGGAAACTTAACAAATCAGAGTCAATCTGCTGAACACAACTGCTACTACCCTTCTGTTCATCCATTCAGAGTGACAACAAAAGGAGCCACCAAGCTGCATGGCTTATCACACCTTTCACCAAAGCACAGAGAGAGGAAGAGAAGCAGAAAAAAGGGAGGTGAACAGGGAAGGTTTAGAAAGAGAATGTGAACAGTTCCTCCTACCTCAGGTGTTCCTCCCCAAGCYGTGCCTGGGACGTGCTCATCTTCCTGGAGATCCTCTGCCAAGAAGCAGAGCTGGAAGACAGGATGTGCTGATGAGTAGAGTTGGCATGGATCTGGTTCCCAGCAGGTCTCCCGAGGCCCTGCAGTTCTACTGGCATTTGACTTTCCCAAAAGGAAAACCTGCCTCCCAGAATTAATAGGATAGAAGGAAAATAAAGTAAATTCTAAGATCTTCTTCAAGAAAGAATTCAACCCCAAAATCTTCTATGGAAAAATAAAAGACAAAAACAATGCAGAAGAACCATTTAGCAAGGAATCTGTTGAAAAGTTCCATTTTTTAATATTTATTTGCCATATTAAGGAAAAAAAAAATAAAGAATTAAAAAAAGTCAAAGTATGACATATTATGACATTGTCAAAAGACCAAATTTGATTTAGGCATTAAAATCCCATTTTTTAATAGAAACTCAGAAATGGACTCAGCTAGACCCTCTCAAAGAAATCTTTACTTCATTTTTTAACAGCATGAGGATAAATGAGAAGCTTATGAGAAGCAAGACTAATGTGAAATAAACAGATTTTTTTAGTCACGGCAGGAATCAGAGGACTGAAAAATTCAAAAAAAGGATTTCTTTGCTCAAAATGGGTAAAATCCTTGTTCCATGGGGGTCTCATTTTAACTTGTAAAAATGCTGTGGGTTTAATTAATAAAACCACCAAAAAAATGGTGATAGGTTTCTCTAAGCACTCAGGACTTGCTGTGGAGATAGATACTGTTGTGTTCAAGCAGCCAAGAGCCATTTGTATGGTTCTGTTCTGGATTACCACATGATCTGGAACAGAAGCCTTTATTTACCTTCTGAACACAGTGTTCCTACCAGAACCAAAAGACAGGAAATTMATCAATGAACAAGACTTAAACCAGGAACCAGCTGAGGGGAGAGATGGTTTCCATTTGCTGCAGAACCAAAACAGGCAGAGAGAATTTACCCAAAACGTAACTCACAACAGCACCACACACTTCCTTCTGCTCTGAGCAGGAATGAGCTGGTTTTGTGCATGGCTCAGGCTGACTTSAAGCCACCTACTGACTGTATTCAGTCTCCAGGAAAGCTCATTAGTTTGGCTCCATGCTATACTCACATGTCTACACACCTCTTGGCTTGTGTGCAGCCTCCTCAGGGCACAGGAATACGAAGCTCACACCTGACTGAAAAATGTTGGGTACACAGATATTGTATTAGTTATAAGAGAAATATAGTAACAGAGGGATAAACAAAATTACACTGAGAACAGTATCTTCTGGTTTTGTCACCCCTTTGGTACAGGACATGAAATACACTAAAAAACCCATTAAAAATGATTTTGCTTATAATTTGAAGCATATACAGTTTACAGATTATTAGATTAATGACAATTTGACCTTGAAAACACCTCTATCTGCTGAAAGAGCAACACTCCATCACCTGTTTTGATTCATTAATGTATCATTTAACTTGGTATGACACATGTTCAGCAGTTATAATTACATTATGGCCTCCCTATTACATCAGCTCCGCTCCAAGTTTCTGTCACCACAAGTCCAATTTTCAACACAGAGCAATCCAGTGCACTCTTTCCTTATTAGTGTCATCTTTAATGTAGCACAGAGTCTGAACCATTACTTGGCACTGAGAGTTTAACAGCAATTAACCCCTGCTCTATCCCCAGGGAGAAGTACATCAGCAACTTGCCAAAACACTGTAAACAAGCTGGCCGAGATCAATGCAAAACCATGCTGGCTGCAGAGCACCTACTGTATTAATTTAGGATTGATATAGAAAAAGAGAAAATAGTCTGCATGAGATTGACCTAAAAGGATGGCCCACACAGGTTACACGATTTTCTGTAAGCTGAAAAGGGAAAATTCTAAATCCCYAGTCAGCTGCCTCATAAACACACATTCTTTTCTAGCTTGGGTTTTTACTAAGCTGATCACCATAGGACTGGCAATGATTGCAGAGGATAAATATTTATTACCAGATAATACGTTAAAAAAGAGAAAACGATGAATTTTTTTTTTTAGGTGATGAATTAAATGTGTTTCAAACTTTACCAGCAAAGAAAGCAAAAGGGTGAAAATGCCAAATGCCAACATCTGTTTCTGGTTATGCAACAGGACCATGCACACCAAAACCTAAACCAAAGCTGAAGGCTCTTCCCCACAGCATCAGAACAAAAGAAACCAAGGACTGCAGAGCTCCCTGGAGGTCCCTGACATCAGCAGCAAACTTGGAGTGCAGAAGAACTAGRATATAAATTATTTGAAAAAAGAGTGAAAGAAGCCTTAAATCTGAAAATTTCCAAAAACTGGCCATTTTTCCATTTCCAGAAACTCATAATTGGGAAGTTTTAAGATGGGTACTGTTGACCTAATTAGAGAGATGGATGTGGAGGATTTACGTGTAAAATACCTAATATTGATCTATTAAGTTTTAGGAACACCAAAGTGTGCCAGTTTAATACTGCTCTGGCACTGAACTTTTAAATGCTTATTGGTAGCATAAGATCTTTCTTTTTTGACTTTGCAGATTTGGACTGAAACTTYGAAATAGATAAACTTAAATATATTGTTAAATCTACAGGGAACTGCCATTGCTTTCACTTTTGAAAAATCAGACTGCAATTTAGCCCTTCAGTTCTGAACTTCCCAAACAGTCACTCTTAAGAGAATTGCTTTACAATTTTAGTATATGATAATTTTAAAATTCATTTCACTATTACCATCCAAGTATCCAACTTGTTTTTTGGTCTGCTAAGTTAATATTCCAAGTAGAAGTCCAGCTACAACGTTTATTAATTATGATTTTAAAAAAATAGTTTAAAAGGGGAAGAAAATGTGGTACTACTAGGTAAGAGGTAGGAATTTGAGTGGAAAAGCTGGAATGGAATTCAACTTCCACATGTTGATCCAGATACAAAAATTCAAAATTGTCAGGTCTAAACGGTGGGTTTTTTTCAGTTTGTTTGCAAAAAGGAAAACATCTGAAATTTAGAATCTAAAACCAAATTCAGTTTGTGTCTTAGTATGACTGCTAACCAAGGTAGATGCAGCTCAGTGCAAAAAATTCTCAACTGTTAGAAAGTAATTGCAGTATTTTCAAGTTAAGCTGGAAAATTGTGATAATAGGAGGAAGATTGAATAGAAAAGAGTCGAAATAAAAATAAAATTATGTAAAACAAACAAACAAAAAACCAGAGTCAGTTTATAATGCAGAAGGGTTCCTCTATATTAAAAGGCTTTGACATAGTTTCTTGTTTTAATTATAGCAAATAAAATCAAGAAAGACCTGAAAGACCATGAAGAAGAAAAGATGACTAGGACTAATACGTGGAAAGCAAATTAAATACCAATATAACATTACATTAGGAATGGAAAATCAGGTGCAGATCCAGAATGAATGCAGTGATTCTGTGTGCCTGCCATTTTTCACCTGTAGACCATGGGGTTGCAGTATGCTCTTTATTGCTTTCCTTACCTCTTCCTTGGCAACAAAAGTGTTTTCATCCCAGTATCACTATTCTGTAAAAACATGCTTGGTTGGTAGCTTTTCTCCCAGGGGTACTTTGTTTAACTCTGATGTAAACACAGGTGAATTTCATGCTGAACTGGCACTAGGAGGGTAAAGAAGAGCACATCTGTTCTGCAGCAAATATTCCTAGAAACTTACATCCACTTCAAATTTCACAGCAAGAGCTTTACCAGCAYCAGCCTAAAAAGGAAACAAAATATCTTTATACCAGCAGGGACAATTTTTTTTTTCCTAGAAATATAAGGATATTCTGTTTTGGCCTGTTTGAAAGATGTTGTAATACAAAACACATTAYATCCCTACTGATATTTTCATACCCAAAATAAGCCGTATATAATTAAGGGAAAATCAAACTGTTAAGTCCTAGTTTAAAAAAAAAAATCAGAAATTTATTGGCAATAAATTAAAGCTCTGCCTAGCTCCTTTATTCAACTATCTGCAAGTCAAGAGTCACAGATGTTAAGAGCTGTTACAATGCCAAGTTAATTTCCTGAAAATGAGTGCCTGAGGTTGGCTGAAGAAGAATCTTACCAGTGTTCAACATGACTGATAAAAAAGTAAAACAGAGCTTAGAGGAGATAAAGGTAAAGATGATAATAGTGGAAAGAAGGAAAATTGGTTTGTTTTTTTTTTTTTCCTCAATAATATCTCAGCTGATCATAAACACCACGGCACAGACACTCCTGATAAATTAYTCCTTGGCATGCTTGTTCTTTTCTCCTGGGCTCTCTGCAGGGATGAGGCTTCCATAAGACACCACAGAACTCCCACACTGCACCACAATTCTTGCTTCCAGAAAAAATCTGGCTGGTTTATATACAAATAACCCATCAGCCCCACAAGCTGGGGTGGGAATGAATTAGGACAACAGAGAATTCCTAAGGATACCACCACAACAAACCAAACAATAAAAYTGAACTGAGATTTTTGAGATCTCAGTTTTGGAGATTTTTTTTTCTGGTCCAACAAGCTCAAAAATAAATAATTTGGGCTTGGATTTCCTGATGTAAACTCAAAAAAAAACTATCTGCAGAATTAAGGGGTTTTTTTTCCTAAAAAAAAAACTTTTCTTTGAAGAAAGATCTTTTAATGAAAGACAGTTTCTGACCACTTCTACCACTGGTCTTCAAATTTTCTTCAGGTATTTCCAAATGTAAGGAGTCCTCCAAAACCTCACATCAGGGCTGGAGACAGGACAAAGGCAGGGYTGTCAAGCAGCCAATACCAAGACCCAAAACCAACAGAGTTGGTCACCTGGTGTGACCTCTTGTACTAACTGACCAGACACYCCCAAAGTGGGACTGATTTCTGGTTGGCTGAAGGCCAGAATGCACAACCACATGCAGGCTTGACTCCAACACTCTGGTCCATTTTTTTCCTTGCTATTCTAATTCCCAAGATGAAGGGAATGTTAATATGAACAGTCTAATATGAATATGTGTGGATTTATCTACCTGCCCCTGGTGTTGTACCGCTCGTTTCTCTTATTTCAGGTATCACTTCTATCAGTACCTCTTCTAGAAGGAGTTTACACACTGTAATCAAATAATCTTTAATCTGTTTAGAGCTGGTATTTAATTTTTAACATGCTGTTGCAAGGCAGTATTTCCAGTCTTTGCATAGTTAGAGCAGCTCTTCTCCCTACTCTTTCCAACTGTTTAATCCAAGTAAGATATAGGACATGATTCTMTGGGACTTGTTTAGTCACTCGCAACTCTGAAAGAGGACTATAAAAGAGAATGAGTAATGTGTTAAGCCAGCCAGGYAGCAGTGTAAGTGCCAAGAGCTGAGGAGCTGGGTGTAGGACTCCAGAGATCAGCAAAAAATTTTCATTTTACCTCCTTTCGCCTCCAAAGACAGAGGATGTTCAGGTCACGTTTCAAACCCTTAGTTTTGCCATCATGCACCTTGAAGTTTAGTACTTTTTCTTTGACTTTCATCAAATGTGAGAGTCAGCAGGTATGTCTTCTCACAAAGTCAAAGTCAAATTACAGTTTTGAAGAAATTCCTGGGAACCGAAACTGTGCAGTTCTGCTCAGCTTTATCCTTAACTGTGTCTGTGTAAATCTTTCCTTCTTGCAATTCTTCCTTCCTCATTACATCTGAGTCTTGACTCACTGAGCAATTGTTTCAGACACAGAATCTAAAGTATTTCTCATCTTTTCTTCACTCTGATTGGTGTCATCTGTAATAAAATAAAGTATATTTCCAAGAAATTACACTGCGAGCTAAAAACAAAAGTTAAAGAGCATGCACACTTTTTCTGTTCATCCTAACACAGTCATTCTCAGGCTGAGCCAAGGGAAAACAATTGGCATGACTTAGAAAGGACTCTAATAATGGCCAGTAGCAGTATATATCTGGAACCTTTCACCTTCAGAATGGATTTGGTCCAGATTGAGAGCAATTTAAAAGAAATATTGACTTCTGGATGCTTAGTGACCTGTGTAAAAATGAATTAATAATCCCAGCTGTTTCCTATAGGACATCACTAAAAGTGTCAGTGCTGTTGCCAGACCAAACGGCCCCTTCATTGAAAGGTGTGAAAGATTTTTCACTTCATTTATCAATACAGCACGCATAAATAGGTCACAGACTAGCCAAAGAAATTGAAATCCTTCCAAGTYCCTGGCAGATTTTGCTATATCCTGCAATCCATCACTTAGCCTACACATGTAGGGACAAGTGGCTCGTGTGTTCACGTGTGGGATATTGAGTTGGATGAAAAGTTGTTACTGTCATTTTTCTGAAAAATCCCCTTGCCCAAGATTCTTCTCCTGGGAAGCTGAGAAGCCTCAGAGAAAAAGGAAAACAATAYTATCTSATTTGTTTCTCCTGTGTTTTGCTGCTTTGGAATGTGGTTGGAGATTGTTTATCCAATAYGTGAATTGTTTTTATTTAATGAACAATCACAGTCCAGCTGTGTTGGGACTCTGGMSAAAGTCAAAAGTTTTTMATTATTATCTTTTTAGCCTTCTGTAAAAATYCTTYCTCTATTCTTTAGTATAGTTTTAGTGTAGCATTCYTTAATATAATATAATACCATAAAATAATAAATTARCCTTYYAAAAACATGGAGKCARATTCAYCATTTCCTTCCTTGGTYGGGGGACYCCAAAAATACCACAGCAAGTGACCAATGCCTCTGGGCTACTGACAGTGCAAGATTATTGGAGAGGCACAAACTAAAGAATGCTGGGCCTCTCTGGAATGAATGGACAGGTACAGCACAAAGAAAAAAGTGAGGAATAGACAAAAAAATTACTCTTTATCCTACAAGACAGCTGGACAATGCAGCAAAACTCATACTTTGTTGTTGGCAAAGACCGGTTACCAATTGCTATTCAGTAGAACACARGCTATAAATGGAAGGAAGCGATATATTTCCTCTTGGAAGTGTCAGGGGTAGGTCAGAGAAAGAAAAGAACATCAGCACTTGCACAGATCCATGTGAAAGTTCAGGTTTTACTGAAAGCTCTTCAGTTATAAAAAGAATGTTTTGGCATGTACAGTTTTCTTCAGCTATTTGCAGATGGTTAAAAATAAATTATGATCCAAAACTTTAAAAGTTCAGTGAAAAAWTAGTAATAGTTCAAATCAACCTTTGTATTTTTTAATTAGCTAAATTATTTTAAAAAGCTTTCACAAAGAAATTGGTTTTATATGTCTTATTCTTCTTTCTTATTTTTTAACAATTAACTTGAGATCATGAGGAGTTTGTCCTTTTCAACTAAGGTTAAAATGAGAARCTAGAATGGGGTGGCAGAAGAGCTTATACACCACTTGCTTTCCMCTTGGTCTTAACTCCAGAACAGCACAAGAAATAACATTTGTCAGCAACACCTACCATCAAAGCAGTAAGAGAAATGAGGATTTCTAGATTTCCAACCAGCTTTTAGCATGTTTCCAATGTGACTGTGGGGACATGGCTTTTTTCCATGTAAAAAATGAAGAGGGCAGCTGCTCAAATGCTATGCAAGAATAAATTATTTTTTATTGGCAAAACTATTTTTAAGCCCCAAATGAAGGACACTACTGACTACACATACATTTTGCCAATAGGTTACATATTGTATTGCAATCATTGTCAATTCTAGTAATTAACAAAGTATTTCAAAGGTTCTTCAATTCCCTGATATTAAAGCTGCACAAAAAGAGAAAACACAGTCCTTTATATTGTGGTTCCAATGATATCATAGCATCCTGAACATCCACTGGCACCCTGAAAGAAGAGAATGTAGCTCAARCCTTTTTTCACTCTGGGGAGGGTTTTAACCATGAATAAAGACATGGGTCAGAATATCTGTTATAACCTCTGATAGAAAACCTCTGTCTGCTGTTAAAAGCTCCCATAAACATATGWGCAAGAGTAAAAGACTCTTCCAGGCTTCATTCTTCTTAACCCAAAATAAATACCTCAATTAGGCAGATTAGTCATCAAGCCTAGATGAAGGTATCTACACTGAAGCCAACTGAAGCTGGCAATAAAAAAATCTGGGAAAGTGGGAAAAAGGCCATTTTCAGGAGGATGATTCTTGTGTTGTTTTGACACTGAGCTGAGTACCTCTAAAACCCTGTGAATATCAACTCCTCCCTCTCCATCCTAATTCCAGGCTGAGACTTTGACATCTAAGGAAGTGAATCAAAATAATGAGGCCCCCACTTGGAGCATGCATATGATGAGTAAGTAAATGAAACCATCATAATTAGAAACCCAAATGCAGGGCAAAAAAAAAGTTGCACATAGGCTGTGCATCTCTCTTTATTTTTTTCCCCTCAGGCAGTAACTTATCTTGGCCAAACCCTCCWCTCTACAAGTTCAGAGATATTTTAATTTTGAACTTCAAATGGAGTGCAAATAAAACACCAAACAAACTTAGGATGTTGCACAATTGTCAGTGGGGCCCATTTTAATATTTAATGACCTGGACACCTGTGACTATTGCTAAAAATAAAAAGAACTAATTTAAAAGGAATTACTGACATAATATAACACATGATAGTCTGTTAATAAAAATGCATACTTCTAATTGAATGCTGGCACCTAGCCACCAACTAAGCATAACTTCAAAAGCAACAGCTGGGAAAGCATCTTTTAGATTTTAATTACAGTAGCTCGTAAGCCACTTATCTTTTCAACTTCTTTCTTCAGAAAGCATTTCTGTTTCACAGGAGTGAGTTCAAAGGTATTTACAACATGTAAGGTAAGAGAACTAGCTCTGACATAGTCAAACTTCACTTGTAAATTTGAATTCTGGACTAAGAAAACTATTCTCAGCTTTGAAGTGTGAGTCCCATTTGAGCCCAAAAGAACACAGGCTTCGGGCTTGCTGKTCATGTTTTTTGTTCTTTTTTATCTATAGATGTAGGATAAGAATTTTTATCATATTTATTTGTATTTCAGCATCATGTCAGGGCTGCCACTGAAACTGAAGTTGCATTATGCAAGTATTTTACTGTTCAAATACACTGTGAGCACACATGATCTCTGATGATTCAATCAAGGAAGGGAGAAGGAACTATTGAAGAGTTTGGGAAATGGGCATGGAGACAGACCTGAGTCCTGAAAAGTAATAAATTCTGTAGCTGCACTCAGAAAACTGTTTTTCTTGCATTTAGGAAAAAAAAAAACATGCAAGAATATATATTATTAAAACTCTAAATGAGTTAAAATTATTTCCTAGACTGGCTACATGACTTGGCATTTTTGGAGTACAGGCCCAGAGAAAGCTGTGACTTATTTGATGCAATATCTGAAGTCCTACAGTCTCTGATGCTACTCCAGATTTCCTTCATCAAGCGAGTGATACAGAAAGAAACAGCCATAGAATGACTCTTCCAAACTAAGAGGTTTCTACAGCCCATCTCTGTTCACTGACTCAAGAAATCCAGACAATTTCTTTAGATTAAGCACCAACAATTTAGCCAGCTAAAATTAAACTCAGTCCTGCTTCAAATGTCTTTCTGTCTGTGTAAAAACACTCTGCCAACCCTAGGAAATTAACTGTCCATCTGTGATTTGAATCAAGAAATTCACCCCAAGACTCTCATCCCTCTCCTCCTCTCATATGCAAAGACATTTATGCAAGCTAAAGCGCTTTTGCTATGAGAAACCCTACTAACCAGAATAATGTTTGTTTTTTCACCTGCACAGTTAATAAAAAAAAATATGTGACTATAGGGGCCTTATAAAAAGCAAAGTCATCTCCTTTAAAAAAACACACAGAGACATCCATGAATTGCAACAATATTAGCAGATAACCACAGGAAAAGGTTACTGGAGTGAGTTAATGGCTACATAATTTGACATAATCAGGAGGACCTTTAAAGAAGAGTTTTAAAGAAGAGTTTCTAGAATGTTGCAGACCCTGTGAGGACATGTAGTACAAGCAATAAGTCCAAAAAAGTCTATTTCCTAAAAGATAGATTCATTTATGAAATGGAATAGATGAATTGGCAACTGTGTGGAAGGGGACTAAATCTGAAATGCACCAGAGGTCTTTTCCCATCCCACAGAAATAACAAATCAGAACATCACAAGGTCTTAAACTTGCTGAATGATTTTTTTAAACTGCAATTCTGTTAACAACTAGTTAAGAGCTATATCTAAGCCAGTTAATCTAAAAAAACCCCAGTTATTCCTGCCTCTTCTGCAAAATCACAATTTCCTTCACCCTTTTTTTGTGGCTATTCACRACATTATTCATACAGATAAGAGTATGTCTTGTGGGAAGACAAATAGGATGCAGGAAGGCTTGGAGCCCTCTGTCCACTCTGCAAGCACAATTCAGGGCAGATTTTGACAAGAGACTAAGGAAAACATTACTTTACTTTGTTTCAAGCTGTCCTGTCCTTCCAAATTGTACAGAACCTCCAGGAGAAAAGATGACAGGCAGGAACCAGGTCTGTCCCTCTTGGGGAGACTGCCAAAGAAGCTTAGAGCACTGAGCAACAAGTTTAGCAAGAAACACCTTTTTGCCTTCATTTCCAGTGCCAATGGAAGTGGCAGAACTAGGAATCCTGAATCCCCCTCTCCTGTATTGCAATTGTGTTTGTCTGAATGGCAGCTGCACAGCAGACTAGGGTATCCTATTTTTTAAAAAGCAAAAAAAAAAAAATAATCCTTCACACGAATAATCATTCCCAGCTATTGAAATATCAGAACTTCAGTCAGCACTACTATAACCTAGACAGCTCATGCAGAGTTCATCACCAATTTTGGAATACTATGATTGTGGTTGTAAAGCCTTAGCTGATTAATTTTTTGCATATGTAGCCACACATCTTTCACAGCAAAGTCCAATCTATTCCCCAAACCTTGCACTCTACGTTTATCGCAAAGGATACAAAAAAGAAAAGCTATTAAGGAACCTGTGATGCAGTGTAAACAGGCTGACTGRAGTTTATTAATCATAAATGAAGGTGATGAGTAGTTCAGGAGGCATATAAATGAACAAGCAACCTTGCTGAAAGGTCAGAACCTTTCAACAGTGAGCTCTCTCTGCTCCTTTCAAAGTTCCTTTCTAAGTTTAGGGTCAAAAAGCATCACAAATGCTACTACTAAATCTGGAGGATGCTTTAAAACATTTCAGTTTTKTCCTGTCCCTCTTGTTTAATAGCTTTGGGTTCGGAAGTGCAAACAACTTGGTAGTTAGGTTTTTAGGGGATTCAACAGAAACATTTTACCACCAGTAACAGCTGCAGAAGTGCATACACAAAAGCAGTAAGGTTCCCTCTCCAAGAGTTTGACCTTCTGCTTCACTGTAAYTACAATCACTGGGCTAATCCTGTGCTAAAGGATTGGGATCATAAAATTTATTCTTTGTGTTATGGATGCCACTATCCTCCACCCTGTGCTGAGGTTACTGTAGAAAAGGGATCCAGTTTTAAAGGCCCCTATTTCCACTCTGAGATAATTTTTTCCTCAAGCTACTAACATCTCCATCTTTGGAATGTGGGCTCAGTCCTAAAGGCACTCTTTACTGTACTATGCAAATTTAGCTTTTAAATTAAAATAAACAATCACATTTGTATACATTTGTCACAAATAGTGAAGGAAGGGGGAAAGATTTCTAATGGCAAGCATCCATTTAGATGTCAAAGAGAGTTTTGTATGTCCACTAAATTAAAACATCATTTGCTGTCAAGCCTTAAAGATTTTGGCATTTCTTCTGATTTCTATTTATGATAGCTCTCAGGGGACATGCTGTGAAGTACTTTTGCCTGCTTTAGGCCCAATTGCATGTGACAAATGCATTAGTTTTTAATACCAGAAGTGGACATGTACTTTGATGAAGTATGTCTTTAAGCCATCAGCTGTTGTCTGCCACCAGCTTTTTACAAAGGCACTTTAAACAAGACCACCCCCAGCTGCCTTGACAATTAAATCCCTTTTCSCCCTGTAACCAGACCAAAGCCAGCTTGAAATTAGCAGAAAGACTTCAAATGGGGTTTGGATCAAGGCTGCAAAGCTAAAAATTCCTAGAGCTCATTCTGTTATCCTCTTTTCATGGCAAAGCAGATTGTTCCCTGGTGCACAAAGGCTGTGCTCATGGCTCCAGCTCTGCACAGGTGAGGAAGGACCTGCACAACATTTTCAGGCTGATATAGGCAGCCCAGGAAACTAGTTCCTCCGATGGAAAGAGGTTCTCTGTTGGGCTGCCCAGTGCCAAATTCCCTCTCTCTGCACATCTCTGAGCACTTCCCTAACCCATCCCACCCTGCAGTTGCTGCCATCAACTCCAAGAGTAATTCCTCTGAGCTCATTTGTGATTTTTCAGAGGTCATGGGACAGCTTGCACCACCTGTGGGGAAACAGCATCAATGTGTATTCACAGATTTTTTCACAGTTTTGAGCACCTCAGTAAAGATAAAACTACTTCAGACATCCACCAATTTTTTCCTTACAGCACACAATGAAAACATATTTTTGTGTGGTATTTTCTGGGGTCTCTGTCTTTGGAAGGAATGCTGACTTTGACTTTATGTTTTTAGAAGGCTAATTTATTATTTTATGTTTTATATTATATTAAAGAAYGGTATACAAAAACTATACTAAAGAATAGAGAAAGGATACAGACAGAAGGCTTAACAAGATACTAATGAAAAACCTGTGACTCTCTCCAGAGCGTTGACACAGCTGGACCATGATTGGCTATTAAGTTAAAACAATTCACATGAAACCAATGAAACAATGACCAGCTGGTAAACAATGTCTAAATCACATTTCAAAGCAGCAAAATACAGGAGAAGAGAATCAGGTAATTTTTTTTTTTCATTTTTCTCTGAGGCTTCTCAGCTTCCCAGGAGAAGAAATCCTGGTGAAGGGATTTTTCAGAAAATATGACCATGACATCTTTTTTCTTAGCCCCACTAAATATATAAATACTAAGCTGTTTGACTCACTGAACAGCTGAAAATCACCTCATTTAATCTATCTTTTCCYGTCTTTTAATTTTTCATTTTTCAGTAGCCAGAACACCTTCTGAATTTCCATTGTGACATGCTAAACAACAAAATTTCTTTACTGTTCCAATTAAAGAATTAATGCTTAAGGTGCAAAAACAAATAAGAAATTAAGGAGAAACAGAACACCAACACTGAGTGGTGGGTTTGGTTTATTTTATTTCCATTGTGGTTCATGAAAGCTTCTGGGGAGGCTGCTATATAGTCTTATTACTTTATTTTTATAGCTTCCATTATGCTGATGTGTTTTTATCTATGCCAGTCAAATACCAAAAAGAATCCAATACTTCAGATTACATTCTTTGATTAATGTTTCTGTTATTTGCTAAATAATTTATCTAACAAAGCTGCAGATTCTAGCCAAATGCAGCAAAATACTACTCATCACAAAGTATTTGATAAAAATCTGAAATAATTGTTGGAGGCTATATGTAACATACAGTATTTGGATTAGGTTGTCGCATACCTGACACATATGACAGTTTAAAGAGTAAAAAAGCTTTCGGATTATTTGGCTTTAAAAGCAGATCCCAGTTGCAGAAACACTGGAGTTTCAGTTTGGAAAAATCATCCCTCTTTTGAATTTGTAGAGGCCTGAATAACATTTAAGTTATGTTGGATGGTACTTAAATTCAATTCCTCGTATTAACATACATGTCTGCTTTAGTATTCTAGTGGAAACAGTAGCAACAGTTTTTCTTCACTGAAAAATTAAAGGACATACCTAACTTCAGCAGCTATGTCATCAATAGTCCTCATGAACTGTCTTAAAATTTTAGGAGAGTCTAAAATATGATTTTATCTACTGACTTACTGCAACAGCAGTGGGAAATCAAATCACCCCCAAATGTCTTATTAGAGCAATCTCTCTCTGACACGTCTCYACATCTTACTTTCACATCTTCAGTGCATTTTTTCAAATTAAAAGAGGGATTTACAGGTAAAAATATTTTAAGAAATAATTACATTAGTGCTTTCTGGAAAAAGGAATTAGATGTGAAATAAGAAAAAAAAAGAGAACTCTGGGACTGTAAGGTGAACTACATCTCTATTTTGCTTAAAACCTAGAGAGTTGTTCCTTCTGTAGATTGCAGGCAAGTTGGTCTTTAGTCAAATGCAGGAAAAYACTACTCATCACATAAATTATTTGATAAAGACTTGATATAATTGTTGAAGGGTATATGTGACATAGTTTGTCACATATACATGACATTTTTTCTTTCAATTCCTTCTTCAGACTATTATTTCTAAGTGGTGCCATCTTGTACCTTATTTCCCTTTGTAGTACAAAATGTGTTAAAGCTGAAAAAAGAGCCTTGGTGTCTGTTCTGTTTTTCCCCAAAAAACTTRTTCAAAACCAAATCAAGTGCCTACCTTGGTTTTTCCTCCTTCCCCTTGGAGTGAGGTGGTCTCCTGGAGAAACTCCCTGCTGCTGAAATGCTTTACCAGGTTATTTAGATACTTTTTCCGATGATGTGTGACCCCAGAGACCTTCCCTCACAGAATCTATGAACAGGCATCTCTAGTTATTGACATGATCTATGTTTTTTCCTTCTTCACTCCCATTGCCAGGGCAAACAGGCAGTCCTTTCTTCTGTTGCCACTTTTTCCAACCTGGAAATGAAATTTGAGATGATTTCAGTAAGGGGGTAATATAAAAGTAGATTTTTATTGAAGGCTTTCTGGGGCTGTTATGGAGAGATGTTCACAAAAGCCCACTTACATGGGGTGGATTTTAGAAGTTTAATGAATTAGCATAATTGACAAAAAAGCCCCARTTAGGAGGACAAGTGGTGATGGAATTTTTCTTCTGATTCAAGCCCTTTCTAAGTTTTGTCCCCTTCAGTATTAGCTGTACTTTGTCTATGAAATGACTGCGAAATGAATCTCCAGGAGTTTTTCCCAACCTTGGTAGCAAGGAGAAGATCCAACACAGGAACAGGGGCCTCACACCCTCTGGGCCTTGGATTTCTGGAATTTGTTGTGTCTTTCTGCCTAGGGAAAGTCCATGGAAAATTATCCTGAAAAAAAAAATAAAACTAACAAAAAACTAGCCACTAATACAATAGGCCACAAATATAGGTGTAAAGCATATGGGAACATACAATAGGGAAAAAAAAAGGCATCACTTCTTAGCTGCAAGGTTTGATTCACATGGATGGGTGCCCAAGTTCTGTGTCCTTAGGGACCACAGGGACTGAGCATTCCTGCAGCCCAGGATTGCTGCATGGAGGCCCAGCCCAAGGCAGCCCCTTGTGCAAGAGCTGAGCGAGGGAACAACAGAAGAATGCAGGAGATTTGTGAGGTCCTTGGATCTACTAAATCCCCAGAAGCTCTTAATGACCTTCTAAAAGAAATTTTACAGGCTAAATTATCTCCTAAAGTCATTTATAATAACAGTTTAATACCTGATTAGTAGGACTAACTTGAATTGTCAGGAGCATGGACTTGGTCATGTAATATGTCATATCTATCTACTGTGATCCCCAAATTCTCTTTCATTTTTCTTTAAAAAGGAATTAAAAGCTTTCTCCCAGGGAAGAACCAACCAACCTGATAAAGGGGACACCATTCTTGTTCTTTTTCTTAGATGATCACAGAATGGCTGAGAAATTTTGAAGGAATACTGCAAAATAWTGTGAGTTCTTTCAATTTGATTTTTAAAGCCACAAATTAGAAGCTACTGGAAAATCATGATGCATGTTCATCCAGCCCAAAGTAGAGTAGCAGAGATGGATCAAATTGCAGAACATACCCTCATACCTGTACAGATTAATTGCTAAAACTGGRGTGTATTACTCATTTACATGCCAGCAGATTATATTTGTTTACATTACTGATTCATAGAAAAGGAAGTGCATATTAATAAAAAATAAAATCTTGCAAGGCAAAAGAAAGACTATGCAGGAATGATTCCAGAAGCTGGCTACTGTTTCCTGTGATTTGACAGAATCATGTGCTGAAGGCTRTTACTGATTAGGAGCAGAGATTTACAAGAATTTTAGGATCAGGGATCACTTTTATTATGGCAAGAATTCAATTTAGCTTTACAGTTCATTTGGTACATTATTTAATGATGATTTTGTTATCTCGACATGTTTCCTTAGAGCATATCAACTCAATTTAAAAATTATGTAGGGTTATTACTGAGATATTTTGTTTCAAATATATCAGTTTATCACTTGAAAACATAGTAGAGAAGTGAAAAGCTAGTGTTTTGAGAAAGTTAGAATATGTGTTTTGGCAAAAAAAAAAAAATTAAAATTTTTCATCCTGATATGAGATCAAATGAAACTGATTTGAAATCAAATCAAATCAAATATTCAAATCAGAAATTTCCTAGGGAATGGAAAATCAGTCACTTCTAATTAGACTGGTACATCAAAAGGAATAAAGGTTTATTTGACAACGATTGTATTGTTTTTTTCTAGTGATTGTGATTATCTTAGGATCAAAGCTCTGCAGGAAAATCCCATGAAAGCACGCCTTTAGGTTATGTATAAAACAACAATAATGTTTTCTGTTTTGTGCTGATGAAGAAGCAATGTTCTTTCCTTTTAGTACTATTGCCATTTTAATGTTTTCTCTAAGAAAAACCCCACAACCAAAGAAAGTGAAAAACTGTAAACCTCACTGTATATTTCTCTGGATCCATACATTCCTTTCTTACTTTTACAGCCATGTGTTTGTCTATGAMAAACTGTCTAGAACTGCTAAAAATSTCTTTGTATGGCAAATTCCCAGTAATATGAAAAGTCTAACTCATCATTTYTTGGAGGGCAGTTCAAAACTTTCAGCTATCACAGACTTGTACTCATTTGATGCAGAAAACAAAATAAACACAAATTAATCACAAAATTAATTTCCCTCTAGCCTTTTGCTTGAGTCAAGTCACTTCTCAGTGATCAACSTCAACTCTATGCTTAGTAATGCATCCCCTACACTTCATTTAAATCCACTGATACTAAAAGTCTTTTCAAATGCACAAAAAATATGATTTCCCCCATGTCACTTCTTCATAAGGAGCAAAGCATGGGTCTTGGATAGAATTTCGAGTCTCATTTTCTTGATTGCTTTTCTCCTCTCAATTTTGCCTCCAGAACTGAATTTTGCCTGGCAATAAGAGAAGTCAGATTGCTGCAGTTTGTCAGGGAGTTTCTGTCACCTGTGCTCAAGATCCAGCCAYACCAAACCCACCTGATCTGCCAACACATGCTCAAAGCAGTGACACAGACCAGAGGGCCTTCAGAGCTCTCTCCAAACTAAAATAATCYATAATTTTAGCTAAATATTAGTTTCTAAGAAATGCTTTCCTGACCAACCTCACTGCTGAGGATGACRCAGCCTGGAGGTTTTTTGTTAATTTCTTTACTTGTCTGTTTGGGGGGGTTTGTTTGTGGTTTTGCTTTTGCTTTGATTTGTAGTTTGGTTTCTTGTTCTCCTCTTGGGTTTTGCTCTCCTTCTRGTATTTCCTGTACTTTTCAAGCCTCCCAATATCTTGACACATTTATCTCAGAGGAATTCTTCCCCATTGGTGCAGGGTTAATTTGTAAAGGAGAAAAAGGAGTRCTTTTAAGTTTTTATTGATATTCTGCCTCCTGGATAGCTGATGATCATTAGCACTGGCCTAAAGGTTCTTCTGTCTTTCATCTGGTTTAGGGCTCATTGACTATCTCTTGCTAGTTATGCTCCAGCTGTCATTTCYACTGCTCTGCCACCTTTCTGGAGCTGGCAAAACAAAAGCTTTGCCTCTGCCTGAGCTGCAGCAACTCAGAGTTTTAGACTATTGCACAGATAAAGGTGGAYTCACACTCACATTCCAGTCAGCGGAGCATCTGAGGTGTAAGTAAATATCACCTTTTTCTGCTGCTCCTGCCATGGAGGCAAAAATTGTCAGTAACAGAGCTGTGACAAACAGCTGAGTGCCACTTTAAAGCACTGCAAATGTTTGCTCAAAGACAGGAGATCAGAACCCTACAGTGCAGTTRGCTGCATATTTCTCCTTCTGCTGATACAACTAAGATAATGTGAATTATAATGCTATTTCCAGCCATGGTCATTAATATGTTAGAGATATTATTATAAAATAATAATAAAAAGGAGCCATCTTCAAAGCTGTCTTGTTGACTTTTCCTCAAACCTGATATTTATGGATTTTGCTTAAAATTTCACAAAACCCAATTGCACGACATAATCCACTTATTGCTCTTCAAATGCATCCATTTTGTTTTACAAATTGCAGAAGCCTCATTTAGAGACCAAGGAAAGCTCTTTCCTGATTAATTTCTGGCAAAATTCTCAGTGCTTCTTTCTATGCCTCTGCTATTCTGAGTCCCTAGATTAGAAACATATTATTCTGATAGCTTCAGTGTGATTCAACTGCTGTGAATAGGTCTGCATTTTCACATCTGAAGCAAAAGCAATCTTTGCTCAACTAAAACTTGATGAAAACTAATAGAGAAGCTGATTTTTTATACTTGGAGAATTTGAGGAACCCCAAGCATTGTCCCCATGCCTACTCCCAAACAAGGGTCTTTTAGCCTTTTTAACATAAAAAATAGMTTCATGCTTGGCTCATTACAGTGAAACCACTGCAGATTAAACCTCTCTATCAATTACAAGCAGCTGAACATCCTTTAGCATCAAACAAAAAGCTACACTATAATGAGTAATGGCTAAGGCCAATTGCTATTTAATTATGTAGATGACTTAACATCCTTTCATTGATGTTATCAGTGTGTTTCAGAATGAAAGTTATCATTGCTTTGCTTCAGCTCTTACAGTGGATGATAGCAGAAGCAAAAAAGGAAGCCTTTCCAGAGAGAAATGGCAAAAACTTGAAATATATATTGGCCCAGCAACAAAAGTCACACTTCACCATGCRCCCACAGCAGACGGGAGTTTCAACACTGGAAAAAGAAATTCATGCATGGCAGCATGGRAGGGAGCTTGAAAGAGAGAGAAAASTGCAGCAGCAGGAGCCTGTGGCATGAGCAGCTCCCATGGAGGTGCCTGGTCCCTGCATTTTGTAAGTGGGAGATAAGGAGGACAGTGAAGTTAGTCACAACAGCAGAGATATTTCAGATGGGAAGGACCTGCTAGGTCATCTGTCCATCCCCCTGCCTAGGCAGGATTATACTGCACAGTATCTCCCCCAAAAAGATTGCACAGAACAATTTCACATGAGCAGAGGAATGGAGTAAAGGACATAATAGATCTCTTCCATCTCTAACTTCTGCAAGTCAAGAGGTCCAGCCTGCAGCTGCTGTGGGGTGGCYGTGGGCACAAACACTGCAAGCGTTGTCAGAAAGGAAATTTGGGAGGAAATTCTACCCTGGGACCAAATAATACAAAACRTGGTGTTTGGTGTTAGTGAGCACAGAAATTATCCCATAAAGGACATTTTCAATCAGAAAAATGGTCATAAATCATCATTTTCAGGCATAAAGAGTGACCCCAGTTTGGGGGGCACAGCACAGCATTTTTTTCAACTTGTGTATGTGCCTCATATCTTTTACTGATAGATCTGTGCTATTCAAAAGGATAGAGATTAATTAAACTATTTCCATTAATATTATCAATCAAATCTTGCACTTACAATCACTTAAGCTTCTAGTTTCAGACTTCAAAAGCAAATATTATTATAGAATAATGTTTGCTTATATATCTACAGTAGCAGAAKGACAAAGTTTGTTTAGGAACTATTATTTTTCCTGAATTTAATGAAAATAGAAATACCTAATAGTATATCAGGTTAATATTAGAGGAAGGAGTGAGAGACATGCTTTTTTATACAAATCCCAGGTGAAAAGTTTAAGAATATGAATAAAGCACTAAATTATGTTTCCTTCCAGTTCTTAGGAGAACCATAAAGGAGGAAGTAAAACACTTGAAAATAATTAAAAGGCAATATTTAAAATCCTTCTTCCAGGAAATCCTTACATGTCTTTAAAGCTAAGAATGAAGGGAATCCTGCTGATTAAACCTAACTATAAATACAGTCATTTGCTGAATTGGAACATAGAAGCAATTAGAGAAGGGTAAAAAAAAAAAAAAATAAAACAGACAAGCTGATGGCTGGACAGATCTTAAAATAAAGTGCCAAGACACGGTTTTACAGAAATGAGAAATTTAAATCTGTATTCATTTTGCATTCTCCCTCAAYATTAGGTAATTTTTGGGGTCACTATATTATAATTGAACATAAAGGATTGTTTCAAAATAGCATGAAAGCACGTGCATATTTTCTACACAGAGAGCAGTATTAGCAAAAGGCTACATCTGAAACGAGAAATGAAAATAGAGAATATCAGACCATCAAATATAGWGTTTTGTATTTAGCTGCCAATAGCATGAAGGAAAATGGCTGGCAAATTATGACCATCTAAGAGTAATCTGTAGAYAAAATGTTATGATTGATAACGGTATTCAAATGTGTACATTATTGGTAGATTTAAGTGACAAAATCAGAAATTGTAATTTACTGTATTGGATTTCATATCCAGCATATGAGAGTATGGAAACATGGGGCTCTGAAAGTTTCCCTGATTTCTCTCCTACTTTGCTGTCATCTAATTTAATTTACTGTACATTGGCAATGGTATTTAAATRTGTAAAAAAATAAATTTGAGACACAATTCCCAAAATCAGACATTGTAACTTACTGTATTGGCTTTCATATCCAGGTTATGGGTTTATGGAAAGTGGAACTCTGGAAGTTTCCCTGATTTCTCCCCTACTTTGTTGTCATTTAAGTCTTTGTTAAATTCATATGCTGCAGATTAGAGTACTTTACAGTTGCTGGATTCAGCGGCTTTTCTTTTTCACTATAACTTGTTGATTTTGCACCTAGTCCTAGGGCAGGTTCCAAGCACACAATCGAGGTCACTGGAGCAGCTCAGCACTGGTCTGAGGGAGCTGAGCCCTTTCTGAATGAGCACTCACCAAGAGCAGCCAAGACTCCCTCCTCTGGTCTGGTGCTGGGGAAGTGATGGTGCTGAAACAAAGCTGCACTTCTCCTGCAGATAAACCCTCAGAAGAGAGCATTTCTCACGTGTCCTCCAAAAACTTCAGGGCTCCTTATCTTCACAGTGTACAGCACAGATGGGACATGTGTGCTGCTCCAAGCAACAGATAGCAAAAAAAAGGACACTAAATCAGAGTCTAAACCATGTCAAATGATGTGTGTGATGACATACCAATCAAGTGGAACCACTTAATCTACAAATGGTTAAGTGGTTATGTTAAAATATAATATAATAGTATAGTATATATAAAGAATAGAATAATAGCATATAAATATATTCTATTATAACAATACAATATAATCTAATATAATAACAATCTAATAGTTTCATATATGATAGAATAATAGAATACAGATATATTCTCTTCTAAATAATTATAATATATTCTCTTATAAAATAATAATAGAACATAAATATATTCTATTATTATCTAAAACAGTCTATTATTCTATTCTATTGTAACATAATAATGTTATATTATTATATAATATTCTATTATAACAGTATTATATAACGTAACATAATACACCATAATATGACATCACATAAACATAATATAATATGATATGCTTATATTATAAAATAAGTTTCCCCTATCAGTTGGCATAAATTAACAGGTACAGAAATCACTTTCCAAAACAGCAGTGGCTAGAGAAATACACTTTTTATTTCTGTCCTCATGTAGATATTTCTGTTATTAATGGCTAAAGAGATGCTTGATTTGGTGACCACTGCACTCACCTGGAGTCTGAAACTCAGGTCAGCCTTTTAGAGAGASAGCTGAGAACACATTTCCACCACTGATTTTTGTTTGAATCAAATCTGGACACAATTCCTGTAGCTAATAATAATAATAAAATAGAATAAGAATATATTAAGTGCAATAAATTTTTCTCACTTAAGAACATAAATCATTAGAAAGCACTTTAATTTTTTTATGTATGTGCATACACAGCAAGAAAAAAAATCAGTCAGCATTTACACAAGCACCACTGGRGGAGGCATCATAGTTCAGTGACATGGGATCTATTTCAGCCACTGATTTTGTTTGTGACACTAGGCMGGGCRTTTTACACCTCTGTGTGTCTCCTCTTTCTCCACCTGTTCTGCTTTGTTTATTTAAATTCTAAGCCCTTCCAAGTCAGGACCATCTCTCACCAGGTGTTTGTATCACACTCACACTTTTCACTTGGGCTTTCATTCACAGATATTGCCATCCTATCAACAGAATTTACTATTTTAATTTACATTGATGTCATAGAAAGAGCAGTGAGGWTTCTGCTAAGACAAGCATTGTATCTACACTGAAGAAAAAAGTCTGTTCTTAATAACTTTACTCTTGAAATAAATGTGATACCAAATCAATTAGTTTCATACTACATGATTTGGGGATTGGTTTTTGTGTGGCATCAAAYACTCTTTGAAAAAGCCTGTGAATGTGAACACAAACATGTTTGTTTGACATAAAAATACAGTTTCTTTCTATTATCACAAAGTCATGCAAAATTTTCTGTTCTTTCAGATACTCTTGTTTGTAAACATCAGTAGCAACAAAATGCAAGATAAGAGATTTAAGGGGGTATAGTCATTCACAGAGATTTAACTCAGGTAATTTCACAGGGCATTTTACAAAAGTCAGTCACACAAACTTCAGGAGCAGGGTGTAAGGTCTGTGAAGCAGAAGGTAGAAGTGGAGTAGAGCAGGAATATTTTTTATATTCTTCTGATAGGGCATTCATCATTTCATGATGAATGTAATGAGAAAGGAAAGACATGTAAGTTCCTAATACATATACCAAACACTTTCTATTTCTTACCCTTCTKGGATAACATCCTGGTTTTCAGACCAAATTCTTTGGTGACCTTACATCATTTAGTCCATGCTAAGTCTATAACTGGGACCCCTAATTTTTCTCTCATGCAATTTTTTCCTTTAGCAGATGTCTTAAGCACCAGCAAATTACATTCAAATATCACTGAGGCATCCATGTAGCCAAAAAAATCAGTTCCAAAAATGGTAAGTTCCATATTTTCTTTATACATATATATGTATATATTTATATATATATAGGTGAATCTAAAGCACTCACCAGTTTCCCTGCATGAAATCTAAAGAAAGCAGTGATATATTTCTCAGTGGAATCCTGCCGTAGGCATGATTTCATATTAAAATAGGATGTTCTGGTAGAAAAAGAACAAAAAATCCTGATGGCATCACCATATTGTTTGTTTTATGTATCACATTTCCCCTCAGAACCAGAGGGCAGGAGAGGGCTGGAGGGCTCCACAACATTTGGCCCAACGAGCAGAAATAAAGAAAGGAAGAAGGAGAAGATGCTGAAAAAGAAAGGAAGGAGGAGAAGATGCTAAAAAAGAAAGGAAGAAGGAGAAGATGCTGGAAAAGCAGGAGTCATTTGCAGGGTTTGAGACAGRTGATGTCAGAGCACCATGTCTCATTCAGCTGTCCAACAATGCACTGGCAGGCTAAGCCAGGCTGGGATTGTCAGGATAAATCAGGTGAGGATTTYTGTGCTCCTCCCTGCAGAGTTCAGTGAAGCCCGGATCCTCTAGAGGCAATGCCTTGCCTGTGCAGACTGCTGTAATATATCATTTTCAGCTCATTCTTTTTAATTACTTTTTTTTTTTTTTCTGCAGAAGCCTTCTACAACTACAGGCAATCTTAATCCTAATAAAGTGAACATTTAATAAATATTACTTGTGCAATTCTTAGGGGCCCCGTTGAGTTYCAACATGTAATTGCTTTATTTTAAACTTTGCGATGTGGATGATAAAGTGAGCAGAGGTGATTCAGAGTAAGGGCAACACATGGCCACCTGCCTTGCTATGGAAAGACACTCTTGTGCAGTGTTTAAAATGTAGGGGAAAGTCTAGTGATTGATTAGCTAGTTAAGTGATAAGGAGGTATATCAGGCAGGGATGCAGAAAAGTACAGATGATAAGGACAATCAAGTATCCTTGATCTGAAAAAAAATTGCAGTGCTTTCTAATCATTTAAATTATATTTTTAAGTGAGAAAAATTTACTGCACTGAGTCTCTAATTTTCCACATACTTACTTTTTTTCCCTTTTTTTTATTAAAGACAAAAGCTACGGGAATTGTGTCCATTTTTTTTTTTCCACTGCTGCAATCTCTCCTTGAAAAGGAAATTAGTGCATCATCAGACTTCCATTTGTCCATATAACATTCATATTCTTTGATCTCTTACTGGCATATTGTAATACTGATAATTATCTTCTCCTGTTTTTTATAATACCATGTGGCATTCTATTATGTTATACATTATTAACAATATTATACATATAATACAATTCTGCCAAATCAGGTTGTGGAAGCTGTACAGTATCAGGTAGGCTATTAGGCTTCAAATTAATGATCTCTATAGGTCACAGGCACACTAAGGATACTCATAAAATATTTTCATTGTGATTTTCAGGACCTTGTACAATTATATTAATATTTCAGATATTTTATGTATTTTATGTTCAAAGGGGAGGGATCTTCATGATTAGATGACAACCCTCCATTTTCTCATTATTCAGCCTCCATTACCATAAAATCCTGTGCTGTGGCAATTCTGCTTTTACTTAAAGAGTACTTGCAACAAATTCCATTAATATGCCAGACGCTCTACCACTGATCTGGATAGAGAGGTTCCTGCCAACCCAGGAGCTTCTGTTACTGGGATGTCTTCAGATGAGGTTTCAGAACCTTTTTACTTACTTCGCTTTTGTTATGTTAGGACCCAAAAAAACTCACTAATCCTTTCTGTAGCCAGTTGTACAAGAAGTATTTCTCTCCTTACCCATGTTTAGTCTTTTGCTAATGGGCACTGTCATGAGGAGCCTTTTTGTACAGGTTGGAACAGCTTCTACATTTTTGTCCTCTAGGCAGCAGTGGTCATCTGGAGGATTATTTTGAAGATTGGCTATCCTTACTTATTTATTATCACTTTCAAGAATAATTTTCAATTTTTTACAGCAAAATTTAATTTTTGCAACAAAACTGAGTTAACTTTGCATCTTCATCTCTCTCCTCTGTTTGTCTTTTAATTTTTCTCTGTAAGGAGAAGATATTAATTTCTAGCAATTTCCTTTTCAGAAAATTTGGTCTGCTAGTGGAAACCTTCTTAGGTTTTATACAAATGATGTGCTTTCTAGAAGATGATCCATCACCAAAGAATGAATTACATCTGAGGACAAAGTCCTGGTCTAATATAATATAATCACCAACCATGGTTATCCTATCAAAACAGATATGTATCTTAGGTTTTATTTTTTCTAGGGCTATCAATATTTTAATGTAGTTGCCAGTTAGGGGCAGAAMTAAAAGAGTGTTTTGAAATTTTCTTGAAAATGAAAATAAACAGCAATAATTTCTTTTTATAACCAGACCTGGCACATCTTTGCTTTTGCTGGCCTGCTGGATGCTAAGGCCAGCCCTGCTTTGTTTTACTGCTTAAGGAGCAAACCCAGCCAGGTTTTGCTGACAAGTCTCCCCTGAAGCAATGGCATTTGTTCCAGTCTCCATGAYCAGAGATGAAACACTTAGCAAATCCAAAGCCAGAGCAAATGAATGCTCSTTATAGCAAAATTTTCAGTATTCCAAAAGGAGTTGTCATCCTCTTCTGCCAGCCTTTAACTTTGGCCAGACACTGAAACCAACTCTTTGGGAACAAAGGCAAGTTTTCACTCTGTGCTTCTGAACACCTTTATGAGTACAACAATATATCAAGATCATTCACATMATCCAAAAAGAAACAAAACTCAGTCAATGCAACAAAGCAAATATAGCCAAGCACCCACAGGTGATCAGCATGAAGCAGTGTGGGTTCCTCCATTTTGAGTTGGCCTTTCCCTCTCCTCCCTTTTAGCAGGCACAAAGAATTCCAGTCCTTTGCAGGGTYCAGGCACGCAGGTACTTGTCCCACCAAACACTGCTGTTTCAGAGGATTTAAATACTTTTTATCTAGAAAAAAGAAGTGGCATTAAGTTGTCAAAAGCTACAAAGTGGAGAAGGATTTCAGAGAGTAGCAAAGGGTGAAGGAGGAAGCAGGGAACTAATGAGATCAGAAATTTGTACCTCGCTTTTCAGCACMGTTTTCCCCATCCCTGGTTCAGTGTAGAAGGAAGCTCCGTGGGATTTAAACAAGTTAGGCAAATATTTATGTGCCTTGCTGAGAAAGGAAAGTTTGCTGAATGATGTTTTATTGAATCAATGTTCTGCTGCCTCCAATGAAAACCTAACCACAGTCAACTACAACTGACAATCCCATGCTTTATTTATATATTTATTTATTTCCAAAGGTCATGCATTTGTATCTTGAACATCTCRTCTCTCATTTATTATACTATTTCAGGGTTGGTTAATCTTTACAACATTGAATTATGTAAGTTTCTAAAGCACAATTTCCCTGTTTCTTTTTTTTTAGTAGAAAATTACTACATGTTTAAAAGGTTATGAAAATTAATTATACCAATATTTACTCACATCTGTGGCATTAGAAACTGCTCAGAGAAAAAAGGAAATATCCAGATGTCTTCTATTTGTGTTGTAGGAAYTTAAAAACCAGTTTTAGGGCTTTAGAGTCTGATTTTTTGTTCTCCTGTAGTTAAAAAAAAATACATATAGATAAATACATATAGACATATCTTCTCTCCACACACCCTCTTGCATTACCACACTGCCTGAAGGCAGTAAAGCCAAATCTAAATTATTGTTTTCCTACATTCTGTATGACTTCTTGTGATCAATCAGGATGACAAACTTTATGTAATTGTATTTAATTACTTCCTCTAATAAAGGTTGGTTACTAGTAATGACCTAAATTAAATCCAAGAGAAGAAAGTAGTATTTGTTATCTCAAAATTTGTGAAAACAAACCTGAATGCATACAGAAAACCAGCTGCTAAAKTTTCCTATGAAATAAGCTGCCAATTTTCACTATAGCAGTACTAACCTTCAAAAGACATTTTCTTTTTTAAATCTAGGAATCAATTTCCTTAAAGTTTTTTATTTCATTCTCACTGGAATAAGATAAAATTTATACCAAATAGTAGCATTAGACCTCATCTTGTCCTTCCCTCCTGAATTTTAGGTCTTTTCTATAATCAGACAATCCTTTTCTTCTTATGGACTATAACATGTGCTTTATTTCTGCAAGGTATTTTATAATCTTTTGTCACTGAGCAATAAAGTGTTTTACTTTATTTATCCTTAACAATAAACATGATTTTTCAGGTTTGTCTTCATATTCACATCGAGATTGATACAGGCTTTGCTAATTTATTGTGCATAGCATTATGGAACATAAAATTTGCAATTTAATATAAGTATTTGGTATAGGTGCCATTACATTAGAAGAGAGTTGTAAACGTCTCCAGCATTTGTTAAGTTTTATGAGTAATCCTCATTCTAAGTGGTCCCATTGGACAGAGCTGGTGGTTTTCTTCCATACTTATCCTCTTTTTAGGCCTAAACACTCCCTTTCTGATAAAAGCCATTAAAGAACAATAAAATTTGCAGGAGCACTTCATTGCCTTGGGCAATGCTTACCTTGCAGTGATTGCAGTCTGCTGTAGGCAAATCCAAACCAGCCCCGTGAGCAGGGGCTGGTTGGACTGTCCAGTGTCACACCTTCACTCTGTCTATTCTTCTGTTTGGCTGAAATTCAGCTAGGCTTGATGAAGGCACAAAAGCAGGGCTTTGGAGAAAAGGTGTAGTGCCACTGTCGTGTTTTCTGAAAAATCCCTTCACCAAGATTTCTTCTCCTGGGAAGCCAAGAAGCTTCAGAGAAAAAGGAAAACAATAATTATCTGATTTGCGTCTCCTGTGTTTTGCTGCTTTGGAATGTGGTTTGSACAKTGTTTCATTGGTTTMAYGTGAATTGTTTTAACTTAATGACCAATCACAGCCAGCTGTGTCGAGGCTCTGGAGGGAGTCACGAGTTTTTCRTTAGTATCTTGTTAAGCCTTCTGATGTATCCTTTCTCTATTCTTTAGTATAGTTTAGTATAGCATTGTTTAATATAATATAGTACCAAAAAATAATAAATTAGCCTTCTAAGAACATGGAGTCAGATTCATCATTTCCTTCCTTTRWTGGGGGACCCCAAATATACCACAAGTGTAGGACCTGTGCTGGTGTCAAGTTCCTTGGCTTCCAAGGGRAAGGCTGCACATGCCACAGCTACGTGTGCCCTGCTTTTCACCACATTGGTCCTCAAAACACCTGCTTTGTCACTTGTTTGACAAAGCCACCTGGGCTTAAGGGCTCTCGTGTTCCAGGCATACCAAGAAACTGTGGTCTGCATTTCCACACCACCTTCCAAAAYGGTTTTCTTGGATTCCTGTTAAAAAAACCACAGACTTAAGACTTTCAGACTTAAAGACCTGGACAGTCTTTCTACCTGTTGGAAAAAGACTTTGGATCACACTGTGTTGGTTATACTCATTGTTTAGTGCAGCTTGCAGTTTTAGATAGATGGGCACCATCAGTGATTTATGACTTTACTGATGTCACTCTCATCAGATGTTGAGGCAGGTCTGCAGTATCACAGTCTCCAGGTAAGCCAGCACCAGCAATTTGTGGTTCATCATGCAGAAAATTCTGTTGTTTCACCCAAGAAAGGAGAAGAAATACATTAATGAGAATGAAACCAGGGAACCTTAAATTGACACTATATTCAAATTTGTTTCACTCATGTCATTGTAAAAGTTCCTCATGCCTAAGTGCTACGTATTTTTAACACTCACCAATTTTAATGGAAARAACAAGAGAGTGACCTCCACATATGAACACAAGTCTGATCAAGTTTTATTTTTGTCCTTGGCACTACTCAAAAACTGTCTAGAGATACTCTGGGGCAACCTGTGGTTGAGCAAGGGCCTTCCCAACCTCAATGATTCTGTGAAATCTAAGGCTAATGCTGGATTTCATGAGGAGTATCCAAAATATCTAAACTACAACCCTAGAAGGCATCACATATTGATCCTGTTAGTTATGTRACTGATAATGTTCTTAGGAAAATACTTCTCCTTCTTAGAGTACTTCTTCTAGTAGTTTAGAAAAATGGACAATACATGTCACTGTTTCACTACAGAATTCATATTCTTGTTTTCATCCCAAGTTTACTTAGTCTTGGAAAATAGAATTTATTCTTGGCAGAAGAAAACCAAGGATGTGTAAGCATTTCCAGTTGAAGTGTGTGTTCTGTAGGATAACCACAGAGGGAATTTAATCTCTTGAAGTTTAACTTTCTAAAGCCTATTGTGACTACAACATGGATAAGAGACTTGTCATTTTATTAATGAAGAGTGACCAGTTGTCACCCCCACATGGGAAAAAAGAGATTGTGGCACATTAGCAATGAAGGACCATGAGACAAACCAAATGTAAATACCGATGGTTTAAAGAGATAATTAAAGCTCTTGAGACTGCAATTATGACAAGGCAGCATGACAAGGCACATGTATGTCGACAGAATATATTTATATTGACAGAATCTGTCCAAGAAATCCTTTTTGTACAACATATGTGTCTGTCACATCTTTGGACTGCACATGCATTTATTGACTTTGTGTTAGCGTAGATCTTGAAATTTGTCCCTTTGCCTTATTACCCAATGACACTTGGTTAAATATATTGTGTTCTCAAACATCAGGCTTCCTGAAGCTATTTTTGTGGAATTGTGAATTCAGTGTGTACATTACTAAGCGATCTTTCCATTCCATGCCACATTATGCTACTGTCACTCACAGATCCCTAGTTTATATCAGATATGTGTGCACAGTATGGATATTTTGACACTGTGCGTCCCAAAGTCAGACCTGATCTTAAGACATGTGGTTAATTTTCAAAGGAACTTAAAAATACTCAAATTAAAATTAAAGTAATTCTAGCTTAAAAACTTTTATTTGAGGACATCTGTTAGAGACAGACCTGAAAACCAAAACTACTTTATCAAGTTAATCTCTTTTGCTTTTGGTAGCYAAATAGATGCAGATTATATTTTGTTATGAGGGGAAAAAAACCCCATGCCAGTGCATATTGACACATAAAAAGAACTACATAAAAATAATTTGTATACACATAAAATGAAAAGTAATATTCAGCATTTGTATACAGAGATTGATTCATCTACATTTTGCATATTGAAGAAATAAGGATGATGCACTGCCAAAGTACAATGCTCAGGAAAWAAATGCTTCAAGCTTGTCAATAATATTCTTTAAGTAATAAACATAGAAATAGATTACAAATAGCTTCAATAGTATATTTATCTGGAATATTACTTTTTGGATAATTAAAGTTAATTATTACTAACTTTACTACTTTTAACACCAGTTTTTATTATACCAGCAAGGAACACACATCCTGTTTTATTCACCAAAACAAAACATGAGATAACTTACCTTCCATTAAGATTTTAGCATTCAAATCCCTTTTWAAAAAAAATCTAGTTAGATCTACAATTGATTTCACACCGAGTTTGACTCAACTTTGCAACTCAATTGCCAAAAAAAACAAAGAATGTCTCTTTAAAAATATGCTTCAGAATTTCCTTCTACACAACTCATAAACTCCAAAAATCAGAAGATGAATTAAGAAGAAAATCTTTCATTACTGAGTAATGCATTTTGAACATTTGGGGCTTGATAAAAGAGAGCTACAAATGTGACTTACTCTTTCAGAAAAAAACCCAAGCAGACAGAAGGTCCAAAAAAGATCCATTTTCTTCCCTTTACAGGAAACTTCCTTGTTTCAGTTTATTGATTCTGAAAGGTCAGTGGTAGAATCAGAGAGATTTAATGATAAATGTGAAGGTCTGCCACAAATGACTAATTTCCTACCATTCATGATTGTATTAGCTCGTGGTTTACTGACATTTGGGTGGACATTCTGGGAAAAATCTTCTACTGTTTCTCATTGAATTATGGTGCAGAAACCCTCTGCACACCCTGAGTGTTGACTCTGCTCCCACAAACACTGAGAAAGGGTTAATACAGGGATTTTTTTTCTTTTTTAAGGTAGCAGYTGCAGATTTAATCCTGCTCATATCTGTGCAAGAAATCAGCTCTTCTGAGAGTGAAATATACTTGGAGGGGAGGACAGCCTCCCTTGGCTCTTGAAAATTTGTGGCCAAACTCACAACTCCTAAAAAWAATAAAGAAAAATTCTCTTAAAGAACCACAGAGCAGGAAAAGGATGACATGAGAAGAGCAAGACAGAAAACCCTGACAAATGCATCAGCACACCAGGGCAAGCTGTATCTTTAACTGTTGGTACTGGAACATAACCTCAATTTCCTTTCTAAAAATGTCAATTCCTTTTAATTTTCCTTTGATTACCATAGGCTCCAAATGGAATATTATCTGATATTATTAATGGGGAAAAAAACCTGAAGTTTTTTAGAGAATTGTACTGTAGGCAACCAGAAAGAGGCCATTTGAGAAAGAACTTTAAAATATCTCTCTTTATCAATGATTTCACCTCCAACATAGACATAATTTTCCTTAAAAAAAAAAATTACCACAAGTTGCATTTCTTTGGGAGATCTGACACAGCCTAGTGAAAGACAACACATTTGAAAAGTCTGTTCTRCAATTCTCTTCAAAACATTTTTCTCATCATCAGTAATTTTATTTTAAAATTTCAAATTTTTAAAAAAGTAGTGCATTTAGAAATATTTTACTTCTTGACAAAAGAAAGAATTCTGAACATTTTATAGATGAAGAAAGCTTCAAAAACTTTGTTTATTTTTAATTCCATTTCTTATAAAAATAAATCCACATGGATAGTTCTCAAGTCTTCCTGCAATCTCGAAACTTGAAGTGATCCATTGGAATGAAATATACCCACGTATGTGAGACAGTGAATGATATGAATGGTACTCACCTATTCAGATCTCAAACTCCACTCCAAGTCAGAAGCTGCCCTTTACTTCTGATCTGGTTAAAGTCTAAAAATTGGAAAATAARCATTAAAAGTTTTCATTTGGTATGTACAGTGATATGTTTCTTCCTYCTCCCTCACTTCTATTGCAAATGCTTTAAAAGTCACCAACATTCTCACAGACTCAGACAGCAGTCTGAAAATCTAGGATTATTTTTTATGCTGCRTGCCTCTTCATCCTGGTTCTAATATTAGCTTATAACTGTTTATTTGTAAAGTAGGAGATTTCTGAAGCACAGGTCAGTATATTATGTAAATATAAAATGAACCAAAACAAATATAAGTGATAAACTCTGTTCTGAAAAGTACCACTGGAAATGACTGGAAGTAGCATCAGATGTTTTCAGAGCTCTCTCACAACATCTGTCCCTGGAAACATTTACACTCCAGCCTGGAAAGTACAAAGCACAGACTGGGTCAACAGCAGACAATCTGGACGAGCAACATGTTTGTTTTTATTGTTTGACTGGCCTTGTGCAAAGGTGCTTGTGTGATTTCTCCGTGTGTTCAAATAAACTGGAAATAYAGCAAAACTACATTGCAGGATCACCAGATCCAACTCCAAGGAAAGCATCTGAAAGGTTCAACAAGCCTTGTAAGACAGGAACAAATTCCAGTATTTACCAGTTGTCTCTTTCAGTGTGAAGAAGGGCTTCTCAGAGGTTTAACTACAAATATCCTCTAAATGAAAACAATGCTTTCTTATGTGTGAAGTTGCTCTCAGTCCATGGACGCAGGAGCTAGATTTGAGGGGAATCTGAATCCTGAATGTCATGGTTTTTCTGCTGTTCTTTWAAGAGAATCTCATTATCTTTACAGTCAATAAGGTGTAAGGGGGGGTTGATATGCACATCATATTGTGGCCAAGAAGAAAATTAGCATTTCAAATGACTGGAGCTATTGTACTCTTAAGTAGGCCTGTAAAACCCATCATTCAAGCAGGGGAAATRCAACAGATGAAGGGCTTTGGCAATTTTTTTCATGGTAGTGGATTCCAAAGATGGTGTCTGCTGTAACTGAGATCTGGGTGTCCCTCCAGCCAGTGTAGCAACCACAATGCCATCCTCAGCTGTGGCTATGAGATAAGGATGCTGCCTAATAAGAACAGTTCTAGGAGGAGCACAAATGAGATTACTTGAAGAAGACCTTAGGTGTGCCAAAACCTGRGCTGGCTTTTTTGTCTTGGGCTGTCACAGATGGGAAGGCTTAAGCACGTGCATCATGTAGTTTAAAAGGGAGGATGCAGAACAAGATTTTCAAGGACAGTGTCAGTGAAATGACACAAGCACGGGACTAGCAGAAAGAGCCCAAAGAACTAAACCTATTAAAAAACTGGCACATTACAAATTTGCACTCTGTTCAGCAATTTGGCAGAATCCATTTATGACAGATTTCATGTTGGGGATTGAGTCCAAAAACGACTCCTCCCCTAATTATGAACTGAATCCCCCTCCCATTTCTCTTTTTTTTTAAATAATAATAATAAAAAATCCAAAACAAAATGAAGTGAAACAAAATAAAACCACTTTGTTTTGACTTGCAAAGAAACATRAAGGATAATGAAGGGCAAGGGTGTGAGTCTCCCCACCAGGATATGCTACCAACTGGAAAATTTGGAGAGAAGCAGGAATTTGAAGCACCAGGCTGGTGGAATCTGAGTGTGTCACAAAGGTCTCCAAAGGGGAGCCAGGCATCCCATGCAAGAGTAGCCCTGCTGGTTGGTGGCCAGCTCATGTTGGCATTGGTGCTGCGGCAGATGCTCATTTAAACTCCCACCCTAAAACTTCCTGGAAGAAAACTTACAGCAGTAGGTAGGGGAAGATGGAAGGAATAAAATGGGAAAAAATATTAGATGGACTGGAGAGTGGAACAAACTGGCTACAGTACAAATGCATTTGAATTGTCAATGTGTGGCTAATGGTTCTTCGTCCCAACTGTCCCCTTTGGCTGCCATCATTTTTATYTTTGGGTCATTATAACATAATACAACTGACAGTTACCAAGTTTCCCTGGGCTCTTTCACAGCAAATTAATTTTTGGTTTTGCATCTATGGTAWTACTTTGACCAAATTGTTTTTGGATTACGCAGGAAAGAGGGGAAAAAAAATATTTGACAGTGTGAACTCCCCATTGCTTCATCTTGGAAATAGTTTACCAAGAAAAGTTCTTGCCAAAGTCTAGTCTAAAATGGACTATGTCAGAGAATCTTGACTACCATGACAAAAGTGAATTTCCTTTTATGTATACCTGTGTCATTACAGTTTGATGCGAGAACTGAAACTAAGAGCACTGACTTTGGGGGGTTCCTTAATTTAGATAAATTGCAGCAGCAGTTTAGGATCAGCTGCAAAAGTATAACCCAAAGTACCAGCACAATTTTCAAGAGAGTCTATGTAAAGTGGAAACTCTAGTCCAGGATTTTTCATGCCTTTTCCATAGAAATTTCCTGCCCGAATTTTCCCACATGAAATTATGTTTTAGCTTACATGGTCTTACTTTTACTTTTTCCTCCAAAATATGATCTTTATATTTGTTTCATTTTCTCATTTAATTTCATGATGAATACCAGATACAGAGCCTAAAATCTAGCTAGAAGAGTGAATATGAGGCATTGTAACCAGGAATCTTCAGGATACCAACATAACAACCTTATATTGAAAGATAAATCGGAATATATGCAATTATGCAGAATATTGACCCATACTGCTATAATATAGTGATATTTGTTCATKGATATTAGTTGCAATGCATTAGAGATAAATAATTGTATGTATGGTTAAGCAGATAATAAAGCATAAAAACAAAATAAAAGCATAAAATAAAAATATATCCCAAGAGAAATTTTCTGTACTTACTGTTCAAACAGGACTCCATTGGTTGCATTTTCAAAAGGTATAATTTGTGGTGGCCTTTTCTAAGATCTAATGTACAATAGGGCAATGTAATATTTATATAGAACTGCTAATTAATCTTACACATGGTAGTTTATTACTAAYCTCTCCAAATTTTTGGTTAGTTTGGACAAAGGAGTGGCTTAGAGAGTTCCTATCCTCCCATTTATTTTCATGGGACAGCAACAGAAATATCAGCACMGTGAATTACAGGTTTGAACAACTGCATGTACCAGCTTCCTGTTTACCCAGACCATTTCAGTAATCCTGGGAGTTATTGCAAATATTTGTCCCAGGAAGACTCAGTGGGAAATGAAAGCCTAGGAGGAGATGTGGGAAGAAGAGGACCAAGACCTACTGCTGTCAGGAATGGTTAATGCTGAGGAAAAAGCAGATGGAGATTGTCCTGGTTTCAGCTGGGAGAAAAGCCCTGATATGTTTTAGCTGCTTTAGGAAGGGTGCAATTGCTGCTAGGTGAGTTAATCAAAATTACCTCCAGCCCTGTCAGTGCAATGCCAGTTCCCTGGAATGGTGGAGTTGAGTAGCTRTGGATGTTGTCTACTATTGGTCATTTTGGTATGAAACTCCCAGCTGCCTGGGAGGGCACAGGGCTGTGTTTGGSTGAGGTATCCACCACCATTCCCAGGGCCCCACGTGATCCTGGATTAACTAATCTAGTTAGTTTACAGGGTCAAACGTGTTAGTGCAATGAAAGCTTTGTGATAGTTTCATGATGCAAATGAAAAAGCTGATGATTTCTGAAGCCAAGAGCTAACAAGTGCTACTGGTGACTGAGTCAGGTTTGCTGTAATCTTTACTTTGAAGATATGCTGGAGTTCTCCAAGGTTAATGAAGCACTTGAGGGAGAGCTTTTCTTCAGACTTTAGCTCTGTTTTATTCTTGATAGAACCATTAACTTCTACACTAACCTTTCTACTTGTTACTATTACACACATTCTGCCCACTAAAGCTTTATATTGATTTTTGCCAGGGAGCACTTATAAATTGTAGGTCTAAATACATGGGGGCTTTGGTCCGGTTAGCATTGGTGGGATACAGACAGACAATGATTAATTTGTAGATTTTAATTTATTTTAGATATATGTTACAGCCACTTTGGCAACACCATTGTCATTAGGTTTTGTTTCTTGAATAATTTGCTTTAATTATTTCAGATATCTTTTTAATTGCTATAGTTTCCAGTTAAGAAAGTAAAATTTACAAGATATGATGGACAGTGTTAGCAAAATACATTGAGATACTGGAAACTCTTCAGATCCTTCCAAATTTAGGACCTCATCTATGAAGAATGGTGTCAGTGGGGCAGAGAACCAACAGTTCTTGCCCTCTGGAATTTAGCCATGCGTTAGAAAACCCTGCATTCTACTTTTAACATTTTAATCTCCTACCTCTTCATTTTGTTGATGAAGTTTTCATGTTAAGATTCCAAAGAAAYATATTTTTTCCTTTGGTAAAAAAAAACCTATGGTAAATAAATTAGAAAAAAAAAACTTTAGGATTAATCCTAAACGTTATGGGTTTAAAAACTATTATTCTGGTTTAATTTTGCRTTTTTATTTGCAAGTCTTTTATATACTATTTTTTTGCATGGCCTGGTTTTTGCTAGAGGGGGGTGGGGAGGGCATGGATRTGGCTTCTGTGAGAAGCTGGTGGAAGCTTCCACCATGTCCAGCAGAGCCAATGGCTGATGGCTCTGAAGATGGACACACTGCTGGCCAAGGCTGGGCCAATTACAAATGTTGGGAGCACCTCTGTGATAACAGATTTAAGAAGAAAATCAAAACTAAGCAGCACATAGTTTTAGTTCCAGCCAGAGAAGAGGAGGAGGTGAGAACCTTTGAGGGAAACAATGCAGGGACACCAAGGTCAGTGGGAAGGAGGGGCAGGAGGTGCTCCAGGGGCCAGAGCTGAGATTCCTCTKCAGCTGTGGTGAGATCAGGGTGAAACAGCTGAGCCTCTGCAATCCATGGGGATCCACAGGGGATGCAGAGATCCACCCCCAGCCCATGGGGATCCATGAGGGATGCAGAGATCCCATGGAGAAGGTGCCCACACCAGAGCCTGGGGGATGCCTGGAGGAAGCTGTGATCCAGTGGGAGACCCAGTGGAGAGAGGGGTCCCTTTCTTCCAGGCTGGAGCAGCCTGTCTTTGGAGGGCTGCACCCCATGGAAGAGTGACCCACACCACAGCAGCTTCTGGAGGATTCTCATGGGAGGGACTCACCTCACAGCAATTTTGGGAGTGCTGCTTCTTGTGAGACTGGAGCCACACTGGAGAAGTTCAGGGAGAGCTGTCTCCATGGGAAGGGATCCCAGGGTGCAGCAGGGGAAGGATTCTACTATCTGAGCAGCAGAAGAAAACCTTGGGTGATGAACTGACCAAATCCCCACTCTTCTGTCTCCCTGCCAATGAGAATGAGAGAGGAGTTGGAGGAAAAAAAAAAAAGTGTTTTTAAGGGCTTACTTTCCTTCTTATTATCCTCTTTGTGATTTTGTTAATAATAAACTTTGTCCTTCTAAGCTGAGCCTGTTTTGCCCTTGGAGTGTTTTCTCCTGGTCCCCATCTCAACTCACGAATCCTCAGCTTAATTTTTTTTTCGTCTCCTCTGCCCAGCTGTAGCAGGAGAGGGTGAGTGAGCAGCTGTGGTGGGTGCCTGGTGTTTGGTCAGTGCCAAGAGCTACATAGCTGGTTTCCCTTGATTTCCTTCAGTCCATGGCTTATTTCCATTTCATTCCTACTTGAAACACTGAAGCAYTACAGCTATAAATATTTGGTGAGTGAAATGTTGGTTTTATCTGACATTTTGAGTCAAAGCTGCCTTTTCTGGTTTTGCTGTTTTTCTGGTTCTAATTTCCAAACAGAAAATCATGTTCTAATCAGCACCAATTTGTTGTCTGCAAATAAAAAAATAAACCAGGGAATAGAGCTTTTCCTCTATTTCCTCTATTTTTTGATGATTGTTTTTTCAACCTCAGAGTAGGCAGTCAGTGAAAGCAGACTGTGGGTAAGATATATTAGGCTGGTTGGAACCCTTGTGCTTTGCAAAATTACTTGTAGTTTTCCTCCATGGGGATTTTACATCAAGGCAGTTATTTCAACACCATTGTTTTTACAATGGATGGTAATAAAAGCTTGGATATTTCCCTGTTTGATTAGGAAAGAAACACATATACCCAGTCCTGGGACCTGAGCAYGTTACTACAATGAAGAAGCTTGGAAATTACTTTCCATTTTAAGAATTACTAATAAAAGAATTCTTTGCATTATGGGTCAAATTTCTATCTGTGTATTCAGGCTTGACTCCCTTGATTTGATTGCTCTATACATTTCAGAAATCATTGTAGCTTTGAACAAGATTTGCTTTCAATAAGACATTATTCACGTCTGCCCAAGAATTAGGCTTTGAGAGATTTGTACTAATATTTTCTATTATGTTGGTCAACAGGGTGGCATTCTCTAAGTTTCACTTTGATATTCAGATTCAAATATTCACAACAAAAATATGAATGTCTCATGATTGCAGCTGTGCAAATAGCAAGGGATTACACCAACTTTGAAGTTGGATTCTGTTCTTATTCTTTTTATTATTCATTTCCCTGTGAACAGCAATGGCAGAAATGTGGGGAACTTGCTAAAACTGACAGACCATAATGCATATTTACATCTGAAGTATTTACCATGGCAAATAGCGCCTATGCACAAAACCAGCCCTGCCCTAGAGCAGGACAGCTGCCTGCCACTAGCATGTATTTAATAAATAGAAATGGACAAATGGGCACCACTACATCAGTGCACTTTCTGACTGCTGAAAGCAGCCAGAGCTTCATTCAGCACAGGAAGAGTACCTGTACTGGGATCCCTCTGAATCCTTCAGAAGCAGTATTCCATGCATTATTCCATGGTATCAATGCAGTGGAAGAAAATTAAATGTAAACATTTGCTGTAAGCAGCAAAAAAAAGTCTAGCATTCAGCAGTTTAGGTCATGATCCCTCAGTCAGATGGAAAGAAGTTGCATTTTTTTTTAATCTGGTGTTTGTGAACATTGTCAGAATATGACAGTGGCTGGATAATTGAGGGGGGAAAAAAAGCAAAAAAGGTTAATGTATCCTAATTAAATTATCTGAGCTTCTACTTACCTTTTCCTAAAAAAAAAAAACCAAAAAAAAATTGAGTATCACTGAGTATTTTCTTCATTCATTTAATCATCCAATAAACACATTACATAGATGATTAAATATATGGGAAGAAAATTACACCATCAGCTTGAAAAATACTATCAGAAATAATACTTTAGGTATTATGGTGTACTTTCAGTCCACAGGTGAGAATTTAGAATTTGTCAACAGATAATATTTGTTGGGCAGTTTTAAGGCAAAGTCTTAAAATTGGTGTCATTTACAAGCAAGCTATAAACAAAGMAGAATTAAATCCACTTCATTAATATATTAATAACAAAAATATTTCCGCCTTCCTCAAACTGGCCAAAATTTAGCTCAAAAAGAAGACCACATATACTAAAAGGATTATGAACCACAGAATAACTTTTCAGCAAACTGGAACAAAGCCTGAAGCAAAGTAAAAAAGCATGAGGCCTTAATATAGTGTAATACTTCACAGGGAGCATTTCAGCAGCTGTATAAATAAAACCATCATCCTAGCGCAGAGAGTGAAAGAGAATTCCGAGAACTAAGACAATTTCATATTGCTAAAGTGGAAACCAATTTAGCATGAACTAGTAAGGAAGTTTTCTTAAAGTAYCCCACTCCACAAACTTCTTTGTGAACACCAAAGCAACGTGAAATGTAACATCACCACAAGTAAATGYGGTAACATTACATGTGAAATGTACTTTACCACAAGTAAAGGTCTAAAACAGATTTCAACTCTGTGCAGGAACAGACAAGGGCGAAATAGGATTCTAAGCTAAGCAATCTTCTCTATTCAGAAAGCAACTTTCTTTTAATGGGAAAATAATTGGGTTTAAATTAGAAAATAGAAGCACTGCATATATATGCATGCATAAGAATAAATATATTTATATTTTAATATGATGCAACTCATTATTCATTGTATACTGGACAACATTTGAGCTTCTGTCTAAGCTGTTCTCCATATACGTTGTACCTTCCAAGCCCTTCAGTGAAAATGCTCCTCCTCCCAACAAGAGCCATCATCACATACCACATGAAAGGTAGTCCTATGAACACAAATAGCAGAAGGTAACACTTCAAAATTGGAGTCTAATTAATCAGAGCTACAATTCTTCTAGAGACTATGTGGAACTAATTAGGATATAGTCTTTCTGAGCTGAAATTCCCAAATTTTGCCCCCAAATAGAGAATTTTTTACTGTAGATATGTTTGTGAAGTGTTTTTCCATCTCTTTTTATATTTAGCTATCTAAACACAGGATCATTGCAAAGTCAGAGCTGAAAGCAACTTTGACTACTATCACTCCAGATCCTTATAAGAAATTTTATACGGGCTATGAAATCATGAAAAAAGTCTTTTTGCAGAAATGTTTTCAAAAATGTACAGTGTAAATTTTGAATATAAATAGAGGTAACAAATTCTTCAGGATGAATGGTAATGTGGATAAAAATAATTCCTTTGAGCCTCTTTTCAACTGCAGTGGAGAATTTTCAATACAGTTAATTCTTCTTGAGTCCTGCAAACCCAAACACAACCATGAGGTTCTAATATATAATAATGTCTAAAAGCAGAAAACAAGAACAAAACCAAAATGTGAAACCACACATACAACAGAAGATGAAAGAATTGGAAAATCTTAGTAGAAATGAGAGTTAAAATGGATGGGCAAATTATTTCTGTGTTATTACCCTAAACAAAACATTATAGCAAAAACATTAATTTAAATGGAACAGTCTGAATAATTTGTAACTCATCTAACATTTACATAGTCTAACCTAGAATTCCAGTGTTACTCAAGATGTTACTTACCTCATCATTTGTACATTTTTCATTTAGATCCCCGAATAACTAAAACTAACTAAATTTATTTAGGTGTTTTAATAACTAAAATTAATAAATTTATTTAACTAAATAACTAAAAATATAAAAAAGCATTCCTGAATAACTAAAAATAATAAAAGTATAATAACTAAAAAAAAAAGAAAGTATTTTATAAAAAATAATGAAGGTATTTTATAAAAAATAATGAAGGTATTTTATAAAAAATAATGAAGGTATTGTGGTTTCCAATGCATTCAATCCAAGAGAATCCAACACTCAGGAAAATTTATATCTGCCACTCACATGCCAGGCTCCATGCCATAAATTGCTGCTTGTGCTACGTGAGCTTTAACGTGGCTGTTCCTTCAACTTGCCTTTTGCCAAAAGATTTAATTTTCATGCAAAAAAAGCCTGAACTGCACATCTGGAGCACGCAGCACTGCAGCAGCATGAACTTTGAGTGATCTGAGTGGCAGGGCAGTCCCCTGGTGCAGGGATTAGAGAGCTCTGCCCCGTGGTGGATTGTGCAGAACAATCGCGACAGCGGCTGCGCGATCCCCGCAAGAAGAGCACTGTAAAAATCATAAAAATCACCAMGCTCAGGAACTGGCACCAGTGCTGACAGACTTGGCAGAGAGGCCAAAGATTCAATTGACCTAAAGATAAACAATGCTTTTTTTTTCCCCAGTGGAAATGCTCCCTTTAGACCAAGGCTGAGATACATTTAGTGTGGCAATGTGTGGTGTTGTGAGGTCCCCAGGACGAGGTGAGAGATGAGAATTTGACTCCAAGTTCTCAGAAGGCTGATTTATAATATGTATTACATTATATATTATATATCACATTATATTATATGTAAGAGTATATATTATATTATATACTAAAACTATACTAGAGAAAGAGAAGGGATACATCAGAAGGTTAGAAAGGAATGAATAATAAAAACCCATGACTGACTCAGAGTCTGGCACAGCTGGCTGTGATTGGTCATTAATTAAAAACAATTCACATGTTTGGATAAACAATCTCTAGACTACAATCCAGAGGAGCAAAACATTGAGAAGCCGAGTCTTCTCATCTTCCCAGGAGAAGAAATCCTGGCAAAGGGATTTTACAGAAAATATCACTGTGACAGCAATGGTTCTCYATGACAAAAAGCTCTTCCCTGTAAAAATAAAAAAAAAAGAGCAGCAAAAGCTGGCTTAAGAAATTAATGTGACTGAGCCAGATTCTTCATTCATCCCATTCATTATTCCAAGACACACACACAGATATACGTGCACACGTTTAAATACAAACTGACTGAAAACTAACATAGCTAATTTTGACCCAAATTATAACTGTGTATCTGATTTCCTTCTAAACACAAACAAAGCACCTGGGTATATTGACAGCATGCAAGAGCAATCCTGTTCTCAGCCATGCCACCTTAACTCTGGAGAAACCCCACAGATGTCAATGAAATGGTATTGGATTTGTAATAGAGTGAGAACAGAATATTGCCCAGCATATCTTTTYTTTTTTWTWATATTTTATTTTAAGCAAAACATACAGAAGAAATCTTCCTTTGCTCTCCTGGTATCAATCAATGACCATTGCTCTGTTAATGTATTACAATAAAATATCTCAACAGTGCATTGAGCTGGTTGACTGTAATATATCARCAGATCAATGGCTTGCAAAAAGGGAATGGCCAAATGCAAGACAACTTCTCCAATTAGATAATTGTCAAAGATTTCACACACTGAATTCGTAATGACTTTAAAGAAATGAGTCAAYTGTGTTAACTGACTAACTGGAGATCTCACAGGGTTTTTCCAACTGTTATCCTTCTTGTTCCCCCATTACCAAAACCAAAGATAATATCTATTTAATAAATTTAGGGATGCTTGTATTCAGATCTGAATACTGCAGCTTGGGGTTCTACTTGCTGTTGAGAGACTTCTCCCCACTGAAAAAACAAAACAAAACAAAGCAAACTAAGAGAGAAAGTAGCAACACAGAGAACTGGAGGTCTGCAGCCCACATCCTCAGTGAAGGAACTTTTCAGCCTTTATATGAGTCCTGGGTTACTTTCAGGATTACTTCATTTCCAGAATAATCCTGTGTCACCTTAAAGGGAGCCAGGTAACAGCAGCATCAATTCTTTCTAACTTTCTAACTTTTTTCCTTTGTCTAAAATATCTCTCAGGTCTGTAATCATACTCACACCTGGACCTGATGGTATTTACAGAGGAGACCTGTACATATTTCTTTGTATGCAACTGGACATCTGAACACACAAAACAAGAAGCTGTCCTCCTAACATGTRTGATTTCTTCCTCCTCCCAAAAGTTTAAATCCCTCTTGTGGGTGAAATTGTTTATATGGAAAAAAKAATCTGYTAGGTTTTTWAAACCAGAGCTAAAAGCTTTGCTCGGCATGCAGTTGTTCTACTGCAAAGAAATTTTTATTCATGCATCTCTCTTTTTCATTGACATCATATATTTCTGTAATGGTGCATAATTAAGCATTGACAAAATTTAAATCAATAAACATCTCCATTGGTTGGGGAGGCATCAGCACTTAGAAGTTCCACCTATAGAGAAGCCTTGGGGTCTCAAATATCAGATTATATATTTCAAGMTATTGACATTTCTGATTTGTTCCGATCTCAGAATGTAATAAAGATAACCTCTCTGCTTTGCTTTGTTTTTGTATTGGGTCTTTTTGTCTCATTGAGAAGGGAGAAGAATAAATAAAAAMCAAAAGAAACCAAACAAAAAACCACTAAACAGTTAAACTGGTTCAGTGCAATCTTACCAAGTAATAGACATTTTTAGAATGAGATCTCCATCTAACAGAAGTGTGAGGKGATGACTTATCAAAGATCTAACAAAAGTGGAGAGTTGAGCTTTCCCATGCGCTATGACTCAACAATTGGAGCTGTCCAGACAGCTGTATTTACCTGGCAGTGAATGGAGAGTTGCTACAAAAAATGCTTCATGATCTTAAAGGGTTTTCTCAGCAAACTAAATTATTTAATGGTTCTATAAATCTGTATTGTGCTTTCTTTTAAGCAAATTGAATCTATCTCAAGTAAAGTTCATTTTTTTTAATCCAAACTTGTGCTCGAAGCACACAAGCAAACAATAATCCCTAGTGCCAAAGTATTACAGACTTCATCCAATTACTCAAAGCTCGGAGATATCTTAATTGAGGTTTGATTTTTTTTTTCCTCTTAAYGGTTACATATGCTGCAACAAAACCCAAGCAATGCATGTTAGAAAATTACTCTTCTCTTCAACATGGTATTTCTGTTTCTGCTCAAAACAAGAAATTGCAAAACATGCATAACAATTCTAAGCATAACAAACAAAAATATTTTCTCATTACTCAAAACAKGTTACACACCAGAAAATATAAAAAACCTGAGATGATCTAATTGAGCACAGGTCTATTATAAGGCCAGAAAATTGAAAGTTAAAATTGTCCACGCAATTTTAATCAGTCTCTCCCATTTGTTTACTTTAGGATATGCTCTCTTAGTATCAGCAACTATAACAGTAGAATTTAATAATTTAATATTAATAATTTGCATTTTTCAGTGCTGAATAATCCCAAAGGATTTTCCAAATAATTAATCCATCTTTACATCATACTTGTAAATAGAAATGAAACACTGTCTTGCCATTCTACATGGGAGAAAGGAATGGAGTTCTTATAGAAAGTCAACACTGRGACTAGTTTCTACTTCTTGAATTCTGCCTACTGAAACTCAGACTACAAGTAATACCAAATTAATGCAATATAAAATATGGTGACAGTCTTAGAATTGCATGTGTCGGATCTGGTACGATCCAGAAGTGCATGAAAGGAATTTATAATACACTGCTTGTCATACAACACAGCCTATTTCACAGAAGTGCTAAGAAAACTTGTATGTTATTACMATTCAGCATCTGACAAATAGTATATGATTCCTTAATGACTCCTGAAGGCTTCAGATCTTTCATCACAACAAAGCCAAAGAGAAGTAAGGATGTTATCAAAGTCATAGACAGTCTGAAATAACTTCTGGACTGCCAGCAGATCCCGGGGTTGCCTCAAGCAARCAAGTTTAGTTTGCTAACACATGTTAACAAAATGTAACATCCCAAACAATTGTCTCCCATGGACAGCAATAGAAACATTAACCACAGCAACTCCAGCTGAGTTTGAGCTTCTAACACCAATTCTCTCCTAATATTTAAATAAGGTCTTGAATAAATAATTGTTTGGTTTTAAAGGCACGTACCTACAGAAGAATGTTTCAGTTATACGGTGTAAGGGTGCCACAGATTTCTGKGATTTGAGGGATATGAGGGGTGAGACAACTCACCAAGAGCAACAGCTGTGCAAAGCACAAAATAAATAGTTCCAGACATAGAGGGTACGTGTCAGGATCCACCTGCCCTGCTCACAGGAGCATTGTGCACTCCCACAGGGATCCACAACATCTCAGCACAAGGGGAGACACTACTGTGCCACAAGGACACTCACCACCACAGTGGCACAATGAGTTTGCTGCAACGTGGGGCTGTGCCAAAACCCTCAACACTTTTCCCTGTGAGGTTTCCACTCAGGCAGTCACTTGTTTGTGTCAGAGTGTGCAGCACTGGACGTGCCATGAGGTCTGAACTACGCATCAACTTCACCTCTATCTGTAGGATTAAAACCAAAACCAACCCAACAAAATAAAGAAAACCATTATATTTTACCAATTATATTTTACCAATTATATTTTCTGCAGCATTACAAGATAGCTAGGCCAAATTCTACACTATTTAAGCAATGTGCTCTACCACTTCTGACAGGTACTCCAGCATGACTGAGAGCAGAAATCAGGTTATTATTGTAGCCTTTGACAGAAAACGTTGTTAAAGCAATGTTGTCTTCAGAGTCTTTCATGAAATCTGTAAACACGTTTAACATTCCTTTGAATGGGAAATATGGCTTGTCAATCTATATTGACTCAGTGAAAAGAAAAGCCCAATATATTAAGGTTAGATCCTTCAGGCATTTATTTTCTCTAATGATTAACTTTACAATATAATTTCATCCTTTCACAAATCAATCACATTAATCATAAGAACTCAAAATGAATGTTTACACTGCATTTGTCTTCTGGTTTAATTCTTTTGGACATTGCTTAACTGAGTAGAATTCAGTATGGGGAAAAACACAGCACAGGTACTGCTGCTAAATTAAGACCACAAATTTACTAATCAGAAGGAGTTCCCAAGTCTTTAATTCCTTTAGGGACTTGAATTAACATCCATSCCACTGAATAAGACCACCATCCTTTCTGAAATAGGGAGCTTAGTAAAAAAGTATGYCATGGTTATGCTTTGTGGAGATAAACCCTTGTCCTATAGTCTACAGTGTTTATAGACCACACAAGGATGCTATCAGTCTCTCAGAGTACCCCCTTATGGACCACATTTAAAATGGACCAGGAAAATACAGCAACCTCTGTGGGGAATTCAGGACTCAGAAAGAAGTCAAAACTGGTTTTTTTTGGTTGGTCTTTCGCAGTGCTGAGTCCTTCTTTCTAGAGTTCAATCTGTATGCGGGCAGAGAAGCGGTCACTCCAAATCTGAATGTCATTGTGGCTTTGGCCTTAATCCCTAAACTAAAGGATGAAAACACAATGATTGAAACACTATTCTAGCTGTACTATAACTATTAGTGGAAATTTTTTTAAAGTAAATGAGAAGAAATATTCCAGAAAGTAGAAACAATACCTGTGATACATGTGAATTTTCATATAAGAAAAAAGAGAACCATGAACGAGAAACAGGWATACAAAAATGAATCATGAAGTCCAGTGGTTTAGAAAAGATTCAAAAGTCCAGCAAGATACACATAACTCCATTACTGTGAATAAGGCAGTCAGGTTTTGATGCTAACTACTTGGTCTGATACCCATTGACCTTAATATAGAGATAAGAAAATATTAAAAAATGTTTACTTGTTGACATCTAAACATTCTTGTGCGACAAAGTCAAGCTTTAACAAGCTACTGCTAAAAATCAGTCAGAACTGCAGGATCATACAACTTAAGTTTTGAAATCTTCCTCCTATCAATTGCTTTCTAACTGGATACCCTTTGGTTTACTGCCAGAAATATTTTCTGACTCTTCAGAAACRTAGCCAGCTCCCAAACTCAAAGGCCCCAGCCTCTCAATCCCATCCCRGCCACACTGAACAAAGAATATTTTGTTTTGTACAGTGTAAATGCAAAAAAAAAGTGTGAATTCTCAGAAAAACAGAACTGCTATTTTCCACTCAGCTTTAAAGGTAAGAACAATGACATTTAGGGAGCCTTAGGAACAGTCATATTTGATGTGGGATTTCCAGCTGCATGGGTTGATCAAGGTATGAGGGGGACAAGCAYGTGGCCTCTGTCCTGTGTGGGGTGGTGCTCAACCCTGCTTTCTCACTGGATCTGTAATGGAAACCCCTTCTAAGCCTCAAACCCTGAAAGGAAGCTTGGATGTACATTGCTTAGAATATTTAAAKTTTATTCTCTGGAGAAATTAATGCTACTGATCACAAAATCACTGGCAGTAATTTATACGCATGCATTATTTGTCCAACACTTGTGTAGTGCCAACAAGTCCATAAAAAAAACCACCACAACAGATTTGAAAAGATGAAGAGCTACTTTTGCTAAGTAGCTATTTGTTAATTCRGTCTGAGTTGGTCCTTGTTGAAAAAGGTCCAAAAATTAATGAAGCTGCTCCACATGACATCCCCTAAGTTCTCTCATAAGGGACATACTAACACTTCACACAGTTTTCCTGCTGCTCCACTGATATAGGGCCAGACTCTGGGCTAGGTGTGTCTCTGGATATCTTCTCAGTGATGGCAGTGATTTAAGTGAGGGTTACAACTGAAAACCAATTTGCATTCAATTTCACTTGCAAATGAACAAAAAGCCCCAAACCCAAGACAGTAGTCGGGAAAAAACAAACAAAAAAAACCAACCAAAAAACCAAAAAAGACCAACACAAAAAAAAAACCCAACAAAAATCCCCCAAACCCCCAAACAAACAACCAAAGCCAAACTGCAATAAAAAACCCACCCCAAAAAAAACCCCCAAAACCCCAGCCAAAACCAGCCTACTCACATACAGAGCCCAGAGGGTTCAGAGCCAGTGCAGGGCAGTCACRCAGCTGGGGAAGGGCTGTCCAGACAGAGTAGTTTTTGTTCCCAGAGTGGCTGGACTGTTCCCCCRACACAGTGAATTAAATCTTCAAAGGAGCATCTAGTCATCTCAGTCCTCATGTAAAGAACTTGATACTGCCAGCATTCCCCTACTTCAGCAAATAACAGGAATCTATATCTTTCAAATAGATAGTGAGATAAGACATGCCTTTTTAATCCCCACTGTAGGAAGACTTTAATCAATAAAACCTCCAGTTTTGATCTACAGCCAGCCAGCCCATACATCAGGGTACCTATTCCCTGCAAAAAAGCCATGCTAAGCCTCTGTTTGAGGGTCAGTCTTATTGTTTAACTTACCAAAATTTTAAGACTGCTTTCATGGCATAGTTAATACCCTGTAACAACCCGAATTCAAGGCTCAATGGCAACTTTCCAAAGATTTCTGAACAAGCATAAATAAGGGTAGGGTGTTTGTTTTGTCATACAATGAAATTTTTCTTCAGATTTTCTTAGCATCTAACTGCATAGATCTTCATGGGAAGTGTGCTACTATCCAGTCAGTGTCAGTAAASTCTAATTTCAGTAACAACATCCAGAAATATTTCCACACCTATTTTCTAGTTCTTTAACAAGAAGTCCATGTCACCATCCATCAGATTCAGTGTGAATGAAGGGTAAAAAAAAGAAAATAGCCATATTTTATATCTGAAAAGGCATTTCTGGTGCTGGATGCTCTCGACAGGCACCAAGACATTGGTGTAATAAAGCATAATTGCTGATATATGAAGGTACACCAATTTGGCTCAGAAATAAAGTGCACATGTGTAGAAATAAGGTATGGGACAGTAGGACTGTAGTCAATTCCCCCATCACCCACAGCCCTTTTATCAGGACTTGCAGAAAGGTCTCCAGCTCACAGTGACACTGCTGYGATGGCAGGATGTCAAATAAGTCTTGGTGGCTCCTGATACGAAACACAGATCAGATGCTCAYCAAATTATGTCATGTGAGTTTCAAAACATTGATGAAACTTACCATACAGGTATCCAAAATAATTAGCCACGTTGCCATAAATCAGCCTTCTGCCCCACAGCAATGCTAACCTTGAAAACCTGAAAAAAATGTTACTTTATGTTCTATGTGTCCAAGAAAGTAGCCCCAGAGAGCTTGCACATTTTAATTGTTCATAGCTTTATCAAGCCTATTTTCTTTAATTTGTCCTCTATGCAGGTCTCAGCCTGCTTTGCAAAACAAACAGAATTTGAAGAAATGTTCTCAATAGTTAAAGCTGCAGATTGAAATTCAGTATAGAGCTAGAGGAAAGCAGTCTTAGAATACCCAGCCAAAATGGCCAAAAAACCCCAAGAATTTACGAGGGTCTGTAGACAGCAAAAGTAATAGATACAGATTTTCTGGCTTTAATTATATTGGATGCTAACAGACTGAATATATAGAGATAATTTATATTGTAAATAGCATTTGAGATTAGAGAAATTTAATTTAATTTTGCAAAAACAGTAGTAAAGAAYTCTCACTTGATTTATTGTGTGCAATGGTTCCCTCCTTCCCTCAGTATCCAACCAAAGGAATGGCCATCTGCACACAAACAGATCTCACCTGGAAAATTCARAATATTTAACCCTGGGGTCTTTGTCCTTCCAGCTGAAAAGAACCATTCTAACAACTATGAGTAGAATTAAAGTTTACATCATGTGTTTTTAAGGTTTCCAGCTACTGGARGAGAACATGGTTACTGATGCTTGAGTAGCAAAACTTTTTATTTGAATGAGGGCAGTATTCAGGCTCTGTAGATGATGCATCCCAGAAGTTCTGAAACTTGCCCAGTGCATATGTACTTTTCTACTAAAATGCAGCAATTTTCAGGGCTGACCAAAGTAACCTATAYCACAGAGCAACATTATAGATCATGTTAGGACAGGAAGTGAAGAATAGCTCTTCCAATTAATGCCAGATAGGGAAATTCATTACATAAGATGTAATTACTTAAGCTGGAATTTGTCCAGAAGCTGGAGTTCAGCCAGATCTCTAGTTTAACATTAAAATGCTAAATAAAATAAAAATTATTAACAAAAAAGAAAAAAAAAGGAACAAATCCTAATGGTATCCAAATCAGAGAAGAACTTCTTACTTTTGGATGATATGTTACCCAATCAATACAGAGCAACTGTGATACCCAAAATGAGTTTTTTCTGGGACCCCAAGGTGGAAAAAAGAGTGGGGAAATAAAATTATTAACTCTTTTCTGAGGTGAATTTATTCATGCTAATCTCCTAGTTAAACATACGACACTTCTGATTTTTATTACAGATTTGGAAAAATTATCTACCTTTCAAAAATTTCAGGTGACTTTATAAATGATTAAATGAACTCAGAATAAAAGTAGAGAACTGATAATTTAAATGTGCAAAATTGTGCATGTTTATATGTGCACCAGTTTGAATGATCTACTTGCACATTTCATGGAAATGAAAATACCACCATTAGTTGTGAAAATCATCATCAACACTTCCAGAATTTACCAAGGATTTTCTCAGCTCTCCTCAGGAAGACTCCCATTAAAATCCTCGTGAATATCTGCCCTCCCAAGTACACTAAAAAATAAATCTAGTTAGTTAATGTGAGAGCAGCAGAGCTAATGAAGACTGTTTCCCAAATCCCCACTCAATATATCCAAGTCTTCCTCTACGCTACTTCCAGCCTCCCTCTACTCCTTCATTCTTGTTCAAAATGAGGACAGAGCACAGMACCTCCCTCCTGGATTTCCTAATTACTGAACAGGGAAGAGGCAGCACATGAGCTATATTTATGCTGCTTGGCCAGYCAGCCCATGTCTGCTCCCAGAAAGAACATAACATGAGCTCGCCACACACTCTTCCTTGCAGCAGGAGCCTTCATTTRCATCACCTTTTTCTCTTGCTGGGAGCCAGTTTCCACAAAACTGGTAGAGCTCCCACAGTAAACTTTGGTTGAAATTAATTAAAAGACTCCAAAGTTATTTGGAGCAGGCCGCCAGACAAACAGCATGACAGGATAACTCGTGTTTCCTTAAGAAGGCAAGCTAAATAAGGAAACTATTAATAATTATTATTTCCATCAGGCTCAAGTTCTTGACTAAGGCCTACAAACACTACTGTGACACTTAGAATAAATAGAAAATTTGCCTAACAGAAGGAACAACAGTAGATGCAATGATAACACAGCTTGCATTAATTAACAACAGAGCTCACTATTCACAGAGGAAGTTGCCMTAAGTATACAGACCCGGAGCCAAAGTTTTGCTAGAGCTGAGCTCCCATTTGCTGAGGACATCAAGACAAGACAGACATCTTCGGAAATACCAAAAAGTCAGTAATCTCTATTTAGGTAGTAGCAGAAATACTGGGAGCTTTAAAAAAAMCAATAAAACCAGAGAGAGAATAGTCTCCTACTGTTTACTGCAGCTGGGAGCAAGGATGTCCCAGCAGGAGCTCTGGACTTTTCAGCTTTTGGGGTGGGGAGCAATGGCCTCRGAGTGCCTCTTCCAAGCTTGACTGTCTGAAAGGCAAATAATAGCTGTGGTAATAAACCCAGAATTACTGAATAATTTATTCAGAGTAGAAACAAACAAATAAAAAATGTTGGGGATTTACACTGACATGGGAAAATTGTCTTTTAAAGATTCTTAAGATACTGCCTCTTTCTTAGAAGACACTTAAACATCACTAAAAATCAGTAATGGAATATGTAGAAGGGACCTAAACTGTGGAATGGAAAGTCCTTGGAAGATCAGCRAAAGGCAGAGTGGAAGAACACTTAAAAAGCTATGTGTACATTATAACAATACCTATACTAGTAAAGTCAACTAAAGCTAAATTTTTCCTCAGTRGAACACAGCAATCCCTTGAGATTTGAGAAAATATTGCCATAATTTAGGAGGGGAGACAGAATATCAAAACAAARTCAAAAATCCAAAATCAAAACAAAACAAACAAAAGCCACTACAGAGCCCAAAATGTGTCTTCAAACTTCTGATATAATATTGTTTTCCTCAGATAGCAAAATGTCGTCTTTGTGRGCCTCAAACCTCCAGAAAACAGGCCTGAAAAACAACATTCAGAATTAAATAATTGCAATCATTTAGAATTAAACAATTTGCAATTGTCCAGGTGTTCTGCACAGCAGGCTGTGAGTTGATTTCAYCAGATCCATGCAGAAGGCCTTCATTTTACTGCACACTTAAAATTATACAGGTCAGCAACACTCTCAGGAGCAAATTGCAAAATATTCCCATCAAGTGCTGCTTAATTCACGTTTGTGGGGTAAATAGCCATGTTTCACCTCCTTATTCACGGTTCTGCACTTATTTTTCTTTTAAATAGGGAGATAAATTAATAGAGTTTCTTGTCTCTCAAACCACCTTGCTCTAGAAGTAGTCAACTTATTTTGCAGAGTTCATCATCAACTCCACAATTTATTTTGGATGTATAGAGAGGACATTGTATAATTTGCTGTACATCTCCAAATCTCAGTAYACCAGAGATATGGCTGTGCATAAGGTCCTAGTAAACAGACCTAAAACACCCCAAACAATGTCACAAAACAGCAAAAGRTATATTTTATGAGCTTATGATGGAGTAAGAATAACTGAATATATCTGTCCTACAAATGAGGCTTTGTGCCCATTGATCTTGGCTTCAAGAAGGGCTGAAAATATGCACCACAACATTAAAAAGCTGGGAGAAACCAAGCTAGATAGTGGTCCTGGCATGGATCACAGTAAGGTCCTTTGCTAGGGATACATTGTACAATGAATTATTTCTTTGGGTCTGCAAGTGTTTTCCAAAAGYACTGGGCATCTTGCTATTAACTAAATATACATCCAGTTACATTGAATGCAGGCAGCCCTTTCTTTCTCAAAAGAGCCAGATTTTTCCAGTAAATAACATTGTCTCATCTCTCCCATCTCTTGTTGTCTTCATTTTACTTTCACTCTCAAAACAGTGAATTTCAAAGCATTGAAAACCTGCCTCTATCAGGGCCCTCCTGTGCCAGACTGACTGAAATACTCCTAGCTGAAACATCACAAGGATATGGCCCTAAAAACTGCCCTCCTCCTTAAGCTGGATTTCCTTTAGGTAATTTAGTCTTTTACAGGAAAGCTCTGAAATTTCATCTCTGAAATCTGATGCAGAAGTTGAATGGTAACTGATGTGAGTTACAGTAAGTCCCAAACTGAGTAGGCCAGAGATCTCAATGAGAGGGAATAAAGTTGCTAAAGTAACWACTTTTTGATCTACTTCTTTCTTTATGCTTCTCTGACCAAAACTCACATCTTCACCACGTGTAAATGGAGCCAGAATTATATGAATTGACCGTTATTAGAAAAAGATCAACAGCCAAAGTCACAAACACCAGCCTTGTACCATATTCAAGTAGAAAGGCTGTAAAAAAAGTTTAAAATCCAGGACATGTGAAGGAAACAGAGTCTTGGAGATGACTTGGCAGAACCATCTCCAGTAGTTTAATCAAAAAGGGAAGATTAAACACTACCTGTGGCAAGGCAGATTGTTAAAGCCAAACGATGATCTCTCCAGAAAAGGAGAGCTGTAAAGCTGAAGGCTGTAAAGATGAAGGCTTGCCAACCTCCTTAATGATAACCTTCTCCAATAATAGATTTGATTTCTTTTTCACAACTTTTTTGACAATCAAGAGAGAATTAGGTTTAAAACAGAGGTGTTAGGTCATCACTTCCCTACCACCACTCGTGCCTTAACAAGCCACGCAGGCCAGAAGTCGTGCAGTAACATTAAATGTTTTATAATGAAAATCTATTTTATCACAGGCTAAAGTAAATGGAGGGTTTCATGGTACAATTTGAAGAGAATACAGCTCAGCCGTTCAAAGGAGAGAGGGAAGAAAAAAAGTGGGGAGAGAATCCCACCCACATAGGCAGCACAAGAGGGGGTGACTTGGTCACTCTGAGGAGACTCAGAAGGGTCATGAAGAAGAAACTGGAAAAGGACAAGGACACCGAACACTTCTTGTCAGGCCAAGGAGGAAATAGCAGAGCAAGTTTCCTTTTAAACCCTGAAATGACATTCTACCAGAGGTGCTCAAAACCCAACGCTTTTTCATGCTTTTATGAAYGTTTTGAACAATGGGATGGAGATGAGTCTTAYTTTACCAGAGCAGTGGTAAAGTACTGTTCGCCTGAGAGATTCCAAAATTCCCAAATTTCATAGTGGCATATAAAGCAAACATGGAAACATTTGACCATATATTTAAATGAGATTTCCCTTTAATGAGAACATGAATGTTAGTTTAATTACTTTAAAGCACAGTCATCCTCAGTTAGGGCATGCTATGACTGTCTGACATACAACACAAGGAAATTTAAAAAACAAAAGGGCTTKAACACAGCATTTCTAAGAGAGTTTATGGTTTAGGTTGCTCTTGTTAAAAGTCGTATCTTGAGTGGATTAAGTCACCTGTGTGATGACTAATAAAAAATATAGCTTTATGTAAAATACCTCATCTCCAGAAAGGGCAGAGACCCTTCTCACCTGGCTAGGCTGTGAAGGCTTGAGGGCTGGCAGAAGAGAGGGAGGGAACATGGAAATTTGGGTCAGTGAGAGCTCCTGGCCACGCAGCAACTCTGGCTTGCCACAGAGCTGTGTCTGCTCCACATCAAAGATGTCATCAGTCTCTGAACCTGTCCTGTCTGGCCTCTGAGCTTTTGCTTTCCTGCCCTGAAGTGATTTCAAGGGGGCAYGGCTGTGTGAGAGACACCATCCCTTAGATGAGCTGCAAACATATGGCACTGACCACATGCGGTCATTAGAAAGTCCCGCGCCAATTTTTGCAAGGCTAACAATATTAGCCCCAGTATCCTGGCCAAATTCCAATATAGGTAATTATATTCTGGATAATGACATACAGGCTAGTTTTATAAGGTTTAATATACATTGTGGAAAGTGGCTTGCACCTAAGGGCTCTGAGTTAAACTCATTGCACAGTCAGCTGGGATAAAATTAGAGAAGAAACTACCCAAGCATGTCAAATGTTTAAGCTTTAAAGCCCTGTGTAGACTGAAACAAAAGAGGAAGGGATCCAGGGGTGCTTTAGCATAATCAAGCTGGCTCATGCCGCTGAAGACACAGCTGGGATCCAGAGCTCACTGCTGCGAGGAAATTTGTAACACTATCCCCACCCCACCTTCAGCAGTGGGYGTGCAGCATGCTAAATTACCAGGTTAGCAGAGAAGATGCAGCAGTAGGATGCAAAATGTTGTTTGCTGGGATTTTTTCCTTGACTCCCTCCAGGTAAGATGGAACCAAATAGGTCTTATTAAAAAGCCCCACAGACAAACACTCACACCTGTTGCAGTGCAGCCCTGTGACCCCAGCTCAAAACACCAGAAGTAGCGCTACTCTCCTTTTAACACGTATTTGTCTCATCTTGACTTGTTTGAAGGCACCAACACCAGCACAAGACCCAGCTGTAACCACACCCTGGCAGGACATCCACTAGGTTCTGCTGATGGAAACCCTYGAGGCTGATGCCAGCCCCAGAATAATTTGGGTGGCAGGATGCGTCCCTCCATCATGCCATTAAAATCCAAAAAGAGCATTTGGAGTGTGCCTCCCACATGCAAGGGCTTACTGGCATCAGTCAAATTTTTTGACATGACCTAGAATTTTGGATRATACAGAGCCAGAGATGAAGCACAAGCAGACATGCCAGAYCATTGTTACCATTGTGCTGAGAACACAATGGGTAATAACATATTTTAAAAAACATTTTACACATGGTACAAGCATGGAAATCACCTCACACACTCCATATATTTCATACCATGCAGAACAGAAGAAAAGTGTTTCTCACTCAAAATCACAGCTGAMCAGAAGCTAAGGAAGAAGTTTTTCCACTGTGAGAGYGGTGAGGCACTGGAACAGGTTGCCCAAAGAAGCTGTGGATGTCACACGCCTGGAASTGCATGGTCAAAACCAGGCTGGTTATGGATTTGAGCAACCTGGTCTGGTGCAAGCTGTCCCTGCCCATCACTGGGGGTTGGAACTGGGCGGTTTTTAAAGCCCTTTCCAACTGAAAGCATTCTATGATTCTTCAAAACCAGCKTAAGACTTGGAGCTTCACCTTTGGCTAGCAGGATACCCCAAGCAATGGCACTGCAGAACAAGCAGCCGTCTTTTAGTCTCAAAATAAAGTTCAATTTAAGATGCAATTCATTCTTCTGAATGTTATGAGCAGGCCTGGCCTTTTCTTGTTGCTATTGTTGGGATTCTAAACTTTAATCCACGTATTTTCACGTGCTGGTGCAAGCACCATGTAACTTGCAGGCACACCRCTTCATTTCAAGATGCTCTTCACCTTCCCTGGGCTTGAATTCCAGGCTGTCAAAGACAGGAGACACAGGCTCTCACCCCCACTCTCCTCATGCAGAGAACACTGTTTCATCTCCTCAATTCCTTTCTTCATTAAAACACATTCAAACATAATTAGTGTAACATTAAAAATGGAGGAAATGTTGTAATTGCCAGTTGTTCTGTAGCCATGGTTACATCTGAGGTTTATACCGAGCCACGCTGGCCCRAGCACGCACAGGCAGTTAGCAGGAACAGCAGCAGGATAATGTTTGTGTGCACGTGCAGGTGTGCTGAGATGCCTGTTTGCCAAAAAAAAAAAAAAAAAAAAAAAAAAAGAAAAAAAAAGATAGGAGGGGGGAGGAATGGGGAGGGCAGGGGAGAGAGAGGCCGAGGGAGAGAAAGGAGGGAGGGTGGGGAGGGGAGAGACTGAGAATATTCGGTGACATTTAAGGTGCTAATATCTGGAAGTCAACCTTTAATTTGACAGCTTTTAGTGCTAGTTAATTTCACTCATCCAGACGAGGTGTAGGAAATTTGCAGCACCTTTAAATTATCACGTTTTTCCACGCTGCCTGAGGCCTATGTGGAATACCTGAGCCATACTTTCTGCCCCCCTCCCCAGCTCCCCCTCCATCCCCCTCTCTCCCCTCCCTCCCACCATTTTCAGGTCAGTTGAAGTAAAACTTTCATTCCCTTTCTCAGACAATTAATCTTTAGCTAATTGAAGCAGGAATGCTGCAGGATGGGTTTCACTGGGGCCTGTAAATCTCATTTAGCAAAGTGAATTCCAGGCACATGCTGCACCTAATGATGTGACAGGTGGGCTGCACCACAAGACAGCAGCCGCCGAAAAGTTGATTCTCATTAGACCCTGGGAGTCCTGCAGTCAGTTTTCTGATGGCTGAAGAACACTAATCGCATCTGTTTGCTGCTGGGTGGGGTGGGCAGGGGGGGAGAGGCAGCAAGGAGAGGCGGGGGGGCCCTTCCTCTCTTTCATGAGTTAATATCCTTGACTCCTGCCCAAAAAACCAGCAGGCCTGCCTCCCACCATGAGCTCAGCCTCCATTCTGCTGACTCCTACAGGGTGCACCCTTTTTCTAATTAACTGGAATGGCTATGGAAAGCAAAGGAGGCCTTGTGTTGGGTGAACCAATTATTTTGAAGGGTATTAAGTCATCAGATTTACTTTTATCTTGATTGCATTGTGGAAATCGTGCATAATTAATGGTGGGAGCTTATTAGGAAAATGATTAGGCAAATTACACAGGTGTCGGATGCATTTTTTATGATAAATTTGCTAGAACAATCCTGCAATTCCATCTGTTCAGCTCATATCAGAATGTCACTCTGGAAGAAATTAATGGTGCAGAGTCGCACAAAGTTACTGGAGGCCTTGGATGCAGATTTATGTTTTAAAAAAAGATACAGTTAAAATTACCCAGCAATTTCCTAATAAATACTTGATGTTACAGTTCAATAAATTACTTATTTAATCTTAAAAGAAAATGATAGTCAGCTGGAAACTAAAAAGTGGAGAAAGCATCAACCTCATTTTGTCAGGCTGCCGTGTATGTAAATAAAAAATAATCGTAAGATGCAATAATTCTCTGCTGTGGGATGCTGACTAGAAACAAGCTGTCAGTGTCCAAGTACCTCTGCTAGGTGKTTTTTTTTAACAGATACTAAAGCTTGCCTTGCAAATCCTGTGCTGGTTCTGAAGGGGCAGAGCCGGTTCCCTTTTCTGTGATTTCGGTGTTCAGCAGCAGATTCTAGAGGTCACATCCTGGGAGCTGGAGAGGACACCAAATGCTGTGCCCAGGTCTTTGCTTCCTTCACTCTGCATTTCCTGMCAACAGCAGAGRATGAGAACCACGAAACCAAAACCACTGAAGGCACTGTCTCAGAGTGAGTCAGTAAATCAGTGCCTAGGGGGTTTTTGTGTGTGTGTGTACATGGAAGAGTGTCTGTGTGTGCATTTGTGGGTCTACAGTAGCAAAGGCCAGATATTCTACCCCTGGAGGTGCTCAGAAACCTGCAGCTATGGATTACCTATTATGCATCAAATAAATAAGCTCATATCCATAGAAGAAGATAATTTTTACGAGCTAACAATGTCATTTCTCAAAAAATTACAAGTAAGGAGGCAGAAGTGACTGGGTGTATGAGGAGAGCATGACAAAGACAAACATGACAAGGTTTGATCAATGCTGAGCAGTTTTACAGTCAAATATGATTTTTAGGGGTATATTTTCCATAATCTGACTGCTTCATTGCCATCAGTACTACATTTTAAAGAGATTGACTAGGCAAATATAAAGTGGCTGTTGTCTGCTCTAGAAACAGCTCTGAGGAAGGCACAGCCCCAGATGCTGAGTGTCCTGGGGTCTGCCTCACCTTAGATTAGACCTTCCAAGCCACCCTCCAAGCCCTGGATACAGTCCACAAGACCTGTGGGCTAAGGGTAGCACAGAATGTGGTGTCTTGTCCCAAAAGCAGGATGGGGTTGCTCTCAGGGCTGGAGCTACCCTGTCAGGATTACTCAAATATCACAACAGGCCTCATTTCTGTGGCTATTGACATGACTTTGAAGCTACCTTGAACACCTTGAATGTCTTCAAAATCAYCAAGCAGGCTTGTCCCTTTTCAAAGATCCCTCCACTGTGGTCCCCCAAGGACTTTTATGCTGCCCAAACTCCACAGCACTGTGGCTCTACAATTTTATTCCTCTCTCCTCTGCCTCAGTGTCTCAAGAGCTTATTCATTGCCACAGGGCCCCTAAAAAGATGATTTACTGGCAATGCAGGATATTTTGTTCATGTGGGGATTTCTGTTCTTTTCAGGATGTTTAGGTTATGATAATGTTATCAGAATAGAAGTAAGCATCTCTCTTCTGGTGCTCTGAAAAGCTAGTAATCACCACCAATATTTTAAAAAACTGAAGAGCTAAAAAGCAACTCATAAGAAAAGTGCATTCTTTTGCTCCCTAATATCCAAGACTTGTTAAATACCAACAATATTAATACCAATCTCTGTGACTTCTGCATTTGATTAATCCTTCCCTGCAAAATGAAGCTGCTGGTACTACACACTACCATCTGCACTTGTGGTGAAGGCAAAGAGAATGAATTCCAAACAGCCTCTGTCTGTAAGAGGGGCCATGGCAGCAAGACCTCGTGGGAGTTTTGTGTCCAATATAAATAATCCTTGTCTCATCTGAAAACCTTGCTTCTCCTTCAGATCCTTTGCTGAGCACATTCTTTGAAATCTGCTTTCATATATCTCAGTTGTAATAATTGTTGTCAGAAAAATTACAGGGGCATAGAAGCAAATGTGGTGAGCTGCTRTGTCCCTGAGTTAGTTTATTACTGCTTGCTAATTAAGATTATTGATAAATCTTGTGTTCATTCCATGCAGGCTATTGGAACAATACAGAATAATGCTGTAAAACACAGCAGATGACCCTAATCCAGTTAATGAAGTATTAGAGAAAATTTAAGATAAATTTGAAGAAGTTACAGTGACTATCCTGCTACATTTTAAGGGATGTCTTGTATCTAGTGCCTAATGGCCCATAACCCTTATCCAATATGGAGTTGCTAAGCATTTGATCAGATAAAAAGCATGTTTTCAAGCAATCATTATTCAAAGGATCAGACACAGTGATACTAATGTATGATTTTGTACCATGAATAAAACATTTCAGATGATATCCCTCAAAAAAATCTATATTGGAAATTATATAGGTGAGCAAGGAAGGGTCAAGTGAATTYAACAGGAAGAGACAGAGACCCATCTGTATTAAATTAAATGGGTTAATATAAAGCATAGCAAGACAAAGAGTCATGAGTTCAGAATATATGGCCCTATATGTACGAGTGACACACAGGTTACTTTGCATTCTCCCTCGGGTCTCTCCCCATCCTGCTAAAGAAACTAGTACTATTTCTTCTGAGAAGTGCTTAGCAAGTCAATATTATTGGCAAGACAGGACATAATAGGAGGAATCAAGCTTCCAGATRTCCAGTTTAATTCCTGTAGTTAACATGAGAACACAGGCAGAACRTTGTTGTATGGCCAACCACTCACCTGTGTAACTCTCTGTAGTACAATGCCTCACCCAGTTCTCCTTCAGGTGCCAGAACATCTCCAGGTGCTTTTACACAGCTGTGTCCAGACAAGCCCAATGCCTCACCCTTCAAACCCACCAGCCTGGATGGGTTCTAGGAAGCTGTAGCAGGAAAACCATATTGGAGATGTCCTCTGAAAGCTGATCCACCCTGAGTCAGCACACTGCATGGATGTGCTCCTGGAGGCATCCCTGCARGGGGAAGACCTTGCCAGAGCTGACACTTTCTAGTCTCATGCACCAGCCACAGTGCTTTTTTGATTTTGGTTACTGGCATCAAGTTTCTAGTGTACAGTATCCCTCTAATRCTATGAGCAATATTTGTTTTTAAATTAAACATTACCTTTCTCTTCCAGAGCATCCCTCAGTTTCCTTTAAGCCCTACCAAAATAACTGATTCCTAATCCTTAGCACAGATAACCAGCTCAAAACAAACAGGCCCTTTTGTAGCATTGACAGTATTACATTTTTAGCATATGATAAGCTTTCAACTAACACCTAGACTTTTCCCAGCACTCTGAAATGTAGGTGGTAAAAAACACAAAGCTATTTGCTTATCCAATTTTCTGAGTACATCTGCCACATAATGATTTCAAATGCAGAACCTTCAAGACTTTGCACTGGTTTTGCCCAGATCAGGTTTTCATGAGACAGAGWGATTCATACAAGCCTCTGAAACTATTTTTAAATGGTTTTTTTGGGTTTTTTTTTCTGTCTTGGCAAGTGGAGAAAAGCAGTGCTTCCCATCAAACATAAGTGGAAGGGCCCAAATGCTGATCACGAAACAGAGAACATTTCGTATAAACACCTGTTCTTTTTCCAGGTTTCCATGTCTTTCCACTACCACAGAAAGCAGCAGCTGACTGAAACCTTCCACCAGCACAGTTTGGTGTTTTGTTGYAGGGGTGGGCTGGGATTGATGAGGAATGCCATTGGGATGCTGCTTTGCAGATGGCGAGCGGCAGAGCCGGCAGCGCTTCCCCGTGACGGGGAGGAGGCAAAGCCTTCATTAAAACATCAGCTTCCCCCAGAAGCTCATCCTGTCTGACACGCCTAACCTGTGTGCATATGTCAACACAGAACGCTTGCTAATGTTGCTGAGGCTGTAAATAAGGGTTCAGACTATACTCTGAAGGAGATTAATGAGTAGAGTGCTTCCTTCTCTGCTGGAGGCTGAAGTAGGTTCCCTATTAAGATGCAGTATCTGTCACTGTCAATAGAGACATGCTGTGTGGGTGTGAGGGGAGGTTAAGAGGTGTCTCTGAATCTGGTAATTCCATGCTTTTAAGGGTCTAGCACAGGGGACTGACACACTTGAGCAGCATCAACTTCCTGAAACATGTTTTCCATTAATAGAATAAGTCCAGTCATGTCTGTGGCCAAAGAGGGACAAATGCAAAGGATCTGGAAGTAGAACAAAGTACAGAGTTTTCTTCTTAAATTTAGAAAAGGAGAAACAAATAAACTACTATCCTGTGTATGCTCCATGCAAATTTCAGGGAAGGGAGTAGTTGTTGCCTTCACACATATTTATAACTGTGTTCCTATGACAAATTCTGCCTTCCTTACCCATGCCCACTTAACTCCTTCCCTCTTTAGTTCAGATAAATAACTATTCTTGTAAAACATCCATTTATCTGATATCAGAATGTCTTACAGAGCTGTTTGTTCTTCAGAAAGAATTTGATATTCTCTGAAGGAAGGGGGTTATTCATTTTTACACATGGGAAAGCACAAGGAGGTTCAGAATCATGTTCAGGTTTGAATTGTGTGTCCATGAAGAGGCAATTCTTTCAATTCTTAATTCTGAACTCACAAGCCCTTAAACATCTTTGCTCTTGGAGCTGGATTCAGAAAACAAGATTCTCCATACACAATCCTCAACAAGATAACCCAAACAACGCCCGTGTTGGAATGAGGATTGCTGGCAAAGATGGCCAGCTCACCCAGCCTGGGCCAAGGAAGTTCTTCTCTACATTGTTCAGGACTTTTTTCTATGTATTTGAACCAAAATTACTTTCCAGATCAGAAACTTGCACTGTACAGTTGAATAACACACTCAAGCTAAAAATGCCTGTGCATTTCAACACAGATATGTAGGCCACTGGCTCCTCTTAAAACCCTTAAGGAACATATATGTTTATATAAATCAGAGTTTCTCCATTAATTAGATTTGCCTTCTGTCCAATACTTGGAAGAGAGAATAAAATGAATTTAACACACAGCAATATTACCCATTTTYCCTAACACTCATGTCTCCTTTATGGAAGCTGAAAGAACCTGAGGAACTGATCTAGTATCATCATTAATTTCAAAAGAAAAAAAAAAGTGTAGCAAAATATTACATTAAGATTTTAAGACCCAGTTAAGTTTGGCAAAAGCAATCAACTTAAAAATAAAATTAAAAGTTGAAAAGTGAGAAATTGCAGGGAAAAAATGGGACCTTATGCCAAAACATCACTTCCAGCTTTGCATGTTAAAAATTTATCTCACTTAAGCACCTGGATATGTAGCCCAAAGTCAATGGGAATTACAAAGGGCAGCACCTCTGAATAATAGATCAATTCTTTACCTCTATTCTCAGTTACAGGCAGAAGGCAAATGCTATTTACTCTTCCTTTACACCACCAACCTTACTGAGCACCTAATGGTTCACGCTTTTGTTTTGTATTTTTACTTAGGAATAAGCCTATTTTAATAAAGTCTCACCATAAAAATACAATAAAATTAGAAAAGCTGCCTAGAAGTAGCATGTAAGGGTTAAATAGCATTTGGACACTCCAGAATGTTATGTCATGCTGCTTGCAAGAGGAATATCAAAGGAAAAAAATGCCTCCTAATTTATCAAGAAGATGCTAGTTTTATGTATAACATGGCATTAAGACACATGTTACCCTACACTGTTCAGAGATGCTTTCCCAGTCTTGATAACTTCCCTGGAATTGCTCAAAGAGCATCTGGCTTTGGCCACTTGCAGTTGCTGGGAGAATGTTGCTCTCCCTGGCACACAGTTTCAGTGCAGCCTGAGYGCACTGTGTGAGGAGCCAGCTAACCAAGAGCAACAATCATGGGGTTGTTTCAGCTGGAAAAGACCACTTTTTTATAAAATCAAGATTTTTATGAGTTGCTTCACCCTAATAGTTAGGTATTTTCAGAAACTAGGTGTTGGACAACGGCATCCCCTTTGCCTTCAGCTTACAAGAGGTACAAAATGATCATAAACTGGGGAAAGGTGACAATGGCTGTGGATTTTTAAAAATTCATGATTGAGAATATATTGTTTGAGTGGAAGGAGGAGCTAAGTCAAACAAACAAACTGTAAATTAAATCTTGATGTTGAGTTCATTTTTAGAGATAGAAGTGATGCAGTCCAACCCAGCCCTTAAAAAACCCCAAATTTGCAGGATGCTTAAGTGCTCAAATGAAAAGTTGATATCTAGTTTCCAATAACAAGAAAAAGCAAAAAATTGTTGTTGTTGGCAAAACTGACTACAATAACTCCTCCTTACTTTTAGCTGTCTGGGTTTTCTGCCACATGTATAGCCAAAGGAGTTTCAATGGTTGGTGTTTGTTCCTCTTCTGGAGATAGGGTGTCCTAAATCTCAGGCTAACCTTACTTTATTGATCTCAGTTAACAGCTCCAAATGGGGAAGTACTTGATGTAGAATTGTACCTGAATCAAATGTGGGACAATACTGTGGAAAAACAATCAAAATAAATAACTAAAGTAAAATTAATCAAATGATTCTTGGCCTAACTACGACTGGGTTCCTTTTTTTTTTTCTAAAAATAATAATTCTCTCTACAACTTTTTTTTTTTTTAACAGTTCTTTATAATTTTACTGTGGCAGGTAACTAAAGCTGGATTTCCCTAGGATGTGACCATGKGAAGAGGAGATGAGTCCCAGACTCATCTCAGACTCAGGCTCAGGATGAGCCTGCTGCACAAGCAGCACAACACAAGGTGTGTGCTGACTCGTGTCACTAGATTGAAAAACTGCTTCACATCAGAATAAACCTTTTGGGGGAGAAGGGAGATTCAGAGACAGAAATAAAACTCCTGTTCAAATCTCCAGATAGAAGGTACCAGTACATAGAGATATAAACCATGTCTTATAGAAGCAGATACGATTGGTAAGAGACACATAAATAATCTCTCTGAGGGAAGAAAAGGTAWCTCTTTGATGATCTGATATGACTAAAAGACTCAATACCCTCAACACCTATTGACCCAGGTGAAAAACAGGGGCAGATGGTATCAATTGTTATGGTTTTTTCTATAGAAAAAAAAGAAATTCTCCAAAATTACTTCCATACAGTTGTTTGTTTTGTTTTTTATGAAGACAACTACAATAATGTAACTAGATTTCCAAAACTGTGAGAAGGAGGATGGCATTTTAAAAAAATGAGGAAAAATAAAAAAGGGTTGAGAGAGGCTCTCACAGTTGCCAAGCACAAAAATCAGGGAAAAATACTCCAACTACATAAGGCTAAACTTAACATAATAACAGGTCAAAAAACACAGCTGAAAGAGTGAAATACAAATATGAAAGTTTGTTGGAAGGAAAGGAAACATTTTTAAAKTTTTAAAACCATTTCTAGACCTAAAGTTCATCATCAGATTACTTATAATAGCACCATGGTGACAGAACTCAAACTGAGTGACATGACCCATTCATTTGACTTGAAAAGAAATGTTTATTTTTCACTTAAGGAAAGAACTGGAAGGAAAAGGGCAATAAAAATATTCTCTCTAATATTTCTATCCTTAAGTTACTATCATAAATTTTCCATCTTAAAACAGGGTCCTTTCTCATCTTTCTAGGTTCTGAGCATACTGAGACAAAAAAAAAAAAAATTTAAAAAAATGTTATTACCAACCTTYCAATTTTATGCAGTTCAGTCCTGAAGTCCCCATTTTATAAACTACTCAGGCCTTTCTGGCAGGGAAATGAAGCAGCAGTCAATTCCTTAGATGAAGAAGTGACAATTGTCAAAGATTAATGGCATTTGTGCTTACTGATGTGGCCAACAGCCAGACACCAACTTTTTAGCTTTAACTATTCAGTGCATAAATTTCTGTTTCTCTTCTGAGACAACCCCAGGAAACTGAATACCTGGTGAGGGGGTCTCAGTTTCTTGAGAGTCAGTCCTTGGAAAAWGCTTTTTAACTCTCCTTTCTAGAACTGAATTATATAAAAGACTGTGAGAATGATGTGTGGAGATATTCACACAGGCAGAAGCAGTCATTCACACAAGTGGAATTACACAATACTCCCTGGAGTGCTTCCAGAAGGTGATGCCAAATAATATGGAAAATATTTGCATCCCTAGAGACCAAACCTAAATAATAGCTGGAGTTATGTCTTTGCAACCAAATACTGACACCCTTCCCTAGACAGTGATGCCATTCTTTCAACTGGCATTTAGACCTGTCCCTAAGTGTACAACTCCTCTTTTCCAATACTGAGTCAAAAACCAAAAAACACACTTTCAGATGTTTTGAACCATTCTAGAGCCACTTCAATTAGCCACCCTTGGCACTACACCTCCTGGAAAAAATTACTAGATTGCATTTTGATGCACAGCACCAAAATGACCCACCCAGCAAAGATCACTCAGACCTTGCAGTCAAWTTAAACTAAAAGTGACAGATCTACAGAGGCAGAACTCAGGCTTTAGAAAGTGGTTCAGATAATTAATTTCATGCAAAAAGACACTGGGGATTTGAATTACTCAAAATCAGGAAAATAATTTCAATGATAATGATTTCGATAATGATTTCAATAATAGTAATTTCAATTACTCAAAATCAGGAAAATAAGAAAATTCCTGTCATTCCTGTCTAATGAACGACAGGAAAGCAGTGAGAACACTGTGGCCATGACCAGATCCTTGCAAAGTCATCACAAACACTCTTGCTCTTTGAAGGCAAACTTCTACAGTAAAGTATTTCCACCCAAAATCACATTTTTAAGAATCTATACCAASCCAGCTGTTCAGAGTGTTAATACAAGCATTGCCACAACAGAATGAGCCATTTCAACTGGTCTTTTCCAAATAGGTCCTTGGTGATCAATTTTGAAAGTTCCCAAGGTTGGCAGAAATCCTTTGCAGTCCAGAGCCCTGTCCTGTATTGATGAGGGAGCAAGGGGTTGTTACTCATGCCAACTCGTCATGAAAGAAAGTCTTCTGAAAAGCTGTGCTGCTCCTTCAAACAAAAATAAATATTTATTGATGAGGGAAAGCAGGGAAAGGAAGATGCATGAAGGATCTGCCACACAAGAGAAAGTRAGTAAAAAACTCTCCACAGCCTCAGAATTTATTTTTTTTCCCCTCTAGCTTACCAATGCCATCAGGACAAGTAAACTAATAAGGCATTCTGAACAAACTCTAATAGCAATTTTTTTTCTGCAACCTTAGCATTACCTACATGATTATTGTTCAGTACACACACATAGAGACACACACACACTCACAGAGTGCAACAATTTATTTTAATGTAATGCTGCCCCCTTGTGCTTTTGTATACAAGGAAGTTTTTGTCAATAACTAAGGTTTGTAGCAACTAAAGAAAAGCAAGAAATCGGCCTTTTCCTCAGCTCTGAGCTTTCTCACTGATTTTTTTCATTTGAGCAGTAATATGATCTTGTGCAACACTCAGCAGTCTCAGAGCCCAAGGAAATATGAAACATGTGTTATCATAAAATCAAAGATAGTGTAAAAACAAAGCATGGCACATGTAAGGCAAAGATGAGCAATGAAGACAAAGGTCAAATCACACAAAAYTACAATAAGCTATTGAAAATGAGTGCAAAACAAATTATTTGATTTCATACATTGAGTTCTAGCCCGTCAACACAAAAAACCAGGTTTTACAGGGGATGGCAAAGRAAAAGTGAAAGGGCAAAATGAGGAAGAGCACTCCAGAGCTCTGGAATCAGTCTCCTGCACACCAGCAACCTAGCTCCTGTCAGCATTTGCTTCCCCACTTTTGGAACTCCCTGACATACAGACTTGTCAAGTGTCCCACAGTAAAGGCATTATAAACTTCTGAGAAGCTCATCAGATAAAACTACCTCTTTGTGAATGTTTGAATTAGAATCAATTATCTGGCAACTTCCCTGGTGGATCCCAAAACCAGGAACTGTCTGGGAAATTTGTCTTCCTTGGAGAGGGACCTCCAAAAGGTGATTTGAGCCACGAGGACTTGCAACCACTCCATATGGCACAGTTCACGGCTGAAGACAAGGAAATTTGTTCTGGTGTTTTTCAAGAATATTAAAATGTCAAAATTTTAGAAAAGAAATCAAAGCATGCAGGCATGATACAAAAGCTATGGATACACACCATCAGTACTTAGAGTCATTCCTTTTGAACTTTATACAAATCCTATGCCCTGAAGAAACTAATTTGTTTGGTGATGACTTCCTGAAGTTTCATATGAATGATAATAAGCTTAGGTGTTTTCATTCAGGTTTTTGATTAGGCAGAGATTTCCTTTGAAAACATCTTTTGTTCTCAAGCTTTGTGAAAGCTAAATGATAATCAATAGGTCCTTGAAACCATGGCATAAATGTCTATGCATAAACATCTATATAGTTATTGTCTGTGTGTTTTGTATTCAGGCTACTGAATACATACATGACATTGAACTGGCCATTTTCCTTCTAAGTCTCACAGCAGAAAAATTTATTCATAAAGAAAACAAAACAAAAGATTATTTGGGTCAAGAAGAGTATGACACTTCCAAAAAACTTTTTGTAAGAAATTATGAAAAGAAAGTTGGAATCTTTTTTTCAGTAGCTATGAAATTAAAGACATTCCCATTTTAATSTAGATTTAGTTTGACTAACAAATGTACAACTTTTGTATTTTAAATATTTCTACGCTTTAACAAAGTCAATGGAAGTCAAGAAGCTAAACAAAACCTTTTGTTTTAATCTGAATGACACATTTAATTTGAACTGAAATTACTTGGTTTTGCTTTTCAGAATGTTAAAGGAAAAGTGATCATTTTTAATTTAAGTTGACCCTAGATAATTTTTTATTGTGTATTTGAGCTTGGTCATTGACCTGACTAAAACCTAACACAGTTATTCAAGGAGGTCTGCTATAAATAAGATTTATCTCTAGAATTTCTATTCTTTCCTGTGCTTCATTACATCTTATCTTTCTTATTAATTTTTTATATGGAAATACAGCAGATGTTTTCTGCAAAACTAAGAGTATGGTGCATTATTATAATGTGTGAAACAGTATGCAAAGTGCCACCCTCTGTTTTTCTCCTCTCTCTCATGGATGTAGATCCAAAAGGGAGGCAATTTAAGGATGTTGGCACTCTGTCTGAAGCAATGTTGGCCATTTTTAAACTCCATGTTCTCACTTCTCAATGTATACATCTTACCTAAATTAAATTAACTTGGCCCGTAGCACAGGCTGAGAGCCATCCTGTGACACAGAGGTGACAAAAAAAGAAAAAAAACAAACAAGGGCTGTAAAACCACTGTAAAACCTGTTAGGGAGTTGTGTTGTTCCAAAAAAGAGATGCTGTGTGGTTAGAACCCTGGTTACTGACAATTTTAGGCTTTCTGTACTAACAAACACTGACCCCCAAGAGAACACTGCATTTGACCTAAGGCCAYGGAGAAGGCTGCCAAAATTAAAGAATAGAACTAAGATAAGTAGATAGTTTAAATAGAATTGTATAATATCCCATAATAGAAAACTAARAGTTTAAAGTTTTAAAATATAGTMATGTATATGAAACAAAACAGAATTTTAAGAAGAAAGCTAATCCTGCTTCTTCACCTTCTCCTTCRTAAGTTTAGGTAATATTACCTAATTAGATAAAAAAGTCCACASTGCAAGCCACAAGGAGTTAGTTATTAAGTTAAAAGTAAAAATAATTTAAGTGTAAGTAAAAATAATTTCATTTAATTTAATAARTAAYTAATTAAAWAATTTATTTTTACATYAARCAGTTTATCCTTAAAATCCTGKGATCTAGGGAGATGYAGACAASAGCTCAGCCACACCTGGGCAAAACTCAGTGCAGAAAACAACCTGACTGGCTGCCTGTTATTCTTGCCMAACAGCCATTGCAATAGTGGTTCTAAAACGGTAATTCTTCCTTCAATTAATTCAGTTAAAAAAAATTATAAAGTTCTATTACTTTCAGTGACAATGTGGCTTCTGGTAGTGACAGACCTGCAGAATAAGCTCATGAATCAAGGAAAACTTACTGTGTGCTTTCTAAGCAATACATAACTAGTAATATTAATATACTTTCATTTCTGATGTTGTGGGCCTTGAAAATTTAACTTTAATATTAAWATAATGTTAACTTTAATATTCCAGTGCTTCTAAGTTCTTTCAGTTACCCTAATTGATTTCACTTGGATCCTTTTCAGGTACYGTTCTTTTCTATTTTTCAGCCTGTCTTCTATTCTCCTCACTTTTCTCCATTCTTTCTGTTTTTCAGTCATTTCAGATCTGTATTTTCAGATAGATACGCATTTAAAAAAGCTTTTCTATAGTTACTGCTACCATTATCATTAAAGGACTTACKACATGTATCTCAGCACCTTCTTCCACCATTTCAAAAAGGCATGTAAGCAAGGAAATTATTCAAGGTATCTCTCTTAGGGACCTGACTTGTGGCAAAAACAGAACAGAATCCTCTGGGGGCAAATCACAGCAAAAGAAAACTTGGATTAGTTTAAAATTGGTTTCTGAAGTTGTCTTTGACATTACACTGCCTGTACTAGGATTTTGGTGAAATTAGGCTTCTCATCTAAACCAAATAATTTAACAATTAGGGATCAAGGCTGGGCTGTATGAGTGTCCCCCCCTTGAAATTATGAATAATTCACATTAGCAGGCACTGTGCTACCTGATCAAATACTTAACCTGATACAATATAAACTCTGAAATAAAAGACTCCAAGTTAATTTCCTGTTATGTGAGAAAAGCCAGGTAGTCCAAAGCAAATTTTTGAAGTCTGCCTTGGACAAGAAGTACTGTGACAGCACGAGACAAAATTGACAAAACTGYTCAATTTCTAAACAACTCCTGAATCTGCTTGGCACACCCTGGATTGAAGCCTGCCTCTCCTGCTAAAACCAAGGAGATTTGCTCCATTCAGAGAGTGAGAACCCTTTTTTTTTACTGAAAGGTCAAACTCAGGACCAAGGCATTTGTGTGATGACCCAGTGGCACTGSAGCAAAGCTCTCACTGCTGTCAGACTCCAAGTTTTGCTGCCCAAGTCACATTCTGACATCASTCTGGTACATGACAGCTTGAATGTCTGTGTTAGCTTTGTAGCCAGGAGCACATAACAGTGGAGATGCATCTGGAAATTGGGTTTTATCTCATCTGAGCCTGGGATCTCCAGTGCTACTTGGAGTTATCTGGGATGAAAGTAAAACCTTTCCTAATTGCTTGTGTATTTCTGCTTCCAGTCGTCCTCTCAAAAACCCACAAACAAACAACCAAAAACCAACAGAAATAATAACAGTTCTTTTCCATGTAGTTGTCATCTATGAGGACAAAAATCTATTTTTAAAATTCTTATTTGACCTAGGAAATTAATAATGATAATAATGATAATAATGATAATAATGATAATGTTTATAATAAAAATAATAAAATAAGATTAAATGACAATAAAAATAATAATAATACTCCTGTATTCTCTGAGTGAATCCTAGGTAAGTGGTAATCGAAAACTGAGGGATCTACCTTGTGAAAAGCCAATAGAAAAAAACCAAAAATCTAAAACACTGTTCCTTACAATAAATCAGAAATCTTGTGACAAATTTGAGAATCAAAAAACTGAGATGGATGTTGAAAAAAATAGCTTTTAGTTGTGATATCTGATGGACTACCACGTAGTCTCCCAAGACACGAGTTTTATTGCAGGAGTTTCTTAAAACAATGCAAAGCACTCAAGAGCAGAGTGTAGGGAACACTCTAAATTGGTCCCCCGGGTAAGGACTAGCTGACCTAATTGGTATTTCCCATCTTTAATTTATGTGATCATACAGTATGCTGTTATCTTTTCATTACATTAACCCATAGGGTCAAACATTCCTCTGGTGGAGTTCCATTGGAACAAGCAGATTTGCACCAGGGCTCGGGTTTGGCCCACACCACTTAAATCTGAAATGAATTTCAAACAGGGCTGTAATCAGCCTTGCAGAGTAATATTATTCTCAAGCAAGGAGAACATGTGGTYCCCCTGTATGAAAGGCAGATACATTTATCAATGCAAACTTTATAAAACATAATACCCATCAAATATTACATGCCAGAACAGCACTAAACTACTTAGAGTGGTAAATAAAACATTAGGTTTGGAAAAGTATTTGGATTCTTCTTCACATTATTGCAATGTTTTATTCATGTCCCGCTTACATATTCCCTTCATTCTGATAATCTAAGTGACCAGCATGYGATGAAACTGCTCAGCTCTCCAGAGCTGTGCTTCCTTTGAGGTTGCACAGTTCCTCTGTCACCTTCAGGGCAAGAGGAATGCCACCGTAGCAATCTCAGTTTAGAAATGTGTCTCTTTTAATTCATCTATCACTGTCTGTTCACCAGGCCACACCACCAATGTCCAGTCAAACACAGCCAAGTTCTGGAGCAATTTCAGAGAAGAGTTTCTGCAAAATGGCAATTATCACTTTTTGGAAAGTAAGCTGAAGTGATAGTCCAAAATAGTTTTCTTAGGTGATCTGCCAAGGAGGCAGAGATGTCTCTAATAAATAGTAGCCTAGACAACAATTTTCTCTTGTTGTGTACTTTTGTTTAAAATTCTTGTTATATCAATTAAGGAATTCAAAGTATCTTGACCCACCAGTTGGATTGTGCCTCAAAAATGCTAAGTAGGTGTAAATAAATGACCCTTTGTTTGTTCATCTGTCAAATCGCTTTGAATCTTCCTGAAATTATTGCAAGTCACCTCATGGTAGTTATGACATTAAGTTATATTTGCATCATGAAAAACTAGGTATTGAATGAGTTGCTAAAAAATGTTCCATCCAAACTGACGTGTGATGGATAGACAGACAAATGGTTTCATATCCAATCAGTCAAGCAACAATCCAATTCTCTCTGGGAAAGCCAAAACCCTGCTGAACCAGAAGAGAGCTCGGGTTCTGAAGTGAAACTGTGCCTCCCAGAAGCTGCCGTTAGCTTTTGTGTCAAGCCTTTGGCACCAAAGATATATTAAATTATTAGGAAGGATGACAGAAAAATGTCATAGAAGATGTAAATTCATAGAAGATGTAGATTTKCATAGAAGATGTAGATTATTTCCACTCTACAGGAACATCAGGGAACCTTCTGGTTTCTCAKCCTGCACCCATGGTCTGGCCACATCCAGTTCCRTGCAGGATCTAACCTTGTGCCCAAGGACATGGAACAGGAGCAGGAGTGGAGCTTACCAGAGCCAGCTGCAGGAGCTGCTCTTTTTTKTGTGTCCATTTATGTCTTCTAAAGGGGGTGCTCAGAAACTGAAATTCTGTTCATTTAAAGAATTAAGAAAAATTKCCTTCAAGCCTACTCATGTGCTTTAAATATGTTCATCTCCATGAGGACAGACACCAAGGACCCATAAGAGAATCCACAGGAAACAACACAAGGGGGGAAATTAGAGCTTTATACAAATGGGGCTGCAAAATGTGCCTATTATTCTTAGGCATAGGAAGTTACAACAGACACTGCATTAATTTATCCTCAAAGTTGGTTTCTTTCTGTTTCAAATTTTGTTTTCTTTTTGTCAAGAGCAAATATTAATATTTTTCTTTGAAAATGAAAATAAATGCGTGAGTTTGTGTTCTTTTCTTGTCATTTTATTTCCATAGCTTGAGAAATATGCTACTTTTAATCTTGTCTCAGGAAAAAGAAAAAAAATAAAAAGGGTGAAGATTCTGATATGAAGAATGAAATTTCACTGATAATTACTGTGCATCAAATAGGTGTGTGAAGCCCAGTATGTAAAATTCTTTCATCATTTGGGGAAAAAAAAATAAAAGCCCCAGAAAAATCTATGAACTGTCAAGAAGCAGGGTGGGAATTGCAAAGCTATCCTATCTGCCTTACCAAAGGGTTACTCTATCAAGTAACTTACAAGTTAGAGGCACACATCACTGCTGAGGGAAAAGTAATTTGTTGTAATCATTTTTAATTATAGTTATTCTTAATTATCTTTGCTGTATGTTTAAACATTAAAATACAAACAGTACTGCCATAGCACAGATGGCTGGTGCCTGCTATGCAGACTGTCAAGCTCCATTTAAGCACCACTGTCATTTTCCCCTACAATTGCAACTTATAATAATAATGCACTTTCTATGACACATAATATTCATGTTTTAAGAAGAATACCTTCCATGAAGTACCTAAACAAAGACATTCTGAAGAGAAACCCCATTCTACAAGTTCCTCTAGAACAAAGACATCTGAAGCCTGAACCCAAAATTTGGCTGTTCTGATGAAATCCTATTCAGGAGAGAAAGAACATCAGATAATTCTGGTTGTAAGCAGCTGAGGACAGTGGTACAGCACCCTCCACAAAAGGAACAGAAAGAAATTGCTATATTTGATAATCATTCAACTGTGTTTTCTTTTATCTTCGAAGATGTTTCGTAAAAATACTAGGTGGGAGTTTTGTTCTCTCTGTGCTTCTGCATGTGTCAAACACAAACATTTTTTCCTAGGAAATGTTCCTTGTTGGGATGTTAAAAAAACACTTTCCACAAAATAAATGTTTCTAAAACAAGACCACTTAAGTGCTAGAGAGTCCTTTTTTTCCTGTGAAACCTCATAACCATTTCATACAGATCCTCAGACCAAGGATATAAAAATAAGTTCAAAATCATGAGTGAGAAAAAACTCAGTAAGRAGAGACAAATAGTATTTCAAAATTGAATTCAGGGAGATACTGAATGAAGGAGAAAAATTCAAGAGTTGCAAATTTAAGTGCTCAAGAAGAGATTGTGCCTGATCAAGAAAGTTCTTCAAGGAAACTTGAAACGTGTGAATGACTAAAGATACTTTCTGGTCATTGGTTTGAAACACTTCCTRGAAGAATGAAGAATACACCATAAAAGATGGATCAGTGAGTGCAAGAACAGAAGGAAATCTAAAATGGTTAATGGTATTATAATTGTTAAATAGTAGAGGAAACWGTGCAATAAAAAAAGGGAGCACAACCAGGTTTGTAACAGGCTGTTATTTACTTTGCTGCTGTTTCTACAACTTTGTCATCTTTCTGTCATGAAAGTGATACCTTGCTCTTCCTAAAGACCCCACTTAGCTTCATTTCAGCTCTTCTGCAAACAACACATGTCATAAATCTGAACGATTCTCTCACTTTTATGGACAGGATTTTTACTCTTTCATTCCCTGCTTCTGCAGGCTCTCAACAACACAGGATTTCCAGGAYAGAACCCTTTTTGGATGACCTAGACAGACACCATTCCCATCTTGCAAAGAAAAATACCACACGGATATTTTCCCATGGCAGTACTACTTCCATCAGAGGAGAAAAAATTAGCCAAATGCACAATTAATTAATTTGAGCAGAGCCCATTTGAAACATAGGTAGAAACAAGAATTGCTCTGAATTTGAGGGTCAGACTCGATTCCAGAGGTGAAAACTCCCTGTGGATAAAGCTTTATTCCCAATTCCAWCAGAGAGCTGGAGAAGGGATTTTATGGCAGGTCTTTATTTAACAACACATCTCGTGTAATGAGACAGATTTACTGATTGCTCTCAGGCCCTACTACCATGTGAACATGAGCAGCCAAAGCATCACCTAAATGAACAGTTAGTAACAGTGAAACATTTCCTGTTTGGGATTTGTACATTTCCATCCACATCACATTTATTGGAGCCCTGAATGCTCAGTATGCTCCTCTGTCAGCCTCCTTTAGTTAATGCTGGCTCCACAAGAAAGCCAAGTTCACTCTGCAAAGTCCCTTACTCCATGCTTGGCCTCAGTACTGCAGGCATCCTTCAGTATTTTATGCTTTTATTTGATGGCAAAGTTCTACAAATGGMTCATTTTTTCTTGGGAAATGGGCATGTTTTATGTCTCATCTCTCATATGTCATCAAAAAGATATCTTGTAGTAGTTTCTGACCTGGTTTGAAAGTCTCCCTATTCCATTATCAATTTGCTGAGCCTCCTACTGCCACATTGTATAGTTTTAGTGTTAATTTTTAATATTATTTTCATGCATTTTTAAGGTAAGAGTGTTTTTTCTTAACTAGAGTGCAATAATAGCTTCTCAATATTAAATAAATAATGTTAGAGTGCTGAGACAATTATGACTTTTTGACAGTGTTGATATATTAATGTTGCAGCTACAGAAATTCATCTGTTTCATGTATTTTATGGGCACTTTTTTGTTCTTTATCTTTATTTTTTGATTTTTAGGAAATTAAAGTTCCCCAATTGCCAAGACATTTCTCTCAGGCCAAGTTACTTACACTTCCAGGGTTGGATTTTTTTTTTCTTTTTAACTACAAATCAATTCAACACACAATATCTACATCCATTTCCAAAAGATCTGTAGCAAGATTCTGAGGAAAAAAAAAAAAAAAGAAAAGATAGAAGTAATGTTTTATGAATCASTCTCCTTTTGATGTTAGGGAGTGGGATTAAAACCTTTGTGGAAATTCAACATGGTGTTGTCATAAAATCCAAGTCAGTATGAGACCCCAGGAGGCTYTACAGGTCTTGTGTCCTTCAGAAGACTTTTATCTGAACAGAAATATTTTGTATGAGTGAAACCACCAGGTGCACATCCACTTCCTAACAAACCTCAAAACAAACACTYGTGTAGGGAATGGGACACATGGGTTTTGCCAAGCCTAAACCTYCAGAATAAAACTTAAGAAACTTGCTCTGAAGAAATATATAAAATGCTACTTGACATAAAAATTGAATTTTTAGTTCAGTGGAAAATCCTAACCTCCTGTCCTCCTCCCTCTCACCACTGCTTCCATGTCCCTCCTCCAATTTTTTCAAGTGAATTTATACTTTAAAAAAATCCTACAAATTAATTGTGAACTTGTTTGGTAAAGATGAGAGCACAGTACATGTTACCAGATGCATGAGATCTCCATAGATAATTTTTTAAAATTAAAATTACAGTAATTTCAATATATTATCTGAGGGTAAAAATTTCAGACAACAGTGGGRTTTCTAAGTTTAATACAGGCCATGGGTATTCAGTGCTCTCTTAAAACACCTTTAAGAGATTTTTGGATATGACTGAGCAATAAATATATTCAATCCTTGCCTATAGGACTCTACTCAGAAACAATGAGACCACCTCAATGAAAAGTTCCTGTGCATTACTCTGGTCCATCAATATGCACTTTCCTTTGCTCATGTTCTCCCCTGTATCCCTTATTCTCAGCCATGCTGACTTTTAACTTGCACTGTTAGTGAAAAAGCTGAACTGGGAGCATTAGAATCTCCCAACTGATCTTTTTTTAAAATATAAAGTAAAGTTAAAAACCACTTCAAYAAAGGGTACAGCACTCTTAGAAGCCACAGACCCTGGCAAAGGTCAGCTTTAAATTAGAAGCCACCTCCATTTGGGGCAGAGGGAGGAGAGCAGTGGGATGAGTCCAAGAAAACTAAAAAGGAACAAAAAAATAGTAAGAACAAAAATGGAGAGAGCAAGTAGTTTAATGTTTTCTCTAAAATACACATTACATAAAAGATGATGTTTTCTACTCAAGGAGAACACCATCTACCCATAAAATATTCTCTGAACGTGGAAAGGTCACAAAGCATCCAGGGCAGCACCTCCAAATGATGGCAATGGCAAAGCCATGTCCTTCCCATTAAAATCAGTGATGGGATGCATCCTTGCATCCTTCTCCCAGTGCTGAGGATCAAAGGCATCAGCTTCAAATATTACAGATTTTACCCGAGAAAAACATAATTTATTGTTCTTACAAATGCCCTTAGAAACAGCTGGCATGTAGTCCACACAAATCCATTAAATATCTCTACCTTCAGACACAGCAGGGGGAGGGAGCTGGGAATTAAAGAAAGAGCTTCAGTTGCAATAACACTCATTAAGAAATGGAAGGAAAAGCCAGTCTTTAAAATCATGATTGTCCATGGTCTGAATAGTTATGTTGAGATGAATGTTTGCAAATTACAGTTTAGATCCATATTTAGGTATCTGATCAGTGAGCTGAGTTCCAGAAGTGGCAAGTTTTCCACCAACTCAAACTGGACTCAAATTCCAATTTTATGCACTTCTGAAAAATCTTTTCACTTCTTTGAGTGTCTGAATATAGATTTAGAACCTAAGTTCAAGTAATCTTATAAAATTCAGTCCATATTTACGTATCTTAGGATCTTGCCTGAAAACCAACCACAGAGGATGTTTTTTTTCCTCAAGCCATATTAAAGGCTTACTAAAGGTTATGAAGTTGCAAATATTGCACTACCATAAGAGGTAGTTCTAATTGGCCTGTCCCTCCCTGAGGACATATTTACATAGCAATTTCTCAGAATTAACCCTTACAAATTAACCTCTTACAGGAGTCACAGTAGCCAGATAAAAGATTATGACCACACACATAAGTGAATACAAAAGCCATAAACGGCAAAGGCTAATTCCTAATAAAAAATTATAGACTTTTTTAGCTTCTTTAACACCTCCTGTCAGTGCACTGACCCTTTTTTTATAGATATGGACAACCTCAGCACAGTGGTATGATATCATAATTCTGCTTTTACAGGTTAGGGTGTAATAGTATCTGCTAAGGAGAGAGGAACTTACTTCCACAAGGTCAGTGATGGGTGTTACACCTAGATTATCTTCCTTCCATGTCTAGATTTTAGTCTATGTCTAGATTTTAGTCTGAAAGCTTCTTTGGTGCCTGCAAAGGCGCTGRAGCAGGCCTAAGTGTCCCAGCACACAAATGCTGCTTCATTTCTGCTGTCCTTTTCTTCTGCTTGCAAACCAGGCTTGACATTGGCAGAGAAAGTTAAAATGTTTCCAGTACACAAGTGCCCAAACTAAGGGCCAGAACGTTTGGGATCAACAAATCTGTGCCAATTTACRTGAGCTGTGGATTTGGCACCTACTGTCTACCAACAGAAAGGTGCATAGATATTCCATGGCACCTCTGATTACTGGATTGATTGCTTAATTGTCATGTTCCTCTCTCTGGTGGGGCCCCTGTGCCAATTAAGGAGACGCAACTGTGTTTTTCAGAAATTATTACGRAAAACAAAAGAAAACAAAAAAAGTAGGCAAAACATCTGTGTGCCTCCTATGTGTTTATTTATTCATTAAATGAATCTCTTTGTTAGATATAGTGTTTGCTAATGGAAGCAGATAAATCTTTTCATTCCCTTTTTACACTTTCAGTTTGATTTGCAGTCAGTGGGGGAATGGCAAACTTGGATTGAGAGGGGATATCAGAAGCCAAGGAAACAACTTGCACACAGTTCATTTTATTCCATTGCTTAAAGCAACTCTGTTTGATAAAAGAGCCATTAAATATGGAAAACTGCACACAACATGCTCAGTGCRTTGTGCTGAATAAAGGAGGCAACACAGTGCCTCTCACAAAGATCCACATTGTTTTTTCACTCTTTCTCTGTTAAAAGAGCAAAAGATCAGCACATTTCAGGATCAATCCAGACAGGAGAGTCAGGCCCAATCATAACTCTCACTACTAATAAACCTGAACTGCCTGTAAAATTGCTGATCAGAATTCCCCTCAAACCTGTAGATGTTCAGTCTGGGATTAACCCCAGATTCATACCAAAACCTGCAGATAGGTTGACTTAAGATCAAACACTTAGGCAAGAAGTGATATTTTCATTGCTGTAATGATATACTGAGGGAGTTCATGCTGGGAAGACTAATTAGTATCCAGTGCCATAAACCTCCGATGAGCACTGAAAACACAGGAGAGTTCAGCAGAAGATGCTCACAAAGAGCAGAGAGCACAGGGGCTGAGGGAAGGGTGTGGGGTCTGGTTGGTAGAAGTGCACACAGCAAAAATCTACAAGCCAAATAAATGCTGCAGGAGTGGGAGCATGAAGCCACAACACCACCCCATGATACAGTCCATAGCACCAGACCCTACTCACTGAGAAMCACATTTTTGCTCTCCAGGCCTCTGGATCTGTAGCCCTTCCCCAAGCACATGGATTATATGAATTCATGCAGTTTCCCAGGACTTTATTCCATAGTTTGTTCTGAGCTCACATTTGAGATGTAACTTGAAAAGCAGTGCAGACCATAAAATGTATCACAAAAAGATAAATCTGGCATGCTTAATCTGCCTAGCCAGAGCAGTCTGTATTCTTTCATTCTTTCCCTTTTTTCACCCCACCTCCTGCCCATCCTTCTTTAAAGCACCTCTCATCATCTGGGTCACCAGAAAAAAAAAATCAAATTCCCTGTCTGCTTTCTTCTTCAAGGCTTGAATCAAACAGCTAATTATGGTAGTTCCTAAGGAAACTTGGGTTCCTTGCCACCAAGAGCCTAGAGTTGTTTTACTTTACATTTAACACACACAAAAAAGCTTACCCTTGAGTGAAATGAGCAAGCTGCAAGCCTGCATGGACAATGGAATTGCTGAGGATTTTTCCAACCAAAAAAAAAACCTGACTTTTTTTGCCACCAATGACTTTTATGCCAAGTCATTGTACTTTGAGCATTCAGCAATGGGARGAAAATGCAAGTTCTCTTAACATTTCATAGGCTCTACACTGAAGGAATTGAGTCACTTTGCTTCACATTTGGAAGATACTGCTTTTGAAAACTGCTGTCTTCCTTTGGTAATATTATTTTCACACAAACCCAGCCATATGACAAGATTGGCAAATTTTGAACTTGCTGGCTATAATAATTTCATTGTAAATATACCTTCTACAGAAGTTACTCTGGATCATTTAATTGAGGTAAATCTGTTAATTCTTTTAATAAATCTTTACATAGAAATTGTACTGTATTTTTTAAATCCTTACCAAGACTGATATGACTGTAAGAGCTTTTTGAAACAGATGGTTGGTTCTTGTGTGTGGTGCTTTACTTTCCCTTTTTCTTTTAAATTTACAGCACATACTGTTAACACTTGACCTGACATATTCTTTTGAATAATTATTCTGGTATCCTTAAGGCAAAGGAAAAAAAAAAAATCGGAGATTTTTATCCCTCTTAACAGCCTAAATGTAATTTAAGAAAATAAGAAATGTCAAACTTGCTTGTAAATAACACATGATAGGCTTGGATGTTTTCCTCCAAAAGCTCTAGTTCTGCCTTCTGTAYATGTTACCTCTTTAGGTGGGTGACTTTGGCAAATAAAGAACTGAACCCATGTGGCTCAGAGCAACCTCAGTAACCCTGAGCAGTTTAATTTGTTTGTGGAGTTTCTCAGCGCATCACGGGATGGGATCCTCAGTTCTCTTTCAGTGCTACCCAAGTGAGTAACTGGTGGCACTCCCTGGCTGAGGGACAGCTACTTCAGTGGGGAGGTATTAAAAGGTACAAAACACAAAAGACATTTTTAAACAATGCTGTGAGATAGCTGCTCTTCCAGCACTGAAGCATTTTAGGACTTTTTGTCACCAGAGAAGAGTCCAATGGGGGGGGAAAAAAAAGGCAAAAGACAACATCATGCATATCTACATTTACAAATCTCTGCACTTACTCCCAGGCAACTGCAAGTATTTCAGCCAGTAAATTTTTTTGCAGACCCTGTGCTCAGATTTTAGAGAGGTATCATCCTCTTTCCTTCCTTTTGACTGTGAGGAGCATAAAACTCTGATTTTACAAGTATGTTCCTCCAAATCATGGCCAAGCACAACTKTAGGAAGCCACTTGACATGAGCACACCCAGGGAAGGCTCAAACAAAGGTGCATGACCTTTCTTTTGCCCTTCTGGACCTAAAGAGAATAAAAATTATTGTATATCATCTAATCTGTCTCTGCAAGTGCAGTTTTCAGGGATGTGGCAAGAGGGCATTTACTGTCACGTAATATAAAAAAAATTACAAGCAAATAGAAAAAYAAAGATCATTAAATGAATAGATAATGACAAAATGGGTCTATGCGGGTGAAATTTCACCTTTTGAGGTTCACCCAGGCTTGAGATGATTCTGAGATTTCATCCTTGTAGTTATACAGCAATATTTCAAAAGATAGTGAATATTCATCCTATCCAAGAAGTTCTGACATCAGTCTCTTAGCTCACAAGAAAAAAAAAAAACAAAACAGGCTCTAAATTATCAACTTCTCCTAAACTTACATTCTCAGCTAAGATAAGAGTTTCCAAAAACAAGCTTGAAAATCTAAGAATCCTCTCTTTTGAGATTACCAATTTAAATATTGTGTGGATGCCACAGGCAATTGTATTTTTTCTGTGAGGATCTACAGTACTTGTCATTACTTACAGTGCAGAGTTAATACTTACTATTTTCTGTCACTGTAGCACGATCATCTTAACTGAAATTGTAAATATTTTGAATCAATGTAAAATTAATGCATCTTTGCTATATTTTACTTGYATGTCTGTGAGTATATGTGCATATAAATATATTCCCATACGCACAAAAACATTAACAGAGAATTAAGGTTGCCTACATTCATTTCTTAAGTCTAACCCACTTAAAAAGTGCAGTGCTAGGCAATCTCATGCTAACTGGAAATCTGGATCTACAGCCTTCAAGGATTCTTAATAATAAAGTTGAGATGAGCAACCAGAGTCATCTCAGAACATGTCTTTCAGCATGTAAATATCTAGATGCATTCTCCACAAAAAAAAAAAAAAAAAATTATTCTGTAGTTTTCATTAACATACTGTCTTGGATAGGTTTCCAAGGGAGCTGGAAGAAGAGTGTCCCTTCCCTTGAAGTGCATGCTGTGGTGTGCATGCTGTTCAGCCAACAAACTGCCTTCATCTACCCACAAGACCCCACCCTCAGTGATACAGTCAACTCTCCTTGCAATAATATTCAGGCACACCATCTTAATTTTCACCTCAGCTACATTAATATCTGTTACCAACCCAGGCTTTAGAAAAATACAGAGCTGATTTATACTTTAGTAGAGAAATTAAAGATCAAAAAGATTTATTAGGGTTACTCTACCCTCCCCCCTACCAGTGCATAATCATTCCCCACCGTATATTTTTTATGGTAATTAGACACTCAGGGCTCAATCCTACAGAATGTTAAGTGTTCTGGCCCAGTCCAGCAAAGAGATTAGGTGTGTAAGTGCCTGAGCAATCTCTCAAAAGTTAGCTATGAGCAGGTGAACCATCCTCTTTATTTAAACACATGCTGAATTATTTTCCAGAGTGTCAGCATCCTGTGGAACAGACCTAAAGCTTGGTTTATGCCACCTCTGTTTCTCTAAAGTGTCCCATTATAGCAATGACACCAGGAACGAGCCAAGGTGTTTTCCTTCTGCTTTTAGGAGCAACTGGTGCTGATTTTCACTTAACAAGCTTTGCTTCACATCATGGTACTGCTTAAAGAGTGATCACCTTTGAGCCGAGTCGGTTCGAGCAAAACTCCCAAGATCCTTCATCAACCAGTTGAAATAAGAAACGTGTGTGTAAATGTGTGTCCAGAGCACAACTTGCACTTAATCCAGTACATGGATGGTACACCCATGCTCTGGGGTGAATTGCACACAGTGTGGGGCTGCCCTTCCAACCCCTCCAGGAAATGAGGGCAGTAGATGCAGGGATAGCCAAGTTMCAGGGACAAAGACGACCAACACTTCTCTGTACACTGCAGACACACACCCTCATCCTTCTTTATGTTCCTTCTCTCCTTGTTTTCCTCCATAGCTTGATACAATAAGAACCTACATAAAGCCCTGTGCATCATACAAACAGTTTTATAAAGCTCTACACTCTTTAGTCTTGGGTGTGTGTTGGTAGAACAGGACTGAATCAATATGTTACAAGTGATTTAAGCATATGCTTAAATGTCAAAATGTATTTAAATGCCTTTAGATTATTTATATTATAGATACAGAGGAAACATATTCTATCCCAACAAGAACCTTCTAATATTTTAAATAAACATGTGAAACATATGGCTGACTCTCTGCAGATGTGCATGAAGTTTATAATCTTTAATTTTTATTCCAAACACATTAATGTTGTTTTACTTCAAAATGACCTGGGTAAACTGTGAAATTTGCTTAAGCTATTAGGAGTAAATCTGTCACACTGACAATTTCAAGCAGTGTCCTTATTGCTAAAAGGGCATATACTGTAAGTTACAGGCTTAATGGCTATTGCTTTTTGCCCTGATGTGCACAAATCCTTTACCTTCCCATTTATTTATTTCCTGATAAGCAATCAATGTACAAAAATAGAAAAGCCAAATAGATTAAGAGACTGGTTCTGTCCTGATCTCAGTCTAACAAAAAGGGGTTGTTGTCATGAGCTCAATCAAATCTACTCTGAGAGGATTTTATCACTGAAGATTGAGCAGATCAGTACCAAACTGCACCAGAACAAGTGTGGCTCATCTTATTCCTGAAGGTTACAGATTCCACATTCTACTTAAGTCATGGACATGGACATATGCAGGGCACTGGAAATTTMTGTGTGCATCTTCTGCGCTACACAAACATTTGACTGCCTGGCCCTCTAGCTGTGGCCTAAAACCCTGTCCTTTTGACACTCCCATGTCAGCTTTCCTTTATCCATGAAAACAACAAAATACTCATGAACATAAAGGCAAGCGCATGAGTGAGTGTTTGCAGGAGAGCTTTACCCACGTGGACTTCCCTACAATTSACTTTAGCAGATCACCAAATAAATATGACACTTTCCTTCTCCAGCTATTACATGAAATCACATTAGTGAAAATGGAAAATATAATCCTGTAAACCACAAGACAGAGTGACCTGTGAGGTTTCAGAATTCTCTCTTCGTCTAAGAAAACAGACACATTTCTCCCCAAATATTCTAACTGCAACATGAGAGGAATTTCCCAACCCTGCATCAAGGGAACAAACAAAAGTCCTGTGCCTCTGAAAGTTCTCCATCCTTAAAATCTACTCTACACTAGAACCCATAGGAATTACAGAGAAGTATTCAAAAAGAGCCACTGAAAGAGGGAACCTTTTAGAGAGAGCAAGTGACTAGGATTCTATCAAGTATAAAGCAGGCAGATTTAGACAAAGACCAGGAAAAGATTCCTAACAATGAAGTGTCCTGGAGTGTCAGCAGGGGAAGGCGTGGATGAGATAATCAGCTGTGTCACTCAAAGCTGCACAAAACAAAGTACTTGTGGTGCACTGGCTAGAATAATTCTGCATTATCACAGGGAGGGTTAAACAACTGTTGACCCAGCAGCTCTCCATGCTATTTCTCTGATTCTAAGCATCACATGTTCTGTAGGTGGAGAGGGAAGGGTCACCGCTGCAGAAAAAAAAAAATTAACATGTGCCATGAAGTGTCAGATGTTACTGTACATACTATACACAATGGAACATCCTGTGAGGAAAATAAATGCAGGGCAAATTTGTGGGTGACCTTCTAGTTTTACATGTCACACCAGACATAATGGGTTTTTACTCAAATAAGTGTTTTGTTTGAAATTAGTTGCTGGCAGCCTGATTTAGTTCTCAATGAAGGCACAAATAAAGAAAGTCACATTCTCAAAAGGCAGACTTTGTAAGTCATTCCTCATCAGGCTTCATAAAAACGCCTGTTATAAAACAGAAGGGTTTCAAAAGAGAATGCAGAGGAGGTGAAATCATTAATAAATTACAAGGAAGAGAGAGAACCAAAACATGAGACTACAGAAGAGTTATAAAGGAAACCTGATCACGATGAGTGTAAAGCCTGTGAGAGACAGGCAGCTGATAGAGGGGACTGCAGCCAGACTGGAGCATTGCACAGCCACCATCYCCTGCCTTGCAGAGACAGACATCCTCTGCCTGCTCTGGCTGGCTGCTGGGGCCATTGATAACCACATGAAACCTGGGAAGTTGAAGGGACTTGAGTGCTCTCAGGATGGCTCAGAGCGGGCTGGAGTCAGGCTGTCTGTCCACYGCAACCCACAGCGTGAGCACCCAGGGTTTCATCTGAGCAAGGGACTTATGGCTGCAAGTATATCACTGTATTGGCTTGTCATATTGACTTTCTGATAATGTTCTAAGCCAGTGGGGTAAGAAAGAGAAAGTGCCACTGGGTACAAATTGTGGCATCAATTCTCTGCCAGACTGATCAATTGAATTTATATATTACCTCCAGCTACGTACTTCAAATCTATAGCTTTGCTCCCTCCAGTGCACAGCTCACAGTTTAAGTAATTGCAAATACAAATGAATTTTAAAAGGATTTAGCAGGCTTTAAATTAAAAATGTGTGAACATTGTTATTTTAAGCACTCTAAATTATTTACTAATATAACCCAGCTGATTCACTTTTCTCTTCTTTTTGTCTTAGCTTGATTTTTTTGATCCCTGGAGCCTCAGCGGAGCTTAACATACCAATAAACTGCAAACAGCAAAATAATGCTTTATTTTACCCAACTAAAAGAAGTCTTCAAATTTAGCCCACAAAATAACAGGCTGCAAAATGTCAGCAGTGCAAGGACTTGTTAAATCCTGCATTAGAACCGGGCAAGTTGTCAAGAGACATCAACATGCAGTTGACATAAAGTATGAGTCTGAGCTCTAAAAGTTAAGGAAGTGTTAAGGGAGACCTTTTTTACACAGATGATGCAATGAGGTGACAGGGCTACAAAAATTACTTAGCACAACACCTGGAAGGACTCTGGTTATAAGAAATACTTGCTGAGTCTCATTTAATCAAACATTGCAGCTGTTTTCTGTTTTAACCACATCTATAAAATGCTTGGGTTACAAGGTAAGTGTCAAATCGAAATAAATCAGGTCATTTGAACTCATGAACAGTGAGCATCCTGTTGCATTTTTCCATGTTTTCTGACTTCAGTGCGTTAATTGCAAAAATTATTTATAAACTYCTTCAGAGACAACAAATGAGAGATTTGGTGCAGTAAAAAGCATCTGCATACAGAAATAATGACATATGATTTCAGTTTGCCTACTTACAGAATCGGGTCCAATGCTGCATCATTATTTATGCCTCCCTTACATACCACTACTGACATAGGAACTACAGAATTTGGTAAGAATAATCTGGAAAAACCACCCAGAAAATTCACCTGCAATATTAGGTTTCCAGTTTACAAAGGTATTGTCTATTCCCTGAACAGGAAAATGTGATAAAATTCTGTTTTTCATCTTGCTGGGAAAAGGTAYAGGTAACTCTATATATGTTTGTCATTGTTTGGGGKTTTTTTWAATTCAATTTGTTGAGTGAGAGAAAGAAACAGAAGCTAATGTGTAAGGATTATAGTACAGTACATAAAAATATAATATTGGGATTTGAAAATAATTGAAGAAATGCCATTATTGTTTTGAAGGAAATAAAGTTAWATTCTCATTATTGGGATAAATATACAATCACAAAATAAATGTTTGTCCTCATTACTATTTTTTTATTGTTAAAGTTATGGTATCAGGTAATTTGAGATTACTTTCTTCCCAAATTATGCAGCAGTCTTTATTCAGGTATATCATCACAGTCAACAGTAGTATAAATAGAACCTGTCAAAATTACTTTTACAGTTAGCATAGGTCCTGTTTTAAGACTCCTCTAATTGTGGTTTGTTTATATTTAAAGATTCTGAAGTAGAGTGAATTTGTTTTTCCTAGTAATGTTTATTCTTAGGTAGAAATCTTCCCACAAGTCCAGATTTAATTTAATGCAGAAAAATAATTCCTCTCACCATTGACTTCCCAAATTCATCTAAATCACTATAGAGATGACTTTGTTAGACTTCAACAGCAGTTAGCATTTCCAGATATCCCATAAAAAACAGGATACTCACAATTCCAGCTTGAAGAATTGAGGCCCTACCAGAAACATACAACAGACATAATACACAATATTACATTTGCCCCCCCAAATYCCCATTTACTCTGAATGTGAGCAAKRGATCTGGTGCTGAAAGACAGGGAAATCCTATACCTCACCCAGGTTTCCATACTCTACCCTGTATCACCAGCACACAAAGCTTAGAGGGGCTGCTTTTTCATCTTTCTTTGTTCTGTTCTCCAGGTCTTTCCAGGAAAAAGTCACAAGGAGCAGAAAAGGGAATAGAAACACTCAGAATCGGCAGAACTGGCAGGAGAGAGTTAAATGAAGGTTTTTTAGGGCTTGAAGCTTCAAGTTTAGGGTTTGCTCTTGCTTTCCTGAGTGATTCCACCATGTGTGAGGAATACCTTTAAGGTTAATGGGATTCTGAAATCAATAAAAATGACTTACTAATGGTTTGGGGAAGTTTTTGTACTACAGGGTGTGAATTTACAAGGTTATTAGCCATTCTGCAACAGCTCTCCCCTCTCTGCAGTGAGGCACCACTTTCAAAATGGAGTGAGGTTCCTACARGAAGACTGAGGACAGAAGGATACTGTGGGGTGCCTGCATGCTCTGGATTTTCACCCCAGCCTGACTATTACTCACAGGGTTCCCACTGGGCACAAGTTAAAGTATCTCAGACCAGTGCTACAAATGGTAGGACAATTTCCCATGATTTGTAATAAGGTGTCACATAGAGAAACATGCCTGAAAACTTGGGTGAATATAAATTCAAATAATTGACAGTTAATTTAAAAGATTTTACTGAAGGAATGAGCTTCAGGATGTTGGTTTGGGATTTTTTCCCCCCTAATACTCTGAGTAGGAATAACATGTAATTTCTTTTTACTATTAATGCTTATTAATATTAAGGAGACTTCAACTTGACCATGGTTCTTGACATAAAGAGTAAAGTAAGTAAAGTTTCTAAATGAAGCTGCAATTGCACAGTGGATCCATCCCACAGACTAAACCACAGCAAAAATTCAAAGAGCCCASTGTTGTCCTGAAGAGGCAGCAACCAACAGAACCATGTATTGCTGTCACATCACAGGGCACTCTGCATTGTGGCAGAACCAGCTTGATACAGAAAAAATTCACCATGCTTTAGAGACTTCAAAATTCTCCTCCTTCTTYACCACAAGAATCGTATCAGTGCTGCTCCTTCAGACATAAAATAACTCATCTGTGTTTTCCTTAAAACAAAGAATTCGTTCAGAGAAAATGTTGAGGAAGCAGCCTGATCTGTCTGGTATTAAAGACTTGTATGACAAAACAAATTTGCAATAAACACTCAGAAAACAGGAGCCATGCCAGTTAGAATGATAGAAAATCATGTCAAAGAGATAAATGGATCATTAAAGAGAAGGCACTTGAATTTTCATTACAGATCACTGTACAATCACTAAAGGTTTCTGAACTTGTCTGGCTTGTTGATCTTGTGTGCTCCTCCTRCCTCCAACTATTATGCCTAATATCCATATCTTCTCATACCTTTTGAAACCTATATATTTCATCTTCTGAAGGTATCATTAAGAACTCTTTGTAACTACTAGAATTCATGAATTTTGATATGCATTKGCCTCAACAGTATAAAAACCTGTTTAGTGAGTAATAATGTGAACATCATACCTAATGATTCAGAACCTGCATAACATAAGTGATGGTATTTTGGTGAACATACGGATTTTAACTAGAGCTTGGCAGCACAGGACCCTTGTTAAGCCCAGCATGCTGGGATGCTGAGGAAACTAAATCAGAGGGGTGAGTGAATTATTAGTTAGAATTTTTCCCTTTCTGTAGGCTTATAAATGAAACTATATCAGAAGCCAAGGGACCCAAGGATAAACAGGAAGTATCTTTCCATTTTTCAGTTCCATTAGTGCCATAAAATTGGAGCAACAATTTTTGCTATGCACCTAATTCCTTCAGCGCAACACAGGTTTAAACACTCAGGAGCCAGCTGCCATCAACTCCAAGGCACCATAAACACTGTCCAAATGAGTGCAATTAACACTAATTCTCTGGTGTTTCAGATTCAAGGTAAAACACAGACTCATTTCTAAGAACTGCAGAACCRGCACGATCCAGTCTTGCTGGAACAAGAAAAAAGACAAAGAACAAGACARAAAATCACCAACGTGTATATCCAGAAAGCTTTTACCTTTCTAGTGAATTTGCACTYCTAGTGAGTGGGTTTAAGTTGCAGCAAAACTTTATATATCAGCAGAGATGTCTCAATTTAATTAAGACAAAATTTTCATGCAAATCAGTATCTTCTGTCATCATTATCAAAGCAATCAGGTAAAACAGTGATATTCTCAAGTTGTTATTGGAAATTTTCCTGCCTAGAAGAGACCCTGTCTCCCTGCCTGTTAACCCTGAGCTCATGGCTCAACTTAGGAAACAGAACAAATTACCAGAAGGTAATAGGAAACAAATTGATTCCCTAGACCAAAGAAAGCTGTAGTCTGCAGACACTCTCTCCTTACTACTTCCAGCTTTTAAAAGGGGTAGTTCTACTTTTATCTAGTCAGTTATTTTCTTTGTACCTCTTTGTATCAGCCTGTGACAAAGATAAAACAGAGAAAGAACTGCAGAAAAAAAATATTTATCAGTAAATCTGGGAGGTACAACTTTGCTTTTAAACCTTCTATGTAAAAACCTAAATGAATTGCAAAATCAGCCAGAGAAACATTACATATATCATCAAAATCACATTAGATTAAAACACATTCAATTTTCCTCTCCTTTCTGGGAAAGTAAAGATTTTTTTTTCCTGAGTTCCTTATATTGTGTGAGAAGCTGCATCAAATCAACATTATCAGTAGAACCAAAAATATCCTATTTGATAGCAGTTGATCTTCAGGTAAAACACTACATTAAAATTGACATTATAGCAAATAACAAAATACAACCAACAGGGGACAGGAGAGCTGAGAACATAAAAGCATTAGACTTTGATTAACACATAAACTTTCTTTTCTCACTAGCACTGGGGTTTAGACCTTTGAGTGGGAAAAATACAGGTGACAATGTCTGAGGGACATGTGGGTGTCAGAGCTGGGCAGCAAAAGTCCTGGCACAGCAGTGCTTCTCCAGAAGCTGATCATCATGTTCAAACCTCTGTCTGGGAGAGGGGGAAGTGCCAAGAAGGGGTGGGAGGCAGAGCAGAACCCTTAATTATTGGCAACTCCTAGAATAYAATGATTTAATGTTAGCATACATAGTAGAGTGTTGCATTGGGAAAAAAATAGGTATTGTCATTAAGGTGTCAGATAAATTATAACTCAGAAAATTAACTCACTGTCCCCATAATTTTCTAAACATCTATATATTGCATCGAAGTGTTGTTTCATTATTAAATTCAAAATCACTTTTTCCTGTTAATGTTTTAGAGCAGAAATGGCTGCCTCAAGATGGTTGAAAATAGTTGCTATATATTCCCAAATTAGAGCCAAATTTGTGACTGCTGTCAATGCCAGTGCAATGATTTCCATTTGGCTTGCTCCTCTCCCAAACACATCTTGCACTGCAGCAGCCACTACAAGTCTGAAAGATGGATCTGGCATCATCAGAGAGATATTTTGAAAAGCAGACTTGATAAGAGCCTTTAAAAAATCAGACACAAAAAATGAAAAGTCCCTAACACAAGACTAAAGATGACAAAGAAGTTAGTTTTGCTATAACTTTGCTCCATAGCAATTCTGTACTCTATCAGCTTGAGGTAGACCACCTCCACAATGACAAGTAGGTGAAGCTGGTCTTTAAGGGTCTTAACTAGAAGGAAAAAAAAAATCTGGTGTTGTTGCTTAGCACATTTATGCATTCTTCAGCTATAGATCCCAAAGTGTTTATAAAGCTTCAGAAATATAATTATCTCCATTTCATAGCCAAGGAAATTGAAAGGCAAAATTAAGYAGTTTGCTGAGGGCCACGCAGTGAATCATTTGAAGAGCCCAGTTGTTACTGTAAATCTCCACACCTAGGCAATGATTATGCTGCTATGACTCAGACAAGATATTATTCTAGAACATCAATTGCTGCTGCATAACCAGTGTCCTACACTGACTCCTACACACCCTTCATTCTCTTCAGGGGCCTTTCTAACTTGTCTYCATTTTGCTCTGCAAGAATGTAGGTGCTCTGCAGAATTCCCTCAAAAATTTCTTTTGAAGGTACATCCAGCTTTCCAGAGCTGGAATTTTTTTTTCTTAAAAAGTTCAATGCACTGTTTAAGAGTCTAACTTAATTTTTGCAGATAACTGGCATCCATGCTCTGCCAAACAATCCCACAAATGTGCTTTTGAAGGGTAACTTTCTGCAGCCACCCACAGTGGAACAGAGATGCAAGTCTGGGAAATCCCACCAAATCTRACTGACATCAAAATACTCAGCACAAAGGAATGTTATGATTTCCTGGTGGTGACAGAGTAAAACATTTTGGAGAAATAGATGGAACTCATTTGGGTTGTGGGCTAGTTCATCATTTGTAACTGGATGCTTTGAGGTGTACKGCTGCTGGTGCAGCTGTGTGCTATTTCTCAAGATGGGAACAATTTTTGTCCAAAATTCAAGCCAAATAGAAACTATAGTAAGGATGACACCAAGTTAGCTACACTGTTTTCAATGTGATAAGCATTCCTGAATTCAGGTCTATTGCTACCCTTCTCCTCACAGCTGCCAGCCTGGCTGAAGAAGAATATGGAGGTCAGGAACACTTGTCTTAAAGATAGATAATTCCTGAAAAAGTGATCTGCTGTTAAACACAAAAATTGGTCTGGCACTCCTCCAACTTCAGTTTTCATTTGTGTGACGCAGGTAAGCTTGGTTAAACAGGAAGTGCACATGTCTGAACTCTGTCCCCTGCTACAGGTTTTGAACATTTGCTCTTGCTAACATCTGAATCCTTGCTGTATGTACAGATGTTTCAAACATTTTGTAGAGGGAGCTGTATTTGCTACRAGGTTTTATGAATCTTCTGCTAACAGGAGCATCTGCCTACATGAAGTACCATCCATRCTAGGAAACTGAATTCTACCACAGAACTGCTGCATTTTAGTAGTCAAATCAGGTCCATTTGAAAGCATTGCAAAAAAAAAAAATCCTTCAAGGATTTGCTCAACTGAAACCTAAACGTTTTTGCTACACTTTTATTTCACAAATAATTYTCAAAAATGTTTGCTCTTTCTTTTCATGAACTCCCAGACTAGGAAAAAAGTGACTGTCATAGTCAAGCTTGACCATTGGTTTGCATAGAGAATAGATTTTTTTTTCCATAAGGACTCTTAGAGAGAAATCTGATGATCTCATTTCAAATGTATTTTGTGGTAATAATATATGAGAACCCTTCCAAGCTCTTTTCTGACTCACTGTTTTCAGAGACAGTCTCCCTAATTCTTCTTCCTAAATGTTCTACTCTGCTTTTGGCTGCATTTAAAGATATTTTGCTGGTTCTTGGCTGTTAACCAGGCAATTCAAATCAGTTTATAAAATTAGATCATCCTTCTCATAACAAAGACCATCAACATCACCATGTCTGTATCAGCCTAAGGAATGCTCTAAGGTATAAATAAAAGGGTTTATGTTTGCTCAGTGAGATTTGTTTTGTATCATATGGTGGGGAGAGGTTTTTCCACTAGTCTTCCAAAGCAGGAAAATTAAGTGCCTACAAGACAACAGAGCAGAGTTGATATCTCTATTTCCTACATTCTGGTAAACTGGCTAAATTTAGCATTTTTGTTAGTTTCTGTGAGACTTTTGGGTCTAAAATAATGTAAGGCTGTTGACATGACTATATTCAATTTCAGCAGTCGCTGCCTTACCTCTTTCTTTGTTACAGATGGCAAACTTTCATTTCCATCCACAACATCATATGGGATGGATACATCCTCCTGTTTCATTCCAAGTGCAGAACAGAAATATTTATTAAACATTTCTGCCTTATCTGCGTCATTATTTATGATTTCCACCATCTGCATATTCAGTGGAACTATATCTGACCTAAGATTCTTTTTGATGCTAAAATGTTTTCAAATTGCCTTCTTGTTGTTTCTAACCATATTGGCCATTGATGTTTAACAGAGTTGTTAATTTATTTTATCAGTTACTTATAAGTCTAAATGTATAACTTATGCCTGATTTTTCTTCCATTCTTGACACATCACTATTTTCTGGTTTTGCAGTACTTTTTTGTGGTTTAATCAGGACATTTTGATTACTGTACATTTTTGCGTGCGAGTTTATGTCCTTGAACAATTCCCAGTATTCATTATTACTTACTAATTAAAATTTCCATTCCTGTTCAGTTATGCTAACTGATTCAAGCTTGGAAAAACTGCCCCCCTAAAACATCTAAGTATAACTACTTGGTGTCATATACAGTTCATACTTATAAAGTAAATATAATCATATTTTTTAACAGTTCTTCCTGTTTGATGGYCACTGGAAGGCAAAATTTATCTCTTTTTCCATCAAAATTATGTTCAGTTCTGAACTTCCTTTTGCAAGACAAATCTCCACACTCTGACGCTCTGAGATTATCTGCTACTATTTTTGGAAGCTCTAGGGAATTCTGGTGCTGGCAAAACAAAACCTTAGAAAATATTCCTCCATTTAAACACTACTATGATAGACTTTTTCTTTCCCCTCCCCACAAAGAAGGAAAAATAGTGACAGAGCAGCTTTTCTCACTTTCTCTGTGGATTTTTTTTTTTTCCCTCTGTAATGTACACAGGGATGTGTAATTATATTTTGAGTCAGAAGTACCAAGTTCCTGTTACTAGATTATTTTCRACTTTTCAACATGCAGTGTTTATTTGATGCAGTATTGCATCTCCAGCACCCCTTCCTTACTAAGAGGGCTAAAAAATTTAATCAATATCTGTGACTCCAGCACTACAACACCTTACCAAGTTTCGGAAATATTAACTGTGTGACATTTCTTCACGTATATTAATACTGCCTCTGCTCACCTATTAACAAGGTGCTTGAAAGTTCGTTTAGCAATTCTTTTACCATCTAATATGTCCCTTATCACTTGGCTTTTTGCATGTGTGGTGGGTTGGTTGCAATTCACACGCACAGAGTACATATTGGCTGGATTTTTTTATATCATTACTCAAAGCCACACTTAGTTTAAGGCCCTCCTGGCAGTTTTTCATTGAGTGGGATGGCTTTTGCTGAGATGGTCAACAGGATCAGATTTTCCCACCTCTCAGGTAAGAAATCATCAACAGCCTTACAAGGCACTAGAACCAGCCTACATCCTAGCTTGAATCTCACCTAGGCTTGATTTCAAAATTTTCCACTTTGATCTAGAAAACCATAACAATGCCAGTTATCTTTCTATGCCCTTGAAATATCTAGCAGGGTCTTTCCAACATGTTGTCAAGAAAGACTGCATTAAATTATCCTGCAAAGGATGCTTCCATAGGCTTTTTTTCAGATTCTCCTGGTCTGAACTATGTTAAGTCCTTTTCCCAAAGGTTAAAAGTTAACTGAATAAAGTTAGTCAAGCAACATGGAAGAATAAAACCATGAAGTATATGGCAAGTCATTGTTTAGCAGGTAAAATGATCAATTACAAATARATAAAGTATGTCATATGTTTCATATGTGAAACAGCTTGCAGGCAATTAGTAGACTGAAATACTCTCCCTAAACTATTAATCAAATAACTTCAACTGTTGAACAAAAGAACTTAACTCTGCACTTGAATAATTTGCAAATAAGGAAAAAAGAAATAGATTTGTCAAATTAATTATTCATTTTAAGTAGTTCAACCAGACCTATCCCTTTTTATCATTTACATTGGTTTTAAATTCTTAAAGTGGTTTGGGAACCTTAAAGAGTAAAATTTGCTATAAATGCTTAATGCAGTGATCATTTATATATGGCAGCGTAAACGTACAAACATACTTTACTTGGCACTGAATTAGGCAGTGGAGACCATAAGAGTGGTTACAACAGCTTCAAACTCGCAAAAAGAGGTAAGAGCCTGATATTCTGACATTTTTCAGGCTGACTGAAGAATGAACTGGATACCTGCACAGTTTGAAGGTTGCTGCTGCAATTGACCCTACTGGCAGCCTAAGGAGCCGCTGGCAACGCGCCCCCACCAGGGCAGGCAGCCAATGCTGGCAGGGGTGCAATCAGCACGTCCTCATGCTTCAGCAGAGGCCTGAGTTCTAGACATGCTCATCTGAAGCTCAGTGCTGAATGTGTTTGCTGGTTTGTTTGGTTTGGTTTTAGCACTGGGTAACTTTTTGAGCAATTACGCTATCCCGCAATACTCAGCTTGCAAGGAAAAATGGGTTCATGGAGGTGATGTGAAAACATTGCTTAGCATGATTTAAGGTAGGACCCATTTTTTCCTAAAACATCACTGCTTTCTGAGAACTTGAGTACCATCAAACACATTGGAATAGCTCAGATTCAGGCATCCTTGTCCAGAGCCTCAACTCCACAGKCAGTCCTACAGAAACCACACAAAACCTCACACTTCAGATATTAACGCAATCAAAACTACTTGTTAAATTTAGAAGATTAAAAGTGTTTAGAGGCATCAGTGACAAATAGAATTTTGAAATCTGACAATGACTTAAATGACAAAAACAACCTAATACCATTTGCYTTTTCAGGTGTTTGGGAGTGTGTTGTTGTTTGCTTGATTTTTTTTTTTTAATAGCGCTGGCATTTAACAGAGAGGCTCTGATTTTAACTCAGAGTAAATCTGACACAGAATCACCCAGAGGAAATAAAGTATTATGAGGTCATGTTTACGATTACTTTTTTAAGCTCTTTCTGAATTAAGTATGCCACATCTCTACATCAGTTGTGTTATACCAGGTAAGCAATGCACTATTCAAATGATTTTTAATGACCAAAGCCACTGTATTTTAGGGTTGAACATCTGTTATCTATTCAGACAGTGAGTAGTCAAGTCAGTATTTGGGTGAATAATTTGCAAATTCTATGCATAGAAAATTTGGTACCAGTGCTAAGGTTAATTCATTTTTCCTGGGATGGTTTGTAGCCAAATGGAATCAAAATGTCCTCACACATTACTTCACACCCACCTACTTCTCTGAGAAACTAAACAGTGTTGGACAGTACTGAAGAATCTAAAGATAACATGGGATGAAATAGGAGCCATGAATAAAGCAGGGAAAAGAAAAGTGCTTTAGATGTTAGTCTACAAGGTGCTACGTTCAGCTCAGTACAGCAGAAACAAAGTAGTTAAAGAATCAACAAAGAAACCATAAGAAAAGCCACCACTGTTTGGATTTATTCATTATTACAACAGCAGCTCATAATCCAGTTTCACAAAGAGAATAGTGCAGTATACTACACACAGTGTTGGATAGGAAGATTTCAAAAGTCTTTAAAACAGGAAGAAACACCTTTCATCCTCAGATACTTAATCGGCAGCATATGGCTTCRTGTATTTGCTGTTTCTTTTAAGACCAATGCACACCTGAAGCTTTCCCACCTCTAGTTACAGAACTCCCTGATGTTTATAATGTTCTGGTACCAGAGTAACTAACCTGGTACTTTGGATTGCTAAAGGGAGATAAGCACACCATGAAATAACTCACTAGCATCTAGGAGCACTTGGCATTCAAAAGCTGAACAGGGAGTCAGTGGCTGCCTGTGTGTGTGGTCCCTTTGCTATTTGGTCTCGTAGTTCAGCTGTAGCAAATGGGATTAGTTTGGATGACAGTGGCAGGAAAGTGTGCTTAACACTCCTACGTTTATGCTAGATCAAAAAAATATTAATTAGAATACACTGCAGCAGAGCTCAATGGAAGTTCTTCAGTGTCCTTTGGATGAGACTAAGATTTTACCATTTGCTGATTTTGAAACTCATTATCAGCAAAATTGAGCTGTAGGATAGTAGAAGAAGCTGAGAACTGTTCAAGTCACCCTCTTCTCCCCCCACTTTTAYACAGGAAGATTCAGGAGCAAAAGTAAGCCTGGACTCCAGGGCTGGACTGGAAACCAGAACACTTCCACCCTTTGTACCTGTGCCTGTCTCTCTAACAACTCTTGACAGCAAAACTGGGGAATGAGGGGTGGGCACRAGAAAGAAGGAATGCTTTGCACCTCATCAGCAGTTCTGAAAACCTTATTAAGCAGAAAAGTGCTGCTCTTTAACAGATTACCTAGACCTTCTCAAACACTACATTTCCCACCTTTTCMTTTGGGTTTTTTCTCTAAGGAATCTCCCTAGAACAGATAGACTGTCATTGATGGTTAAAAGCTACATCATCATTGACCTTATGTACAACATCACTATTCACAGCTAACCGATCCCTGCGTAAGAAAAATTATTTTGTCCCAACAGAAAAATGAGATTATAACAYTTTATCCAGAAATTACACCCTGTCTATTGATGCCTCATCATGATTACTACAGCCTTTGTTTTCAACAGGTTAAAGAATTAATGAATCCCATATATGCTTCCTATACACACTCTAAACTTATAGGATTATAAAGTTGTAAGCTTTCAGGTCAATTTACTATCTTAGGAAAAATAAAATACAATTAATTGTTGCGACCATYGTTCTAGGTGAAACCTGCATCCTTCTAATGAGGTTGAATACATGATAAAAGCTTCTGYATGTTGTCTGCTGGGTCCCAACATGGTCCTCTAAAATTATGCCTCTGTTTTTACTTGAAGTTTCATAATGACAAGTCACACAGGGTTTTTTGTGATTCTTTACCAAAAGGCATCAAATATTGTCCTGTGTGTTTCTCAAGCCTGCAYAGAGCTTTCAGTCCTTCTAGTGCATGTTAATACATACTCCTGGCAGCTTTTCTTTACTGGCTCAAGCATACAAACATGCAAATTTCACATACACAAATGAGCTGCACAAGAAAGGAGAGMAATGTCCTGTTTGAGACCACAAGGCACTATGTTATGGCTGTTACAAGTATCTTATAATGCTCAAAGATTTCTTTTAAAAAAGTGTAAAAAGCTTAAAAAATAATACTAGTATAATTTCACTACTTGAACAGAATCTCTGAGAAACTTTCTTGGACAATATAATTTGGATGTTTTCAACATCGCTTATTTTATTTCACAACAAACTTAGATTTTATCACATGATTGCTTTCCCAATTATAGTGCAAAATAAAAGGCATCATCAAATAGTTTAATAGGTGCAGAGGAAAATGTAGTTTTGTACATCAAATGATGCAGAAAATAACGTGACAACAACAACAAAAAAACTGCATTGGGATAGAAAATTATTGCTATGGAGTTATTTGTCCTATATCTCCTCAACAGGGGAAAGGGACAGAGAGCCCCTAGGTTTATTATTTTTCTGATAAAGTGTACACTGGGATAAGGGGAAGATTTCYTCTTCCAGGTAGGGTCTGCAGTCCTTTGAGTGAGTGTGTAATCTCAACAGTTAAAAGACAAATCACGTTTATCCATAAAAACAGAAGTCCACGCTTCGGCTGCAGGGTAGGAGATTTAGGCAGAGGCACTGACAGTTTTTCTTTAGAAAACTGTTTGTATTTTCCCCACAATCTACTCAGACACGTACTAATAGAATTTTAAAAGGTCTGTACACATCCAGTGGTGCTCAGATCGCATGTTGATAAGCACCTCCCGGTGATTTTCAGATCTCCAACTCCAGTGTGGACCCATGATTACCTCTGCCTGCCTGGCAATAGAGAGCACTAATCTGTCTCAAAATAGAGACCCCCCAACAGCACAGGGTGGGCAGCAGTGGATCACCACAACCCTCTTGCATCCAGGTATGTATTATTTATGGCCGTGCCTCTGTGTGATCACCTCCAGTTAACTGGAAGCCTCTCTAAAACAAAGCTTGCTCTAGTCCTGCTCGCCATTGGCACCAGGCCCTCCTCGCTCCAGCTCTGCTGCAAGCAGACATAACAGCCCTTGGTCTAATTAGCTGTCTTTAAGGCAGGGCTAAGTGGGCTCAGAGGGGGGAAGAGGCTTTCCTGAGCCCCTCCGAGCCTCTCCCCCGCGCTGGCAGGCGGAGCGCGCGCGGCCTCCGAGAGGCTCCGCAAACTCGCTGACATTATGGCCACGGGTTATCATTATCATCTTTTTTTTAAAAAAAAAACCAACAAAAACACCTGATCGATCGCTCCCGACCACAATGATGCTTCAGGGCATCTCCAGCTCTGCTGGGGAGTGATTGACCATTGGGTATCATTAGAGAGGGGAGGTGAGGGGAGGGAGGGAGGCTGCAGCAGCAGCTCCGGCTCCTCCTCGCACACGCCTCTCCCTCCCGGACACTGCTGACCTTTCACTCAGGAGCCAGCTGGAGTCAGGAGAGATTTAATTGAATGGCTTCCCTCAGATGTGTTTGGGGTTTGGGTGATGGAGGAGGAGGATGCGGCACTGAGAAGAGAGAAGTGTGGCGGGGGAGAGAAATGGAAAGGAAAAAGAAAAAGGCAACAACTTTGGGTGACCTTCAAAGGCTAATTGCTTGGCTCTTCCTAGGCCTGGGCTTTGGATTGCACAGAGATCTCAGCATTGGCAGGGCCAGGGCTGTCCTCTGAGCCCTGGCACTCCCCCTTCACCCTCTCCCCGTGCAATCAGCTAGGGACAATCCAAATCGGCCACTTCTGCCCTCCTGGGTGACACCACACAGGCAGAACAAGGATCATCCTAATTTTCTAGGCCTCCTCATCACTGAAAAAAGGTATCGGGAGGAGTGGAGTAGGAAGCAAGCATTCCTCTGAAAGAGGGCATAAATACACAGATATGTGCATAGATATTTTCTTGTCCTTTTCTCTAACATCACATTTTTCTTCAGGTTGAGTACAGAAACAGACAATAAAARCCACAGAGGAGGTCCCAGCCAGAGAAACCCAGCAATTGTCCTGCTGCTTGCCCTTTTCTAGTCACCTCCCATTTCCTCTGGTCTGGCTGCTTTGTTTGTGCCTGGGATGCTGCACCTTGGCAGCTCTGCCCACACACCTCCTGCTCCTCCTCTCCTTCCCTCTCCCTTCCCTGCCTGTCCCCCTCAAAGCAGGCTCCCCCCTTTTCCATTTTAACATAACTAAAAAGGAACGAACAGATCTCAGCTGAGTTAAATGGGTGACAAGGGAGATGGAAAGAAGGAAATTCATCCCTTCTTGTCTTTGAGAGCAATTTAATTAGGCCCAGGCCCCCTGTGAGTGGGTAAGGGAAAGGCTGAGGATTGGCTTGTCTGGGCTTCCTCTGAAGGCAAAAGCGGCCTTGGACACACATAGAGAGAAAGGATTTTTAAAGGATCATGTAAGAAGATCAACAGATAAGCAGCTAATTTTGTGTACTTAGGGAGAAAATGAGTGCGTTCACTCCCACTGGAATAGCCAGAGTGATGGGATGAGAGGAGGGAAAACGAGGAGGAAGCAAAGGAAAAAAGCTTAAGGTATTTCACCATTACTGCTGATTGCCAAAATTAAAGATTTATACTGCTCGATAGGGTACTCTGGCTATGGCTTTCACAGTGGCTGTGCATGTGTACATATATCTATATACATACATATATAGATATAGATTTTTCTTTATACAGCTCAGTTATTTCAAGAATTTTCATCAGAAAACCACTTTTAAACTAATTGGAGTCTGTGGAGAGGAAACCTCATTTTTGGTTCAAATGAATTTTCTGAAAATGTCATTTGATTCAGGAAATATGACTGATCTGCCCGATTTCTTGATAAGAAATGAAATGAGCCGTTGTCCTTCAGGATATCATAGACTTGAAATGGGGGATTTTATGGTTAATGCCATCAGATAGAAGTGTCCTACTTTGAAAGGAGAAGTCCATCAGCCCCAGGGAAAGGCTGAAGACTGAATTTCGTCTCTAAATCCACAGCTGCAGCTAGAGCTGGCACAGAGCAGTGATAGTTTTTTTTATTTCCCAAGCAATAATTACAAGATAAACAGCAATAAATAACACAATGATTAATAACAACAAGTACTTAGTACTTTTTCAGCTCTTCATTTTAATTCAGGATTTTTCCCATCAGTGATGTGGTCAGTGCTGACCAGGGAGGCCAAAATTAATTCACAATATTACAACACCTCACCTTTTAATTATCTCATATAGAATAAATCTGTATTTGGAGATGGCTGATTTCCTAGTGCAACAGAAACAAGATCTCCAGGATGTCAGTGTAACCTTGCTAACTCCATTTTTTTGTAGGGAAAAACTAAGAAAGACAAGATAAGTGACTTTCCCAAGGCCACAAAAGGAATTAGTCAGAGAGAAAAGAAAGTCCCTCAAAGTCCTTGCTGGAGGGCTGGCACCATTAGTTTATCTTTTTCATAGCAGCATATATGCAAATAGAAATGGAGTCATATGGATAAAAAAAAAGATCAGGGACAAGAGAAAAGGCAAAGAGAGAAAGCCAAATAAGTGTAAGTAAATGTTCAAAAGGGCTGACTCAAGCTAATATTGAAGCAGCAGGTTTTAAACAAGACATCAGGAAGGAGCAAACTGAGTGGTACTCGTAAGTGACTTGGGTAGAGGGTTGTTTTACAGACAGATTGCAGAGGTTTGGGAGGCTACAAAAAGTTTGGGTGCAGATTTCCAGGCATTACAGAGTGGGCTCACACTCACAGTCCTGGCCCATCTGGCCTCCTGCCCACACWGGGAGCATTCCAGCCTTGGTACTCAACATGCTGCCCCCAAAGTTTATGGCAAAGGTCCTGTTGACTTTGCTAGGAGTGTAGGGAGGTCTTTTCAGAGCAACAGCTATTTTATGCCATGTTTGAGCCAGGAAAGAAGGGCAGGTGCTACCATAAGTTTCCCCTCAGCTTTAAAATGCTGCCAAGGAAAAAAAATCCAACAGGAGGAAAGAGAAGCAAGGAAAACCCAGGTTTTCAAATTTCAGTCAAAAACTATCTAAGGAACAGGTAGACAGTATGTCTCAGTTTGAAAGAGTTTTATTTAACCAGTGTGGCACCTTGCCAGCAGAAAAATTATCAATTCTTTTCCTGACACTACTAAACTGGTTTCTTCATATACAAGTCCACYTCTCAATTAGTAGCTGGACAGACTGTTTTTTAAATGCACAGAATGGAAGCAGCAAGATGATGTACTACTCTAACCTTTTCCCTGTTAAATGGAAAAAAAAATGGGTCTGTGATGCATCACTGATTATTCTCAATGCTTAAATCTAAATTATGGTAGAAACATTTTGCTCTCCCCGAAACTGCACATAAGTGGACACTGTGTGCTATGTCCCTTCTTATCAGCCATGGCTCCCCAACAATGACTGCAGCTACAGATGATACAGAACTCAGTAGTGGTCAACAGTAAGAAAAATTCTTTAATTTCTCCTTAAAGAACACTTTTGTCTACAAAGGATTTCCCTGCCCATAGTCTCTGTCAAGCCYGATTCCTTTCAAGTTGTCATCCACAGGAATGATGTCTGGGGTTGCTTTTTGCAACCACTCTGACAGCAAATGCAAACAGAGTGGAGTAATTTCTCAGACCTGGTTCTGCTCTCTTTTCCCCTACTAGTTTTTAGTGTATATGAAATTTTTTGGATAGTGTGAAAATAATCCTGCATGAGAGAAAAATGCTTCAGTCTTTCTCAGTCAGGAGGAAATCATATTGCAATACATAACTGTGAACCTCAGGAATGAGCATTGCAGATGGAAAAGAATTATTAGGTCATCTAGACTTGTGCAGGATTGTTCCCCACAGTACTTTCCCTAGCTCTAAAACTAGTCCWGTTTTAATTGACACTGGCAATGGGCTTTCCATCATGCTCCTTGGGAGGCTGTTCCACTGCCTGAACTCAGTACAAGAAATATTTACTGACACTTATGTAAAATTTTCCTTGCTAATTTTGGCTTACACCACCAACACAGCCCTCTTTACACTGCAGTCTGTGGTGTGAGGCACAAGCCACCACYGCCTTTCCAGACCAGGCACCTCTGCTTATGTGCACTTAATGTATTCATTTCATCAGGTGGATAAATGTATATGAAATAAAGCATCCTCTAAGCACAACATAYATTTGTTTTGTACAGCAACTGCTGAATAAAGAGCAGGCCTGAAAGAATTACACTGGTGGAGACTTTGATGTACGAACACGTAGAAGAGCAGAAGAGGAGAACACATAACTCAGCCCCAGATTGCACCCTCAAGAAATCATGTTGAGATTCCCAACAGGTAAACACCTTGACAAATCCTTACTAACTTGATGAAAGCAGTTCACAAAAAYATCATAAAAGCACAGAGTGGATAATACAGGAGATGGATCAATTTCTTTCCCAACACTTCCATGGTACCCTGTTTAGCTAGAGATAGAATAATGTTCTAGTACATGTAAGAAAAATTAAAATATATCTAAGAATCTCAGGAAAAAACATGTAGTTACATAGGAAATGTAATGTAGAGAACACCACTTACAATCACAGTGCATTTTTTTTATCTTTAAAGTGCTGTATAAACACAGCTAAAGAAATAATTGGTTTACTTTTACAGACCCCCATGGAGCAGGTAAGCATTATTCCCAGGTGGACATGGGAGCTCATCCTGAGGAGTGCTGAGCAGATTGCTTCCCAAGACTACAGAGAAGACTAAAAGTGTTTTAAATGCCACAGTGTGGCAACATCTTGCACCCACTTCTAGACCTTGTCTGTAACAGGTCAAAATCCCCACAAAAAGGCCACACAACAAAAATCACTGGCCTTGTATAAGTTCATGGTGCCCTATCAAACATAATGGGAAATTTAAAATGGCAATTTTTTTTAGTCATAGGCATTACAGTAGGCTGTGCATCATCTGTTCTTATCTCCCTTCACATTGGACTAGGTAACAACTGTCCTCTGACATAAATACAACACAGACACTAAATAAAATCTTGAAGGCATTATAAAGTCCTGATAACCTGTCCCATTCTGCTGATACCCACRAAAGATTTGCATTTAGTCTGTTCTCTAAGTACAATATCTTGCATTAGATGGCTCCATGCCATTAATGACTATTAATGGACACAGAATCAAAGCTTGAACATCACAGCTCATAAGAAAATAGAATATAATAGAATATAGGAATATAGAATAATATAGAATATAAGAAAAATCACAAAAAACCCCAAACAACCACAAAAAGGTGGTGCTCAGAGCTTTGGCCCCAGCTATGATCCACTTGAATTGTTCATTACATCATTGTAGGTAAGCATATAACTCCTAATTTTGTTATTCACCCAAGTTGCTTTTGGTTGTTTTTTCACCATTTTTTCCCCRGTGAACTGGCCACTCAATTACTCAAAGTGGCACTTGAATACAAGTCTTCTGAAAAGAATATATAGTCCAGGGATAGTGGGAAAGCAGCAGCAATAGGAAGCATTCTTTGCCAGTGGGAAGAATGAAACAAATTTCCCAGCTGTATCAGTCTGTATCAATCTGAGAAGTAGGCATATGTCAAATACAGGTATTAGGGACCAAATTAAAGGCATTTTCTTTTCCTGTCCACTTTGACACTTCAGGTACTTCTGCTGTGGTCACAAAGTAGGGGATCTCCCACCCTGTACACCCAACCTGCAGTGTTCCTCTCATCCCTACAGTGCTTCCTGCCATATGCTCCTAATGTTGTTCCACAATCCTCCCCCCTCAACGTGATCAAAAAAAAAAAAAAAAACACAAACCCAAAAACCAAATCCCACTGTAAATCCAAATGTGAGATAATGAGTTTACCACTTATTGAAATCTAAACGTGAGGAGTTACAGCAGAACTCTGAAYCACTGGCCTCAGTAAAAGGAAAATTTCTCTGCAGTCAAAATCTAGAAGTGACGCCTAAACCACCTACCTTTATCTTTTATGTGACCAACTCCCAAAGTACCTTGGGAAGAAGAATTCACATAAAAATACACTTCCACTTTCTTCTGCCTCTCTTCCATGTAAACGACAGAAAGAGCCCTCTTTGGTCTCACAGGTAATTTTCCCACTTGTGAGATGTTGACTAAACCCCCCTCAACCACCACCCCTGAAAGAGCTCTGCAGCATAACTGGAAATTCAAGTATTGCCTGTCATGACAATAATGAAATATATGGAGGGGTGGATGAGAAGGAAAGGGTGAAGAAGAATGGATCCCAGGCTGAATGACAGCTTCTGGAACCTCTCCTTCTCCTTGCTGGACCTGTTAAATCCACAGTTAGTGGTGGCCTCAGGGAGGACAGGGCACCATAGCATGAGTCCCTGCCAGGATCAATAAAGCAAGGGATTGAATACCCCCATTTGGGTGCCTGGAGCAACCTGTGACCAAACCAGAGGAAAAAATAAGGGAAAGAATGCATTTAACTCATCTTATAAAGAACATATTTTCAAAAATCTAATCTTCTATGGATCTGAGTAGCTTCAGGGTTTTGTTTATATTTTTCATTTAGGAGTCTCCCTTGGGTCTTTTCTTTGCCAGGAGCACAGTGGGCAAAATCAGGATCTTTGGCTTCCCCCATGTGCTCAAGAACTCTATGGATAATTTAAGCTTTCCTACTGCAGTAAAACAGAAAGTTCATAAAAATAAATAGAGTAATACTTTGCACTCATTCCACAGGAGGCTTGTGCTTCATAAAATCTAGTCAGTGAAACATCTCTTAGAAGTAGGTAATTGTTATTTTCCCATTTCACAGATGTGAAAAGGAGATACAGGATGTGTCAGGACCACCTAAGTCACTGAGGACCATTCTTCAAAATAGCAATTTTATTTTTCTGGAAGCCATGACTAATTCACCTTTATGTGACATGTCACTTTGGCACACTTAAAACATGCCTCAGAGTGTGGGTGCAAGTGTGTGTTCCAATGGAATTTCTTGCTGCTAACCTCATCTCTCAGAGATGCAAACACACACCCATCCCACAGCCATTCCAATGCAAGGACCAGGATACTCCTCAAAAATTGCCAGAGCAGATGCATCAGAACTGAGGTGGWAGACTTTGAGCTGGAGTAGCAATGTCACTTGTCACAATTTTTATTCTGCTATTACCAGAGCTGCTCTCAGCTCAAATGACTTCTGAAAACGGGACAGATGTTCCTTAAAACTGAATCCAGGGTGTGCTTCTGATTTCAGCCTTTGAAACTTTGATTACTTATACAATCCAGGTCTTCCAAAATCCCATTTCCTCATTTAATCTAAGAAATTCTATCAAAAGAAAGCCTCTGAGATCATCCACGTAATCTCAGCAATCACTGCACCAACAGCAGAAACAGAACACCACAATGTTTCTATAACTTTTCTGAAGAGCTGACTTGCTAAGTGGCTTTTGGTTTTCTCTGCTTCCAGACATTAAATTCCATTAATAGGTAGCATATATATATATTTTTAATCACTCTTGATTACTTTCCCATACAAGCAGCCACGGTACTCAGGATGTATCATCCAATGACAGACAGTGGGGAAGAGAAGTGCCTGTATGATCTCCAGGAAGATCTAGAAAGGACAGTATTCTTTCAAAAATAATTCAATATATAGTCAAAAGAGTGGCAATAACAATTCATTGAGCAATTCCCTCCTTTCTCTTCGTTCTCTTCTATTATGCTTCTCTCTATTTGATAGTGCCCAGTATTCTACAACAGGCAGAAGCTTGCAAAAGAGGAAAAAGTTTTAAAAGAAATTCAGAATGTGTCAATAATCAGGTTGGTTTACTTTTTTTAATTGGTACATTCTTCATCATGATGGCTACTTTACAGGCATCTCTCCCAGGAAGCTAATTTAGCCTGAATAATGGGTACCTGAGCCCATTAGACTAATTTTCATTACTGGAGACATGGTGATATGGAACTTAAATGCCATCTAACCTTGTTCGAAACAAGTTTAAAATCTAAACCAAGAGAATTTAATCTGGTAGTTTAATCAAAGTTATCACACATTCAGGAACAAAAGATGTGACCTGCATATATTTTTGTTATAGGTAGAAAAACATCCTTCCCTAGATAACTGAGCTGCACATCCAACCCATAAGCTACGTTTTGAAGACAGGATTCAACTCACCTAAAGTCTTTAAATGTCTTACTTTTAGATATTTAAAATTACTTGTCTATACTTTTTCTGAAATGAAAGGAAAGGGGCAACTCAAGCACACGATTAATTGCATCATTAGTGGGATGGGGAAATCAGAATATGAGAGATTAACCTCTTTGAGAGGTGTGTCTACCCTCGTTATAAACAGAACCCAGCAGACTTAAGCCAGATGTTCCCTTAAAACGAAGTCAGACTGAATCAACATCTCAGAGTTGTCAGCACCTTGTGCCTTTTAGCAAGAATGAAAACAACACAGAGATGTTAGACTAAAATTTCTGTGTGTCTTAAGTCCTGATTCTTTGAATCCCAGTTCCCCATTTTTATTCAAATTAAGGAGTTGGCATGGTGTAAAGTTAATTTTAATTTAAATAATTTTTATCTCTTTTGGAGSTAATCTGGCTTTAGTGGTGCATCTTTAACCTGTTTCCCTCAGTGGTTTTTGCTGCTTCTTTGACCCGCTAAGCTGCCAGTTCTTGTCCTTCAAGGCCATTTTCCTCATCAGCACTGAATCCTTGCTTCTCCTTTCCAGCGTTCTCTGCAAGTCCCTTGTCCTTCTAACTATTCTCCCACCATTTCCTGAGTGACACTGGATTTTTTTTCACCACCCACTACAAAAAGCAGTCTGTGTCCTGAATGCTATCTAAGTCTACATCCATACCTGAACTGAGAAGGAGCTTATTTAAATGTGGAATCAAGAATGTTTAATTCAACCAAAATAATCCAGAAACACAGGCRTTAGTGAAGGTAGAACTGCATATTCTTCTATGCCTTGTTAAAGAGGTTCTAGTGTTCAATGGGAATAATAAAGAAAATACCAAATTATTAGAGTAAAATTATTTTTCAAAGACTTAAGAAGATAAACGACAAGTGTCTATCACTTTAATATGCCTTTAGATACACTCAAAAATGTCTTCATTTACTACTAAGCAATGCAGTTTGGTGTCAATTCTAAAGAGGCATAAAAAACCAACCAACAACAACAGAAAAAACCCAAAAAATTCTAGCAAAACAAAAAACTCAACCTCAAAACAACAATTTTAACACTACTTTTGTTTTATTAAGCTTTTGCTCTAGCCTACAGACATAAAAACCACAGGTTTCTGGCTTTTATTTCCATCTCAATGACCATGCTGGTAGGAAGCATGGTGAAAACCTCAAAAGGAAGAAAGCCTCAGCTCATGGCAAAACACCAGTTGTCCAGAAATCAGCAGTGGGRTCTGGATAGCCCAGAGATTTAGGGCAGAAAAAGTGAAGAACACGGAACATTATTTCTCTTATTTAAGGACTCATGTCCTCTTTCACTTGAAGATCATCTTCCTGTCCCTAATGCCTACTGCCACCAGCAATATCTGCTTGCAGATATATTGGTAATACCCAGCATYTTTCAGAGTTCYAGATATATTTGTCTTTTAAAATAATTCAGTATTYGGATGGAATAAAACAGACTTGCTGCATCACATCAGTCACATCCACCACTCATTCCAAAAGTGACTTTAGTGAGGTTTTATCAGTGTGAAGCCAAAACTGGTCCCCTGAATTTAGTGTAGTCTTGTAAGACCAACAGCAGTGAAGAAAAAACAAAATCTACCCCAGAGCTGGATTTCAAACCTGAGCCCATCATTCAGTTGTCACTGGTTCAAGATGTGAAAACACTCAAAAAGGCTTTATCACATTCCCTGTGATGCAAAATGCACTTTTTTTTCMAAAAGTGTTTGTAATTATATAGCAAACGTAATTATGTAGGTGTTGTAAATTATGTGTTTGTAACTATGAACTACCTTTGTCAGCAGGTAGTTCATGGGTAATAATAAAAACCCCAACAATAAACAAGATTCCAAAACTTCAGTTCAGTAAAGGTTTTCAATAATGCAAAGACATTATGGGATGGTAAAGAGAAAAATCACAGGCATAAACCCCAATAATTGTGGTTTAAAGAGCAGCACATCATACAAGATTTGCTAATGTTTAAAGTTTACACACAAAACTGATTACCAAATGAACAAATTGGTTCCTCAGAAAGAGCCATTTAGGCAGCTATGGCTATATCTTGCATTTATCTACCCTTCCAACATTGCCACTCTCTCTTCTTATCACTTAGACCATTGTAGATCTACTAAAATTTAAACCAATTTTAAGATGACAGACATGATACATCATAACTACAGTCTSTGCTACAAATTCATACAGGTTGATCCATGTTTCTGATGAAAAAACATTTTTTATTCTTAGCCTTACAGGGGAAATTGGYGAGATCTAGGTGCTTTTCATGTAAGCACCATGTTAAATCTCCCCAGATTTTGGCAGATTCTCTAATGTTTATGAAAGGCATTCAGTGGTCAATCCTAGAATATGCAAATGCTGTCTTCCCTGCAAGATCCTGTGATATTTTGATAACTACCTAATGAATAATGTATTGGTTTACTGTGCTCATTCACCAATTATCATGATTTTATTCACTCTTCTAAACTTAGTCTCTGAAGGATGTTGCAAAAAGGGGTGGGATATATTTACAATACAGACACTTATGTCAGAGGGAGCTGTTTGGACTCTCCACAGGTAGAGAGAGAGAGAGACTTTTTGGTATTGCATCTGACTGGAATCATAGATGTCAGCATTACTGTGAGCCAAACCAAWGTTCCTGCTTACTGTCCACCACACAAATCTTTCAGTTCCTCCAAGAAAGACAAGATCTGCTGCAGTTTAGGAACCACCAGTCTCAGCCAGATTGTGCAGATGCCCCTGGTCCTTCACCGTGACAGCTGGCTCACATCAAGTAATACTGATAATATCTGAAYTAGTTGGTTACATAGGTGTAAAGAACCTGCACCTTAAAAGAYAAATAAAATAGGTTTCTTTGCCTGGAAGATGTTGAGGACCTGTTTTTTCCCTTGTTTTCTGGAAAACATGCACAGCATGGTGTTTCCTGGCTATCAATACCACATTGTATGCACTATGGAATTTAGAATGACAGCAGAATGGTTTGCATTGAGAAAATGATAGCTGAATCTGTTTTTCTCATTGCTAGATGTCTTTAAAAATGTCTGGGATATATTTTTAGCCCTTTTTTTCTTCTTAAAGAGAACCTATTTATTACGTAACTGGTTATTTTTTGGTTGAAAAAATGATATTTTGTCCTTTTGTAGAAATATCGAAAGGGGTGGGGAAGGGAAGGCAAATATCCAACCAATATTAGCTCTGAAGCGCTGGGTAATTGTACAGGGCCCTGGGCAAAAACAAAACATAGACGTGCAGTAGTCACAGCACATCTTGTCTTAACTTGTCTTTGTTAGTGTAAGTGAAAAGGTTAATGCTGTTCAATTCTGTCAATGCAGAATGAGGCACTGTGGCACCTTGGAAATCTAAACTTACTCACAGCACAACTGATGTGATTCCTGGGAGAAGCACATTATTTACCAGTTAGTTTAATAATACCARTGCTGATTAACCACGTGCTAGCATATTTTATACATACATATATTTATATAAAAARGAAAAAAAATAGAAAAACCCAACAGATTGCTTTTAGTATGCTTATCACAGGGTAAAGCTTTGCTGCTGTCTACCAGCAACATATGGTAAGGTCTCAGCCACCTACTAGCCATAAGGGCTTAATCCTACTAGCCAAGACAGATACCAGGGATGGATCCCTGCAAGAGTTTTGAATAACATGCATGGCAGTTTAAAGGAATAAAGCTTCCTTTAAAGCAGAATAATTAATGAGGACTTCAATTCAATGCCAATTAAAAATGTCAGAGGCTGCTTCTTGACTGCCTTGCACTTTGTGCAGTCAGTTAAATTCAGAGCATAGCGTGTGTGAGGAAGCTGCCAAACTGTCCATGTTTGGCACAGACCTGGCACAGACATACACGGTGACACAGGTGTAAGTCAGGGAAGAAGCAGATCCTCAGATTTTTGGGCCACAGTCTCATCAAGCAAAACACCATCCTGCTTACCTTAAATTACCTAAACCATAAATAAAAAACCTCACAATAAAAGTGAAATAAATATTAGTCCTGACTATCTGCTGTTTCCTTATTAATATATGATTATTTCTTTCATTATTCTGTTTGTCTAACCAAAGGCTTTTGACCAGTCTTTTATAGCCAGCATAGTAACTCTTAATAACACAGAGGCAATCATCTCAGGAAATACACAACAAATAGGGATGCATTCTCTCCCATACACACCCCACTTGCTAATAGGGACAGAAAATTGGGGTTTATTATTTAAATTTCAAGGGCCAGGCGTGGCCAAGCTGGTGCTCCCAGCATACCAAGCTACTGCAGTGCTGCTGACTTAAACTACAGCACGTGACCATGAGTATCCATTATTTAGCTCAGAGTTCAGTAAGCAAGCTTCACACCCAGACAACTCCTTAGATTTCACATTAGCTTCTCTGTGTCTGATCTATCTGATCCCAACAAGCAGTCCTCATGTGGCACATGAGAACAACAGGTCAAACATCCTCCAGTTCCACTCCTGCTCACTCCAGAGCTGGAAGGAGGCACACCCAGCTTGCACAGGGTGATCACAACAATGAATCTGCATGATGCCTCTGGCTCCATTCCCAAAACTCCCCTCAGTGCCAGCTCATGCCTCCATGAGGCACAGACAGTACAGAAGGCCACTGCTCTCCTGCTCCAGGGGYGGTGCCTGCCTTAAAACATCACATGCAGCCTCCAGACCATCTATGGCCAAACTTCTCTGAGCTTGRTTTCAGAGGATTTCAGTTTTCAACATTTGAAAATATGAATATGTAAAGAAACAGAGCCAAAGCTGCAGGTATCTCCATGTATTGCTAAGGATTAAAAGAGATTAAAGATTCTGTCATATACCAGCAGTAAATCTATTCTACTACCATCAGCCCCCCAAATACGATCTACTCTTTTGAGATCACTCATTTAGGGATGACTAGCTTTAGAATCAGGTGTTAGATTTCCAAAAATGGTTTCAAGAGGTGGAATCCTGTTAAATTTATTCCAACCAAAGTTATCTAGAATTGAGCACTTCAGACAGTAAACTCAAACAGCCCTCACCCTGACTACACACACAAAATCTCCAGAAAGTGCAATCTCCAAGAGTGAAATCTCCAAAATCTATTTCTTGTCATTCTACCTTTGATTCCATTTTGTCTGCATATTATTTCAAAGCCTTCTATTAGTAGTAAGTTTATGAATCACTCCGAATTTATTTAGGCAAGAAGCAAAAGGTCTAAAAYATTTCCCCCTTTGTCTCTAAGCAAGCAAAAGTTTCTCCCACAACAATGGACCACAACCTCCTTGTTTGGTGTTCTCTGTTTACCTTTTCCTGGTCAGAGTATGTCTTTGTATGACTGGAACCATTCTTGCAGATATGCCTATGCTCTTGGGATTATTAGAGAATTTTCCTGCTCCAAGAAAGAAAGGGATCCAATCCATTAGGGAAGGACCTGCCACRTTCATAAAAACCAGGAGCCAAATTCTGATTGTCAACTGTATGAGTAGGCAGATATCAGCATGGCTGATATTCACGGACACAGGTGTTCCCAGAGAGAAGCAGACCTGGCCTCTTTCGCATCTGTACATACAACAAGGAAAACAGAGGAAACAGATCATCCCATAACTACAGAAAAGAACTGGTATTTGTGTTCAACATCAAAACAAAAATTGAAGTCAACTGGTGCAGCAGAAAACCAGAACATGCCAGAAGCACCTTTCAGACTTCCACCAGAATTCTTTGCTCAGAGAAGAGATCTGTCCTCCTGTTTGCTACCAACGCCTCTCTAAAACAACTTTAATTTCTCTTGCTATTTAACACATGTCACAGCACTTGACAACACTCATGATCTGTATTAATCAAAGCCTCAGTAGCTGCTACAGCCTGAGCAGGAGTATAATCCTTAAGATTCAGTCCCCCCTCAAAAAGGAAAAAAAAAACTGGTAGTAGTTTGCCTGACAACAGGGTAAACAGATTATTGTGTTATTGCTGGCTGATTGCCGGAGTTATTTTGGAGCTCCATAATTCGTTTAAAGAGATTTTTGACATTTATGAAATGACTTCTATAATCAACTGACAGTGCAATATCCTATAATTGTTCAATTAAAAATGACTACTAGTGCATTCATTTATTAGTAGAATCAGATAATTGTCTTGCCACTAAAGAGTACTTCACACTTTGCGCATCAAATGAAAATGTTTGAGTATAAATCTGTGGCACAGCAGCTAAAGTCCCAGGGATTTTTCAAGTGAAGGTGTAATTATTACAGGCCTCTGAAGTAAATATGGTTTCATGTGATAATCTTTAAATGGATTGCCTGTGTCTTACAAGACACACTTCTGCATAAGCTGTCACATCTGGCGGGATGGACACGAACAGGTTTGCAGTGGCAGGTGAGACTCCTGTGATTTTAAACCAGCTTCAAAACTGGCATCTAAATCACAGAGCTGATCCTCCTCCCCTTCCCCTCTCCTGTTACTGGGAGGGCACTGTTCTGCTGGAGGAAGGCAGCAGGCAGTGGGTGCACGAGTTAAACAGTTTTGTATAGGAAATTGGACTGGAATATAAACCCACAAACTACATGGGTAGTCACAAATGCACACCCACACCCTGTGCTCCTGGGAGGGCGATATTCAATCAACATCTTGATGGAATATCTGGTGATCTTTAGATGTATCTGAAGTCCACTTGAGTCACTGAGCACCTTGAAACAATTTTAGAATACAGTCTCTCTCTTTAAAATTGAACATTTCAACTCACATTATCCAAGCTATCTGCTAATCAAAATCACAGATCAATTTTTCATTAAGTAATAAAAAAAGCTTGTTACATCAGGTAGGTAGAGATCGTATGGAAAACTGTGTAAGCAAATCACTGAAAGGCAAGAAACAGCAGCAACCCCTTCACAAATATAATGATTTTTTTTTAATTATCTCTGTTTCTAACGACAACCTTCCAGAATCCTTGGCTAAAACTCACAATTTATATTCAGATAATAATAATTAAAGAAATCAAGTGCAGAGTCACCAGATGGAAGATAATACTTAATTTGTGGCTGCTACAGTATACTATTCAGAAATGTCATTTCAGAGTCTCAGCTGAGCTTAAGCCCTGCTCTCCTCTTCCATCCCTCCCCCACCACACACCAGCTTGATGGCAGAACATTACCACTTCTTCACCTTGCACTTGAGCTTTCCTGTATTGCCATTACACCCCTGATCTTCAAATGCTTTAATGAACCAATAATTAACGAGTTATTTCATGTGCTGTGGCTGCACCAAGTGTTCCTTTCCCTGTGCTCCAAAGTGGGGAATTCCTGCCAAATTTCTCTCTAGCAGCCCCAGGATTAGGGGGAGGGTAGCTGGCTCCCATCTAGAGAGCATCAATGGGGGAGCATCTGGAGAGCACCTCATTTTCCAGCACAGCACCAATTAAAACCAAAGCAGGGATGTGGCAGAAGCCAGGCTTCAGCCAGGCACCCCCTCCCTCAGCAGCCTGGGCTGGCTGGGCACACACCAGAGCCCCGTGGCACAGCCCAGCTCTCCCCTTGTGCACTCTGATCACAAACCCATCCTTCCTCCTACTTAGGAGGGCAAAAAAATTAAAATCCACATGTCCTCATATCAAAGCAGCTTTGCAAATGACCCACCAAGGATATACGCTGCTTCAYTGGTGGTATTTCCCTCCTCATCTTATCCCCCATGCACCTTTTTTGTTGTTTGTTGTTGTTTCAAACCCATTTTTCTGCGCCTCGTACGGATTTCAGAACGACTTTTGATAAAGACGATGCTGGCAGCCGGGTGATAAATATTATTTTCTTAACCTGCCTAGCTTTGTCAGCCACCTGCAACTGCAGCCTGCCACGCTTTGGAAGCAGCTCATTAACTTTCCTGCAGCTTCCCAGGAGTTTTCCTTGTTTTCTTTCACCTTGGGTGTGTGCTGCCTTCTCCGTGAGCAGTTAACTGCGCGAGCAGGCCGAGCGGGCTTTGGCACGGCGAGCGTAGCACGCTTCAGGCAGCCTCCCTGCTAAGGCTCAAAATCTCTCTTAAACACATTAAGCAGCCCATTTTGGATTGATAGTGCAGTAATTATTCTGCTTCACCCTAAAAACCATCCTGGGGTAATTGGCGCAGAGGAAAATTACCCAGAGTCCTCYGCCACCTGGTAGTTAAGGAACGAATCCAGGGAAAGATAAGTGAAGCAGGGAAAAAATCGGCACTTATTTGATTTTAATCTCACCACTTTGCAAGCATTTAAATTGCCTTAATCAGGTGGCTGGCTCCCAGCCTAGCTGGTAATCTGTTATCAAATTTGAAACTAGATTTTTTAAAATGTCAGTGTAGGCTGAGAATTGAAGTCTATTAACAGTTATGAGCCTCCCTCCTAAACTTCCATAATCTATGTATTAATGATCCCTTTTACAAAGCTGTCAAATATTACTTTATTATAACTATATATTAGTAACGTCAGTGTAAAAGCAGGATTTAATTATTTATTTTTAAAGATGGGGGGAGGAAAACCAAACCCCATACACATACACAATGCTGACATTCTTAACACTGAAACCCGATTTTTCCGAGGCAATAACTTGAGTGTATGGAATAACCTTGATAAATGTAATTGAATTTTTCTCTGATAAGATTAACTAGTGGTAATTGTGAATGGGGAAGGTCTGACCCACTACAAATGAGATGTATGACGAGCTGAAAATAATCAATTTTTTTCCTTTCTCTTTCTCCCCTCCCTGCTCCCCCCACCCCAACCCCCAAAAAGGAAAAAAAAAAACCAAAAACTGTAATAGTAATTTTGGGCCTGGCAGGATGAAGCATTTATGTCTGAAATGTTTTTGTATGTGCTGATTATCTGCTATCTTCTCAGTGTGTCTAATTGTGCTGAGCTCAGTTTAAAATGAGATCAACACATTTAAACCCCAGAAGGCTTAATTAAGGGAGGGACTTAATGCTTTACAAAAAAGGGGGATATACGCCTTTTGAGAAATGTAGTATAAATTCTACCTGCAACTTCCCTGACTAGAGTACTCCAAAATTTTGTAGTTTATTAAATTGCTTTTGAAAACAAACACAAAAGACAGAACTTTACAACTTMTAATTGCTGCTGGTGGTTGAGAGCTGTGATGTTTTTTTCATGTTTACTAGTTCTTGCTTTTTTTTCTTTCCACGTGCTCTTATTTCAAGCTGTCCTGACAAAGCAAGCAAAAATGCAATATACAAAACAGGCTGGAGTTGTCCAGCTTTGGAACTCTTCAGCCCTACACAGCAGCTTTGTGCTTTTCAGAGTTGAAAGCTGCATGGAAAAACACAAAATTCAGACAAAGCACTCCCCTACCTGGCATTTGTTTCTATGAAGCAGACAAACTATTGCTGTGGAGATTAAAAAAAAAGGGTGAGGGGAAGGATTATTTATTTTTAGTTATGTGATAAAAGTCTATCTAGTGTTCTTTGAAAATAATGCCACAGTTCATTTTTTTTCTCCCTCCCTCGTTATCCTGTAACTCTGACCATTGAACTTTGGTGCTGTAGATCAGGCTAAAACACCACTGACAACTGTGTATTCATATTCTCTTCATTGAATCCTGTGTAGGTTCTGTGAAAGACTCCTCAGAAAACATAAAATCTACCAACAATGAAATTAATCACAAAGTACAAAAGAAAAGCAGCTGGCATGCAACTACTGAATAATGCAAAATGTGCAGATTTAAATTACATGTCACCCTTAATGTATACAATATATCTATATCTACACACACACACAGTTGGGCTATAATCAGTAAATTTTTCACTGTCTACAAAATAAGTATTTTAATTCACAAATAGTATATACTGAAATTGCATCAAAATTAAATACAGGATRAGTTCATCATGATTAATGTTACTGCAGTAAACACCAGAAGGAATTAAACTCAATTGGAAAYGGTTGCAATTTAAAATGATTGTTAAAAAAAAGCCTTTATATGGGAGAAAGTTTTAAGTGAAACCAGTAAAATCTGTGTCAATATCTCTGCATATTCCTTCCCTAATTAGTCAGCAGGATCAAATACAAAGAGGAAAGAAAGTTGTTTGCTTCACTTATGTGCTCATTAGAACATGGAAATTTATAAAGGAACTACCTGTAAAACTATAGGAGAAAATCACTGSTGAAGCCACTACTGTCACGCATCATTTTGGGGAAATTATAGTCCTGGAGACTGGTATTATTTTCTTTCATAAAAAAATTTAAAAAAAGAAATTAAATAGAAAACTGGAGTCCATAACTACTTGCATTGAATTCTGAACTTTGCTAGTTCAGAGTTGCACAGCCACATATCCTTGAGAGCAAACAAGAACCCAGTGTACTTCATTTCCCAGCTTTTGACAACCTTTATTATTTCGTTTATCTGCTATTCATAGCGAGATGTAAACATCTTACTTCCCAGAGTGATCCTCATATCAACAGTGGGCCAGTTTAAAATATTGGGAATCAATATGTTATAAAACATCAGCCAGTACTAAAAAGACAGAGGTAGAGCAAATTCATTGAATGTCACATAAAAATAAACAAACACAGACAGATAAAAAAATGTAGCAAGATCATAAATAAAGGACAAGGAATTAGAGATAGATATTTTTAAAACAATGACTTGACAGGGGAAAATGTCCCTGCACTGACTACTGAGCCACTTACAGCAGGGAAAGTGATGGTTTTCTTATAGGTGCAAATGAAAATAAAGAGTTTCAAACAAATCTCTTAATTTAATAGAAAATTTACATGTTAATAGAGCTCATTACTATCATTGTGTCATGAGAGCAAATAATATGGATGGAGAAAACTTAGTTCAGAATCATCTCATTGTTTAAATTTATTGGACTGAGTGTTTCAGGCTGAGAGTAGAGGTGGGGAACAGCATTCCCAGCTTAGGCAAACAGRCATCATGGACATCTTGCAAAACAAGAAAATGAACCAGGCCTCCTKCTATTCTTCCCCTTCCCAGGCCTCTTTCTAGTCAATAATAGGTCTATATAACCAGAATCAGCCTAAAAAATTTTTTTTTTGGCAGAACCATTTTCCAACTCAAAAAAAAAAAGTACTTTTAATTTTTGCAGGAAAATGCTACTGTAAAAAAAATCATTTGTTTTCAAAGATAAATGCATACTGGTCAGTTCAAATATGTAGTTATTGTTTTCAGAGATCTAGCAATATTTTGTTTATATATAATAATTTTGATTATTTGAGAATTTCACACTATGTCATTTCAACAGATATTTAATKAAATTCTAAGAGATAAATATACTTACATGTTTTACCCTGTAGGACAACATTTCTCCAGGAGCAAAATGAACTGATCCAAAATTAACCAAATTAAATTCTGGACTACAATTTCACATTTTAAAAAACTTATTTCAGAAGACTCCTTTTTGTTGGTTTTTTGTTAAAAATCTGAAAAAAATGTTGTCAAACATGAAATCCTTTTTCTAACCAACCATACCTATGTTCTTCCTCATTCTCAAATAACTTTCAACCTTACAACTCAAACTAAAGAAATGGATATTGAGGCTTAAAGAAAAAGGGGGATTTGCAGAAGGAAGGAAGACAAATGAGGAAGAGGAAGAGATGATGAAAAGGGAAGAACTCGAATTCAGAGGTTTGGGTCAGAACTTCCTGTAGCTTACAGAAAATAACACAAYTTCTGGTGATCTTCCCTACTGTGAGCCTTGTTGTCCCTACAGGTCAGCACTGGTCCAATAATGCATTATATCAAAGCAGAATAAAACACACCAAGATGCAAACTCAGCTGCTTTATTCCTACAACTCCTACGAAACATTTACTTTCTGCATCACTTCATTTACCTGAAACAGTTGTCACTTTTTATAAAGTTTCAATAATTTTTTTGTCTGGTCAGTGAAATTTTTGTGTCTCTCTTAAAGATAACTTTTTAAATGGCAATTTGAAATGAGAAGTTTGTTTTATTTAAAAAAAATTGTCAGTAAAAGAAGTTTCTTTCTGAAAAGAAGCTCTGCATCAAAAGAATTAAAATGTTTCYAGATCTTGCTGTTTCTTCTCCCAGATTTCATGCCTTAGTTTGTCAGATTCAATTCAAGTCTGCAAATAGATGTACATCATACATTTCCTCCTCTATGAYGTCATTTCCAGCCAGACTGACAATGATGGCACAAAAAGTAAATTCYAGTGAAGGATGGCCTGTATCTCCTGCACCTCCTCTCTCTTCTTTTGGGGGAAGTCTGAACAAAATAGGTCTTTTTTTTTCATTAATTGCCTCATTGTAAACGCTCTTCATTTGGCTACCTCCTCCTTCTATCACTTAATGCAACACTTTTTCCTCTATGCAGAGGTGCCAAATCTCAGTTCAGCCAGTGCTCTCATGGGCAGTAATGCCTGGACTGCAAAGAAAAACTCACACAAGTCAAGGATGGGACCAAAGCTTTTTTCACAAGGACTTCAGCTCTRTTTGCAGATGTGACCTCACTCCTGTGCCACAGAATCAGCCAGCAAGATTTTTTCCCTTCAACTGGACTGGACCAGCTCTTTCTGGTTTGATTCCTTCCCTCATTACTTCTGATAGTTTTGGATTTGGGCTTTTTCCAGAGAAGGAGACATGGGTTGAAGACAGGGAGTCTGTTTACAGTATGTTGAATCAAACACTGCAATGTGATTATAGTCCTAAGTTTTTACAGCATGCCCACTGTGCATTACATCCTCCAGCTCCTTTACTGCCAGTTTTAGGATGGCATCTTTTCCCTACAGGAGTTTCAAACCTGACACCAACTGCCTTCCAACCCCACAAACACAAAWCAAGCTCAAGTTCTGGTGGCTTTCTTCACTTAAATATTTTTAAGAGATTTTTGAAAGCAACAGTAAACTCCAACAGGGTAAAATAGCAAGTTCCTCAAACTTCACTTGCAAAGAGGCAGCACTTGGTAGCCTCTGAGGAGCTCTTTGAGATGTTGGCTCCTGCTTTGGTTTGACCTGATGAGTCTCAGATTGCAAAGCAGCAGCTCCACCACTTGAAATAGAAAAGAATAGTTGAGATACAAAACCAATAAAAGTGAGATCACCTTTCAGTTTTCCTGACACTAGAGGGCAAGCCCATTTTAGGTAACACTATGCTGGATGAAGAACCTTAAAATACATTTCCCTAAAAGCAAGTAAACTGTGCCAACTCTCAGTCACTTGTATCTCCTCATGGACTTCTCTGACTTCCAAGGCTGAACAACTCTGCTCAAGCTGATGGAACTAAGAGGGCTAAAGACAGCAGTCAAACCCTAGATCTTAAATAAAACTCTCAGCCTCCACAAGGAAGGTTCTGATATTAATGATGGATAACAATAAGCTGCAAATTAAGGAATTTTCCCTTATCTTTACAGATATTTTTATTTCAATACCCTAGACTCTTAGTATTTWTYRTAMRAATATTGATTGCCCAATGGTCAGCAAGACAGACACAGGATGGAGAGAGAGATGTGAGGAAATACTTTCCCTGAAATTAATGCCTCATCTCACCATCTTCACCCACTAATACCAAATGAATAAAAACCTTGTTTAAACCATGTCTCTCACTGCTTTGCAGGCTCCTCCATGGTGCCTTCCTCTTTACTGAAAAAAATCAGACACCACAGCTCATTAAGCCAGACTTTGAAAGATAAGAAAGCTTACAGACTCCCTCACTTCTCYGAGGTTAACGTTTCTTTAATAGAAGACAACGGTCTTGTGGTTAAGCCACAAACTTGCTGTCAGGGGACCTTGGTTACAATCCATTACACACAGACTGTGGAAAGCCATATTACTTATCTTGCCTTAACTACATTTTAAACAAGGCCAAATAAGTTTGCTTTTCYACTGGATAAGGCAAGGGTAACTGAGGCACAAAATGGATGCTGTGCTTCCTGCAAGGACAGCCTCCTAGGGATAATTTATGTTTGGGTGCCAATAGTGGATAAAATAATTTTTTGAAAGTTATTAATCAGATGAACAATTAATAGGATGAAATTGTAAATATAGGTAAAAAACTAACATAACAGGAAGTATTGAAAAAGTTAGAGAGGATACAAAATCAGTCATCTATACATGCATTTAGAAAGTAAGTCGCACCTATTTTCCAAACACCTGGCATGCAGATGTGAAAATATTTCATTCAAGAGATACCTGGGTTTAACATCATTTTAGTCACTCAAATGAGTGATCTGAGGGATCTGTAGCCTACAATCCCCCAATCCAAAAGGACACAGCTCTCCATTTTCTGCTAAGGCACACGCAGTCTATCCTTTGTAGGCATCCTTTGCGACCTGTAGCCCTGAAAATATCACTAGACAATTGGGTTTAGACACCTCAGTCTCCCATCTTTATTTTTCCAACAGAAATGTTTGGAAAATAGAGTCAGGAAAGCTTCTTATCAAWTTTTATAAATAAGCTACAAATCAGGACGAAATTCACCCCAAAGTTGTAATTACTACACTTCAGCTAAATTACCCAGAATTAGACATGATGCACTAACATATATTTCCCATGTCACACCTATGAACAACTACCATCATACAGAGTAACTACTTTGCATACAATAACATTTGCAAACCTTGTCTCAAACACAACAGACTCAGTTTGGAGCTCAGACTCGGACATTGCAATATCTCAATTTAATAGCAGAATGCCACAGTCACTAAGACMTTAAAAACTAAAGCAGGCAGAGAATAAATGTGTACAACTACAACTGAGAACAGAAGGAGGCAATTCCACTAGCTCACTTCTGAAYTGTGCAAACTACTCTGAGGAATGTTCAGTTAAGTCTTGCATAACATTTTATCATAAATAATTACAGCTTAACTACACTTGGCAAATAAGCTCACAAAGCATTTGCTATAAAGCTAAAAGCCATATTATTTGCTAAAAGATCTTATTTTGAAATTTTTGCTTATTCACCAGATAATTTCAAAAACTCCAGCAACTTGCCATGCCCTCCTTAACAGTTTTTGTAGAAAAACGTGGGGTTTCCATAACACGAAGGTTACAAGTATGTGAAATGTAACAAATCATTCTCTCACGTGGAATCAACTTCAATTAAAAGATTTCTCTTTAACCAAACATCAAATATTTGGAATCTGACAACACATTTTTCAGGGCAGGTTTTAGACTGATATAGTCAGAAACAGTAGTAGTGCTGTCACCTCAAGTTTTGTAGGAGGAATTAATCAATTTGTCAGAGTTTTGAGAAAAATATTTTTTCTGTTTCAGTATAAGTTCCCCGACTTTGTCACTCAATTTAAGAAAAGATCTTAGCATTGTTTGCAGAGCTTCTAGAGGTTAAAAAAAAATCAGACTTTAAATACCTGATGAGCAAAGCTTCCATACACTAGTAGTTACAGGTTGATATTTTGTGCATTTCACACTAAYGATGACACTTTCTATCTCTCTCCTTTTGAGTGTAGTGCCTCTCTATCATGCCATATATTGCWGCTGCCTCAAATGATTAATTCACCAGAACACCTCGTCCAGAAAGCCATTTTCAGCCTGTGATGCCTACACCCTGGCACTATGAAGTTAGTGTGATGTTTTTGGGCCAGTAAAGATCTTTCACTACTGAAGCAGTGCATTAGAATATGGCCTGTAACAGTTGCTGCAAAAACCAGCAAAGAAAACAAAAAACTAAGTTTTTAACAAAAAACCTCTGTACCATTTGTGCATTGCTCTACTGAGGCCTTATCTCTGAATTACAATGCATTTGAGGAAAACCCTAAAACTTGTAAACTGRTGTCTGGGGAGGGAACTGATGTCCATTTGCTGCTAACTAAATAATCAAGAYGTCAGAGAAAATATCTGCCACAGAAGTATTGCAGAGAGAAGAAATCTGTGTTTGGACCAATGCTGAGGTATTACAGGAGTCTGACCTTCCTGCTGCTCTCCATCTCCATCTGTGTTTTTGTGCAACTTGAATTGCCCAGCAAGGAAGAGCTGTATTGGTTTGTCAGAGGAATTGTATGGCTCAGATGTATTTCAGGAGAACAAATTCATCTGGATTAAAAAGATGGATTAGACTGCTGAACTCCACATCTCCTTGTGAGTGTAGGCCATAATGGAAAAGTACCAGATCMGTGTCTATTTTGGTATTTCTTGTGTAAAGAAGGGGAAAAAAAGGTAAAATTCTTGTATTATTGTAGAAATGCTGAAATTTCCCACAGAAATGGAAATTCTAGAACATCTAAGGGGCCTTAATACTGGTGCTTGACAGATAGAAATTATGCTGAGAGTTCCTTGAGACAGATTCTATTTGCAAGTCTGCCTACACATACAAGTTCAAATAGAGTTTTGAGATCTTTAGGTATTTTTCTAAAGCATCTATCCTAGATCACATATGACATGCTCTAGATGGTCTAGCTAATGTATAAACAAAAGATAAAAGGAGCTCTATTTCCTTCATAAAAAGAAAAAATATCAAAATTGTTTCTTCTTAAGACTGTTCCTTTTGCTTTCATTAGAAATTTAATTTATTGTGAATAATAGGTTTTCATTCTATCACTTTAGATGCTGATGCAATGCAGCTCTCCCAATCTGAAGAGCAGCTCCTAATTCCATTTTCTGTGCAAATTCAAAACAGCAAGAAGATGAAGTATGCAGCCACACCAGCAACTGAAAGGCAAAGCACAGTTCTGGAGACCCACTGACAATTCTGTCTGTGACCTGCCTGGTCAGGAGCCAGCTAACATAAAATCACCTCAGTCCATATTTCCAGCTCCAAAACTGCCTGTAGCACCACCTCTGTAGCACAGCAGGGAAAGTTTCTGGCAAGAAACCCATTTTTCTTGTTGGGGTGGATATGAGCTGGGTAAAAGCAAGTACACAGTCTCATCTTCTTTCACAGAATATTCACAAAAATAAGCAGAAAATGTYGATAAGCCATGGCACCAACTGGGCTCCTCTTTAGTGGGGGAAGAGGAAAAGTTTGGAAGCATTTAATTCACTTATGAATCAGATCTGTGGAGATGCCTTTTTCCTTACGTCACAAGTGCTTCCTTTTATTGAAACCAGACTTTACCCAATAACGAAAGCTGCGAGGTGCACAATAATCAATAACTATTACAAGGTAGATTTGCAAACCCCTKCAAGCTCATCAAAACTCAGAAACCCAAAGAAGCACAAATTATGAGAAAACACATGGAAAAAGTATATACTTCACAGAGTGAGCTGGCACAYTACAAAGACAATAGCAAACATGAAAATTAAACCAGACCTGTGTGACAAGATCAATTGTGGAAGAGAAGAAAGTTTTTGCAACTGGATCCTTCAACTTTTTACTCTATAATTGCTAAGGTATACCTGGCAATTCAGCCATATTTTACTCTACAATTAYACATGAACAGATCCTACTTCAAATCTATGTGCATTGGCACGAAGTTTAAATACTCAAAATGCTCGCAGCAGCCACAGATTACAAAAAAAAGTGTCTTTTCTGAAAAGCAGGTCATCTCTTCAAATAGCTAAACATGGTTATGTCTGTCTGGCTTTCACTATTCATCTGAAAAATATGTATTTGTCACTTAAAAAATATTTTTGGATGAAATACAATATTGTTTGGAACCAAGTTCTGTAGTTGAAAAAGAAAAGTGGAAAGTGTTAAACGTCAATATTCACTGAGCTTCCTTGCCGAAAATGAGACCCTGAAACAGGTGTTTAACAATAGAACAATGATGTCTTTCATCAAAATGGGGTTTCAGAGGCACAAGTTTCTGTATTCCTTGAAATCACATTTCAGAACTCTACCATCTCCTATATCTGTGGTTTTAGGGAACTGGTCTTAGGAAAAAGAGGGAGCATATACCTCAGTCAAGGTCATACAAAAAAAAAAAAGGTTGTGAAACTGGCTTGTGAAGATCAGTTTCCAGGCTTCAACCAAGTTTCTCAACTTCTCCTAACATGAATATTCCACTTACATCTTTAAAGCATTATCAATAGAAGTTCACTGATATAAAGACTCAGAAAATGCATGRGTTTACACCTTTTACAGAAATCGTAGATTATTTTTTTCTAATCCAACAGAAAGGAGAAATTGCAATTCTATGTATTAAAAGGATGGAATGCTATATAATAAAATAAAGGTATTGTCAAGTAAATATTGGGCCTTGACTGCAGAAGCAGCTGGTGCAATTCTTCAATATTGTAATTGCCAGCTTTATTTTCTTATGCCTGAGCAAAAGACTGCATCTTTGGGAAATTTACAATTTGCACTATTTATCGAGACAGTTCCAATTCCTTTTTTATTTGTTTCCAAAAGTACCTATTTTTTACCTGTGCTGACCAGTGCAAAATCAGGCCCACTAATGTTTATAAAATACCACATTATTGTTAGATATCGAATCCAAATGCAAGCACTGCAGCTTCTAACAGATAGCAGCTTGATGGAATCTGTCTGAAGATTGCAGGTGTCCAGATTGTCTCTGCACCTACTCTGGTAATAGCCCTTGACACAGAAGACAAAGAGCTCAGCATTTTGTAAAACTTTCTCMAGCTTTGACATTTTAACAAGAGCATAAAAATATCTCTCTCGCCTTTAATTTTCAGGTTTATTATGAGCTTAATAATTACAAACTGAGAGGAAATCCAGCTAGTTGCCTATTAACATTTAAGATAGTGATGTGCTACATAGATTGAAGAAGTGAAGGATAGCATTGATGCAATTTTTTTTTCCTAACAGTGCCTAGACCTAATGTTTTATCTAGTGCATAAATAGGATGCTAAATGATCAAGAAGGCTAAAGTGACTCTGGCAAACACAAGCAATCCAGCTCTTCAGCAGCGTGATAAAAATCACTAGTACCTCTTGTGGTTCTGTGAAGAATTTTTGTCAGTAAATCTACAAATGCTTCATTAAGGTGGTAAGTGTTAGATATAGACACAGGCATAAAAATCAGTGGGTTAGTGGCAGGTCTGCGAGCACAACCAAGAGCTGTAGAGCAGCACTCTGTCCTCGGTAAAGCTGYCTGAGGAATACACAGGAGGCTCTGGACAGTAGAGACAAGCCCAATCTTGATGGGTATGATCCTGCACCTCCCCAGCTCTGGGCAGAACACAYCTCCCACATCTGCAGGGGCTGTGGGTGACACCCAGCAGGTGTGGGGGGGACAGGCAGCAATGCCTGGCACCCCAGCACAGGTGGAACCAAGCCAGGTCCTTGGTTTGCTGGCTCTGGCTGGGATAGGATTGGTGACCAGAGCTCCATCATCATCAGCAAGGGGAAGGGAGAATATTTCCTTGCTGCAGAATTCCTCCCACCAGGCTCCACCACTGCAGCGTGGTGTGAGGAAGGAYGGGTGAATTGCTTTCTCATTGCTTAGCTGAGAGCAATTGCTCTTCTGACTATGTTAAAAAATGAATTTTCTTCTTACTTAAAGATTCATAACCCTAAGAGGAAGTTGCTGTGCATGTGCTTTTCTGCTCTCTGTAAACAGCATACAACAGGCTCCAGTGGAAACCAGGGCTTCAGATTTGGTCAAGGTCAGGAAGGTATGTACTGTACCCTAACTTTTTCCTTTAACAGATATATTATTCTATTAGATGGAAATAGTACCAGGGCAATTCACCCCCTCCTGGCTTTCCTATCTACGTGTGAGCATCTTTGAGAAGTGGGATTAGAGAGAAACCTGCAGGCATATTAATAAATAAACTTCACATGCTGTTTGATATTAAGTAAACATACCACTAAATATTTCTCTAGGGGCTTGTGATCTCATAACCCATGGACTTCTAATTTGGTTACCTGTGACATGTGGTTCTTAGCCCCGGGGTTCCACAATGAATTAATTCTAAACCACTTTTTAAAGTTTAACATACTAAGATAAAATAAACATATGTTCTTGAAAAAAAAAACCTCAGTTCACTTTTCTTTATAGGTAATATGAAGTGCTACTATTAAAAATGAAACAAGTAAAAAAGGAAGGATAACTGGGGATTCTCAGTCATATCAGGACCATGTGTGTCCCTCTAAGTTAAGAGGATAGAACCTATCCAGGGAAAAGGATTTGCCTCCGGATCAGAGAAATCACCTTTCACAGAAACCCTGKCCTCTGTTGTTGTAACAAAAAGAGCTCCATTTTAGGAAAGTAAGTATTTGTCCACTTAATCATGTATACAAATATGTTCAGTCCTTTCTAACTACCCGTTTGCCCATCTATCCCTCATTAYAGAGGATGAAAATTTACTATTGAAGAATGGTTAATGGAAATACTTTTATAAAGTTGTTTGGGTRAGGGATTTTTTTTTCCCACAAGTGCATCTTGATTTGGCAAGAGGTGTCTCTGCTTGACAYTGATCAGACAGCCTGGACTGGATATTCAGAATATTATCCAGAACACAACTTCCCACAGTGGGCAGTGGTCTGGAGCTCTCACWGTTTCAGATTTCTCTTCCATATGACAAGAAGTTGTGTGGAATCCCAGGAAATGCAATTTATCCAGGCTACCAAGGGGAATGGAATGTGAGACATCACCCTCAGGAATTACAACTGAATCCTGAGAGTGCAAGCATCATCAAATCTTCTGAGTTTGGTTAGATTTTTCCACCTAAGGATTTTTTCTAAAACAGATAGATGCTACATTTTCCCTATTCTGATCAATTTTGCTTCAGAGTTACCAAATTAGTTTTTTCAACCTCAGTCTGCAGAAAATGATGGCAAATACTCTTTACAATCAATGCAATACAAACATGGGGGAAAAAAAACCCACATATTTGCCTCAGTTTCAATTTAAGATCGTGACTGCAGAATKAACTGCAAAAGGCTTAGAAATAAAGATTTTAACTTGGAACAAACCAAGTTTGATACACTGAGGCCATGAGCCGTGTTCATTAGACAAGAAGYTGGAACATTGATATCTACACTTGAAAAGAAAAGTGGTGAAACAGGAATATCAAAATTATAGAGCTGGTAGTAGAAACTTAAATAACATTTTTKCAATTAGGAGCAGGGTGTATAAGAACAGGGTGTTTGACGACAGACCATCCTTTTTACCTCCACAAAAGAGATTTTAAAATTTGTTTGAAGCTAAATCTGGGCTAAAAGTCATCACCAAAAAAGTATTCCATTTCATTAAAAAACAAAAAACACCACCAAAAATGAAAACAAAACCCCAGCCAACAAAAATCAGTGGGTTTTGACTCAAAATATTTTATTTTTATCTATTTCATAATTTAATTCAAGAAAATAATTTTTGAGTACTTAATTTACTTTTGGTTGCTTTTTATGCAGGAAGTTGGTCAATGTTCAACATCCCTTGAAAACTGATTACTGTCATTTGAAAGACACTTCAATTAGTCAAAATTTTAATACAAGTCTTTGGAGCACCTTTTGGATGAGGGCGCTAATGCAGCCTACATTTGGTTTTCTTCAGAATTTACAGGGTGCTCCATACTACAAACTCTATGTTCGTCATCATTCTGTATTTTTTCTTCCGTTTTGGTGAGGCAAAGTGACTATTATCACAGTTTTTCAAACTGAAAGCTGAGGAAACAGACTTTGAGATAGCAAAGATCACACAGGACAGGCCAGGAATGGAAGGCAGATGCTTGATTAGCTCAGTGAATTAAGCAAAAGGCACTTCTGCTGTTTGACAGAATGTACCCCTACCTCAAGATAAATAATAATAAAATAAAATAAAATAAAACTTTTAACAGCACATGGATTAAAATTTGGCTGTTTGTGAAGATTTGTTTWTCCCAAATTTAGGATTAAGATAGGAAAAGACTCCAAATACTTGGCACATTTTTTTTCCTTAAAAAAAAGGCAACTGAATGTGTTCTCCACAAACGGAACTGGACTGTTCTTGTAGAAAAGAAAACCTGCCTAGAGCTCTAATCACCATTTAGCTTTGCTCAAGATGGACAGTCTCCCCAAGATGAGAGAACCATGTCATATATCTCAATAGTTTATTATTTTCTACCTCAGCCTCATAAAGAAAGTTAAAAATTTCCTCAAAAAAACCAAATAGATGAGATATAAATGCATACATGACAGAATCAATTTTTCTTTTAGCTAAAGGGCATAATATACAGCAGCSTGTCTCCTGCTGCTGAAGGGAAATGATTGTAAYATCATTCTACTGTCCTATGGATGAGGAGTATCAAAGAGCTTAAAGAAAGGGACAGTTGGAGGGAGAGAGCAGGACAGACAGAACTGCACTTGCAGGGTGTACTGGAAGAAATGGAAAAACATGACAAATTTGGTAGATACCTTTTGTGGACTCGCCTTAGAACACTGTCCAAACCTTGTCCCTCTCTTATTTAAGCTAAAAATGAGAGCCTATTTTAAAGGGAACTTGAACATAATAAAGAAATTTTTAAAAACCCTAAAAACTAACAAAACCAACGAATAAAAACATCTCATAACAAAGCAAAGATCAACAGTGTAGTAATGAATTTCCAAACCAAACTTTGTTCTTTCTGGACCTCTCTAACAAGCAGGTCTCCTAATGGCCCCTTTTGACCATTGCACTGCTCTCAGTTTTTCCAGAGACAGTTTATATGAAATAAAATCTAATGAATCTCCAAAGCCGTACTTTCTTGACTTATTACATTAGCAGGACCTCTCATCTGATKGGGAATTTTGAGAGAATCACAGAATTCATTAAAGCAATTTACTGTATAATGGTAGATGGCTAAGATAGATCCCTACTAATGAGATGAACATTAATTAAATAAATTGTAGAATAGAAGTGAACTGTTTAGCYGAGTTAAAAAGCCTTGCAAACAAGCCTTGGACTACAAGTCTGAATTCCGTTCAACCACACATTTTTCTCAAATGAAAGCAGGATTTATTTTTTTTTAATTGTTGAATTAAATATTGGAAATGAAGCTCAGCAGGAATCATCTTTAGTATCAGAAGAGATCCAGTTTAACTACAAAGTGAGATGTCTCGCCCMAAAAAAMCCACAAAAACAAACAAACAACAAAAACCCAAACACAGGAACAAAAACCACCACAAGTTTCAGAATGAAGTCTCCCTCCAGGAATCTGCAGGTTGATTTAATGACCCAAATAACAAGCATCTGCAACATTACAGAAGAAAATGTAAAGGAAAGGCTCATGTCCAACTTTCAAAACAAACCTTAGTTTCACATTGTCATTTCCCTTTTCCAATATCTTTTGCCTACTACCTAAACATCAACCATTTCTTTGGTATGAAACAAAATAAGAGAAACTGATAAAAACATTATTTAATATCTGGTTTAGGTTTTACAACAAGATAAACTCCCAAGGATGGTGTTAACTTCACACTGATTCAAATTTTTTTTGTTTGTTTACATGAATCTAGTTTGAGACACCAAACTTGGACAAAATGAAAACTCAAGTTTTTTGTTCCATAGGGCTCATTTTACACTAAGCACACAAAGGTGAAAAGAGCATACATCTGTTAGAATGAGATTCTAGAAGTCAGATTTTTCTTTAGGCACARCATGAGGTTTAAAAATACACACTTCTAAAAATCACAATCCAGTAGGTGGGTTTAAATTGGAAACAAGGTGGTGTTACTGAAATAACAAAGGATTAGATAAAGGAAGAAAAGGATAGTCAAAACTTTAAGGTGTTCTAGACATACATTCAACAAGGAATTCCCCGGTAGCAGGACTCAAATTAAATGTTGAAGTCCACAACGTTTTAGAACCTGAGTCAAGTCGATGTACATCACTCTTGATTTTCAACATGCTSGATGGTATTTTGCATGCTCTGACTCCTTCCACAGCAAGTTTTACTCTCTCAAAAACCTCTAGGCCAAAGAGGGGGAAAAGCAACAATGCTCAATCCTGAAACGCCTCATTACAACCAGTGCACAGGAAGTTCCTGGAAAACAACTAATAGCTGCTTGTGCTGAAATGTGTTTTACATCGATCATCACACAGGAAGATGTGTGAGGCCACCTAGGTAGAGACCCCACCCCGACTTCTGCTGACAGGGAATGATGTAAAAGAACAAAATAATGAGGTTAAGTCCTGGATTGGGTGTGATTCTGAAAGCTGAACTGAGCTTCCTTGTCTGTTCAATGGAAATAACATCAATCAATCAAGTTCAGATGAGTCCGGATAATAGCAAAAATAAACATGTAAATAAGCCAGTTTTCTATAAAAGGGAAAGTCAGCTCAAATCTTTTTTTCTGAAAGAACTCAAAGTTGTCCATGAAATGTGACTTCTTCCATGTTAAACTGCATGTAATAATGCCTAACTTTATCTCAGCCAAAAGAACACAATATAGTCTTGATCCTAATAAAGAACTTCCTCCTCCACTTTTTTCCCCCAATTTTTTTAGCTTAATAAAACTACTGTGAGAAGTTTCAGCAGAGAGGGTTTTTTCTTACTATTATATACACATGCATAGCAGGATACATCTTAAAAGTTATCATCAGTCAATCAAACTGAAAAAGTTTATGTATGGCATGTGTGCCACTAAACTCATCACTCTCCTCCTTCCACAAGAGGATTGAGACACCAAAGTTGTAAGAGGAACTTATTCTGACACTGCCTGTTCTTTGGATAAATAGAGGACTCCAGAGTTGTCAATACAGCACTTTTGCTACCCACTCGATTCAGTGCAAAATAAATGAGGATATTTTCCTCTTGCAGCATGTATTAAATCCCATTAGCATTAATGAGAGCTACACGTGAGTTTGGCGGGGAGCGCACACAAAGTGCAGAGCAGACACTTTCCAAATTCTCAGCCCTCCCTTATATCTTCCAGCCATCTTTTCCCTGTGAAAGCCTTCACCATACAGAGTCCAGAATAAAAAAGGTAAATCAAAGCCTCGTGCATACGGTGTGTTAAGATGATGGGTTGGGGTGGGGAGGGGGGAATCTGAGGGCCTGATGTGCAAATAATTACTGTGCTTGCATTTAGCAAAGTGCCACCAGTTCAACTCCCAGACAGCACTAATGCAGTAGGAAAGCTTTGAGTTGGCTGAGCAACTTTTCACAGCACACTGGTAAAATAATAAATTGTGCTATGACCGATAACATTCAATAATTTCTGATATATTGCTACAGCCACTTTTTCCACAGTATAAAGCTCATATTTCTCTGTCATATTAGCAATTTCCATATTGCTCTTGGAGTTAGTAGGGAGAAGTACATCAGAGGAGTAAAAAAAGGAAGTCGACTTATTTAAAATGATAAAAAAAAGGAGAAAGAAAAACAAAAAAGGTCAGGAATTTTTTTTAACTTCCAAAATACACCAATTGATGACTACAGGAAAACAAAAAATACAGCAGCTGCTACAACATTGCTTCATTACAGACCCAGAAGAGTAAGAGTCGTGGATCCATTTTGCCTTTTTCTTGCTTGATAATATCACTAAAGCATTAATGGAATCCTTACGCTCCATTGCTATGGTATGAATTTATCTACAGTGTATTCTTTATGGGTTTGAGTACAGATATGTTATTTTTCTGTATAGGGGGGTGGGAAAAAGGAGCTTCTTTCCATCTGTTAAAAAATATATTCCCTATTAATGGAATATTGGTGAAAAAAAAGCAAACTTTCATGCAAAAATAAAAGAGTACTGATATTCAGGTTAAGTTACCCAAAAAGTGAGAAATTTACTTGGAACATAACTATTAGGCAAAACTTTGTTAACCTGGACTCAATTTATCCTTCCAATCTCAATTAAAACTAGCAAGATACAAGACATACTATTGTTGCTATGGCTGGAARAAGTATCCTTATTTTAAGGGAATTTGAACTAGTTATTACCATAGGATGCCATTGTCCTCTTTTGATTACAAYACTGCAAACATTTTCTGATTATTATCTACTTCAAGTTTTATTTGTTACCGCATAAAAATATGTGTTTAGTAGAGGGTAAGAAAGTTCTTCTACAAATTTTTTAAGTCTGATTTTTGGCACAGACAAAAACTTATTAAAAAAAACCCACAATCATTGTGATCATGCTCTTGGACACACAGCTCTGGGCAGTGTTTCCACACATCAGGTTAACACTGGAAAGGACAAGAGCTTAAATAATTTTTAGTGTTTCAAGAATTTCAGATTTCCAGCATGCAGGAGAAATTCAGTGACAGTGAACATTTTATTTGCTATCACACTGTCACCATCAGTTTTTCAGGTCCTAAGTAATTTACAGGGAAACCTATCTGTGTTATTGCCTAAGGAAATGGCAAGAATCAGTGTCAGAGCAGAACTCAAAACACACAGAAACAAGGCAGCGCATGTAAATGCTCACTTCACAGGGCTAAGTCTAGAGGATGAGATCCTTTGGACCCATGAATAAAGCCTCAAATGTCATTGCAATGACTTGTGAAAACCACAGGTTGAAAAAGTCACAAGAGGTTGATTTATTCATCCAAAGGCTTGCCTGTGTAAGATTTAAGACATGCCTTTGCTGTAACTGCTTTGTAGTACCTGGCCTTGCCAAACGAACAGCTGCATTTACTGAGAGCCAGRTAGGAGGGGACACAAAGGAGGGGCAGGAAGGAGGATGTTCTCCCATATAYGAGCACAGCTATCAACCAGCTCACCCATTCCCATCTGCCTTACATCCTGCCTCAGGATTTTCTGGGGTTGGAGGCATACAGGTGATGCCTCAGGTTTAGCTTTTATATTTTTCACATTCTGTGCTGCTTTAGTGTGTGGGTCTGAGCTTCATATTAGGGATGGTGAGCTCTCTGCACAGAGTAGGGAGACAAAATAATTCCTTCTCTAGCTGGGCACCGAGGACAAATGATCCAAATCTCAGGCCCAAGAGCACAAACAACATGGACTCAAGAGAGAAACAAGCAGGATGGGACTGCATGGGCTGGAGCTGTAACTGGACAAGTAACTCAAATATGAAATGGAGCAGAACTGATCAAAGTGAGAGACCCCATGACCAGCTGTCCATTTTGTGATCATTTTGAGTTGTGCTGCCCAAGGTGGATCCATTGAGGATATCCTCTTAATAAATCCCTACTTTATTCTTTAGCTCTGTCTGGTCTCTGTTMTAGGTCAGCCTTGACAAGGCATCACAAGCATAGCAACAAAAATCAGGGAGAACCAACTGCTGTTTGCATCCAGGGATCAACGCCCCAGATCCTCAACACCTTCAAGGCAGGTGACACGATTCTCAGACTCCCAGCACAAGCCACATGCCAAATAAAACCCTGCCATGGTATTGCCAAGCTCTCAGGCCAGCTCCTGTGACACCATGAAGCATTCCTGGCTAACTGATTCATGAGAGCAGCCACGGTAACCATCACTGCTTGTCTCTGCATTTCCAGATCTGTCGTGGTGACTGCAAGACATGGAGTGGACAGTGACTTCCAGAGCAACAGCTTTCTGGAACAGCCTTTRCCCACAAAGCTATGTCTCAGCTCATGAATAAGAACCAGCTGGCACTGGAGAATGGGACTGCAGAGATATTATGCCTGGAAACAGCTGCGAAAACTCAGCCTGATGTAAATATTTCCTTTGATGTCGAGGAAAGTCTGTAGCTTAGTCTTGAGCTGTAACCAGCTCGAGAACTGTATGAGCAGTGTGAAATCCACAGCCCTGGCTCTCCAATTGCTTGCCCTGGCTACCAGCTGCAGATCTCAATGGCTGGACTGCTGGAATGGAGAGGAAACCTCCCCTCTCACAGCTCACTGTCATCTGGGTCTTCCAGGTCTTGCCATTCCCTGGGAGAAAGTGAGAGCTCACATTTTTGCCCAAGTTTATTTGCCTATCTTGCAGTTTAACAGAGGGAGAAAGAATTTCTACAGTGTACAGCATGATGACCATCTAGACACAGTTCATTTATAAAATAAGCAAAAGCTAGATATTTTGGTTTTGATGTTAAGTCACAATTGCCTACTGGTTTCTGCTCAGAATTTACCAGAGTAATARGCATAACCCATTATTAGATAGAGGCAGCTTAAAAGCCTCTATGAGTACACCACATCTAAATTAAATTCCTATGGGATGCCCTGCACATAYCCTTTGAGGAAAGAACAATGATCACTTTGGGCATTTAGCTTCYACAGGGGAGATTCTGCTGCTTGATATGGCTTAAATTTGTGGAAGAACTTGCCCAGGTTCCTTCTACATAAGAGAAGAGAAGAGTTTCTTTGAATTCCAACACTGCCTTAAGAGTAGAAATTTGAAGAATTCTAGAATTGGCCAAAAGTGCCATTTTTTTTCTAAGTAGGTGTGCTATGCGAAGAGAAAGGCTTGAATTGAAAGGAAAGAGGCAGCTTGGCTTAAACTGCTTTAAAAAAAGTGATAAAATAACCAGCAGCCAACTCATTTCTGGCCACAGAGTTTTCTTTTCTATGACCAGTCGGGCCAAAAGGCTGAGGAGTTTGGCCAAGCTGTTAAAATTTCATGAGCAGTTGGAAGGCACAGTTTTGGGAGCTTCAGAGAAGGCTTCTTCATTTTGAAAATTGAGAGTGATATCTATATTACAGATGTACTTTATATTTAAAATTTTAGATCTTGTGCAGACAAGCTAAAAATTAGCTATATTGCTAATTCWGGTTTACAATGAATTTGAAGCATATTGGGAGTTAATGCTGTTAATAGCTTTGTGCAATGTGTTTCCTATCTATTACTTCAAGTCATTTCTTAAAAATACATTTGCAATGATAAAAATCGCCAGTCAGATTTACACTGATTAAAGAAAAGCCTTACTGATAACAAACTTGCACAGACAATCCAAATTAATTGTTGGTTTGATTAAAATGCAGCATGTATATGATAACTATGAGCTCTTCTGGTCACACTGTGATTCTCAAGCAACACAGACGTGATAAGTGCTCATTCTTAATCTGGTACAGTTTGCACGTGCACCAGTATCATGTTGGAAGAGAACATATGTTTGAATAAATTAAGTACCCAGCCACTGCCTCAGGATTCCCAAAACCAGAGGTAGATGGTGCTCATTGTAGGGGAAAAGAGAATTAAAAAAGAAGAGGAAAAAAAAGGTGTTCTAGTACTGTCAGCCCAGTTCTTACATCTGTCCAGGCAGCATTGTGACATCATTTTAATGTGTGCAGAGATGTAGCAATTTAGAGGAAAGAGGAACAAGAGTTTGAAAACTACTACGAGATTTTATGAGGTTTTTATCCAACTTTTTTTCCTATAAGGACCTACAGGTAACTACTGTATTGAGAATATTCTGGATACATGTAGACATACAGCTCTTTGAATAAAATACTGCATATTTCCATAATTAAAGACTATAATATAGTGTATAAGCAAGAGAGGACCAAATTAAGATTCCACTGGCATCTTCAATTCTAGTGCTTCCATTACATATATTAACTAAATCAATCACTGCAATTACTGTAAATACAACAACTTATCACAATCTCATAATAAAAAAAATGGACTTCGAGGAGAAAAGYCTTGACTCATACCAGATGGTCAATAAAACACCCCACAGCTATGCAACTTCACAGAAATAAACTGTGGTTTACCTTCTCCAAATAATTACCCAAAGTACTTTTTTCTTTAAGTTCTTCTGCATGAGAGCAATCTCAAGGCTGCAACAGGCACTTCCTGAGCTCAGAAGAGCACTGGCACTKCTCACTGTACTGGAAGTTTTCTTTGTGTTGATAGCATTGTCAAGACTCGCACATGCAGTGAAACACTGCTTGTTTTTCCCTCCAGTTCTCTCTGCAACCACACTTCATGCCATCAACCCATGTCTAATACGTTTTAGCATTATTTCTTCAGCCCTGCCCAGGGCAAAATAATTTCAAAAGCYATCCTTTGTTCCCTTGTCTTTATACAGCCAATGCTTTTGCCAAACCCAAAATGCAATGTTAATGGCAATCTTTGTGTAGGGAACTGTGATGTACCTCCAACTTCTGCCTTAAAAATCTCAGTTCTGAGAAAGAGCCTGGTAGGCAATAATAAATAAACTGTTGCTAAGAAAAATAACTTCTGGGAGCTTTATGATAAGATTTCTTATGGGACAGTACCTGTGCAGTAACACAAAGCCAGTCCAATACCCTTTAATAATTTCATGTAAGAAAACTATAATTTCCTGGATCATGCATCACACACATCTGCTTGCTAAGGGATGTAAAGAATAACACAACCARCAGAAGCAGAACAGAAAATTTTAGAAAGATTTCACCTGGCCTGATGCTCAAAGTAACAGAGTATACTTTACTCCTTACCTATAGATTTCAGCTATTCATCCATGTCTAACAGATAGCCTGATAAATAAAAATAAACAAAACCAGCCAAACAAGCTGTCCAAGTTGAAGCCAAATAGCACCTTCATGGGCTAAGATCTCAAAATGAAAATCTTTGGTTCAGTCAAATGGAACAAGTGCAACATACCCTGAAAAAMCAGATTTTGGCACTAGAAAGAGGACACTTGAGAAGCACAGCATGGCCCTTTGGCCACTATTTTATCACCCACCCTTTTATTAATATTCATAGAAGATATATAAKAGACTTATTTTCCCTTTAGAAGAAAGCAACAGATGAAGAGAGAAGAAAGAACATCTTCTGTTTGTCCTTTTAGGCCCAGCTTACAAAGAACAATCCTTGTCAGCTGCTCTCCTTCTTTTCTAGTGGAAATCTGTGTGTGCCATAGAGCCATCAGAAACAAAAATAATACAAGAAGTCATCAAACATTTGGCCATGAAGMATTTCAGCATCAAGAGACTGTTGTCTTGCATTTTCAGCTTCTACCCAGAATATTTTTAGCAGCTTTCAGAATGAAAGGAGGACATTGCCAACCCTGCAACAGTTTAAAAGAAAAAAAAAAAAGAAGGAGAAAACAGACTTAGACAAACAAGAACTGTTTCAGCAGGGTGAAAGATCTYTTTTTAAATTCAAAGGCAGAATCTGAGGTGTGGAGCAATTTCTCCTGCTTTGTGAGTCCATCACAAGAAACAGAAGCAGCCAAGGTGAACATGTGGTTGGGAATCCTGTTCACTAATAACTATTACCTAGGTAACAAAATCTTGACAATCAAGATTCTTGTTCTCTAGGAATCTTTAATTGATTCCAGTTTTCTAATTAATCTGAAAGATGTAACCTAAGGAAGCAAACTGGTAAGAARTGTAGAAACACCCAATTAGGAGCAACTCTAAAAGGTAAGGATAGGGGTTCAGCTACATCAAATACGTTCCTGCAGTCACTGCATGATAAAATGTTCTACTCAAACAGTTTGTATAGTACTACCAGCTGCCTTTTGTTTTGTTTTTTATTTTTATTTTTTGCTGTTTGGAGTCAGGGGCTTTGTTGGTTCCTGTTTTTTTGTTTTGGGTTTTTTTTTTTTTTGCAAACAGGTGCTGACAACCAAAACATCAGTGGCTGAAAGAAGCAGAGTTTCTTAAGAGGAAGAAAGAAAAAGAAAATTTGGAAATAAAAAAGTTATTATGTACTAAAAGACAGAAGGTTAGGAACCAAGTAGCTTTGTGATGCTTTTAMCTTAAAGATCAGAATGGGAGTTGCACTTTAGGTCTCAGGTGAAATGAGTTTGACAGATTAGGTCTGATTACCAGCTGTCAGTGAACTACATCAGAACACAGCACACACATCCACAGCTTACTACAACTAACTGTGCTCTCTCCTGACAATTTCCCTCTGGAGCAGACATGAAGATAAATGAACTGCCGTCCCCAGGGACAAGTGTCCCTCAATGAGGCAGAACAATACACGTTCAAACATGTGACGCTGCTCCTCTTGACTGCTACAAACAGAACCAGAAGCCTCTGGTTCCCAGGAGTTCAATGCGGGCCCTACACAAACCAGGACATTACTAGAGAATGGGTTAGGCAGGGGAGGAAACCCCTAGAAATCCTAAAATCCTTGAAATGTTTTGTTAATAGAAAAAAAAAAATTAAAATCTTCACACTTTTCTCAGAGGGGGGATTCTTCTCTCTCTTCTGTCTCTTGCCTGGTCCTGATTCCTGACTGTTCTTCAACAAAAGGCAGCATTTCTTGTGAAAGTAAGGTATAAAGCACTAAATTATCTCATGTTCCCTGCTTTTCTTTCTATTGTTTTGTCTTTTTATCTTCCAACCCCTCCCCTTCATCCTACTTTTGCTATTCACCACAATTTTCTGAAATGAAACCAAGCCTTAGCCACCCTACTGATGCTTGCCCTATCTCTCACTAGATCACACCAGGATATCCTGCAATTCCCTTCCTTAAAATTGATTCCATTAGGAACAATACTCTCAGAAGTTTTCCATTGAGCATATTTGCTAGTGGGTATTTTGAAAGAGTAACCACTTTAAACACAAAGCCATCARTTCTGTAGTATTTTTCAACTGGTCTTATCTAAATGACACTGCTTTGCATTCAAATTCTAATCCACRATCAAAAAAGTCAAAAGCCACAGTAATGAAATTTAAAAAAACAGGATTTCTCTCTAAAACAAAGTATCATCTGCACAAACACCTCAGAGAATCCCCCAAGAAATCCCTAGGATCGCTGAAATGTTTCTTGAATGCCATTAACATCCAACACTTTCAYACTTGCAAATAACCCATTTTCGGGTGAAAGGTAGAAAATTTTTTATGAAGTGTGAAAGAAAAACACCATCAAGAGAAGGACAGCATGTGCTTCATATCCATACTTGTACCTATAGCTAGAAATTTGTAGCAGAGGTTTAATAAGTGGGTCCCTTACACAAGGATCCATACAGCATTGTTTTCATTTCTCCAGCCATTGTATCAAGCAATGAACAGATAAAACACATCTGAACCACTGAAGACAAAGAATTTACTCAAATCTGTCTGCAGACCCTGAGAAAGCACTCCTCAGTCTTAACCTCCTGCTAACAGGTAGTAAAATTACAACTACCCTGGATGCCAGCAGTGGCACATTCCAGAGAAACTTCAGCCCTGCTCAGTAATTTCCTCCTTCAAGGCTCTCCCCAAATTTCCTCCTTCTCCAATATTTTTTAAGCCATATGCAATTTTCATGGGTGAAAGAGAGCATCATTATACAAGCCTACAAGCATGGCTCTCACTAGCCAGGGTGGGTGCAGAGCCTCCAACTAGTTAGTACTGTAATTGTTTCAGAGATTCCCAACAGGATAACTGTGGTTACACAGCTTTTGCAAATGAAACCCACAGGTTATGCAAACGAAACCCTCCCTGTAGCTCAGCTCATTTCTGCTCATCCACAGACTAAAGCAGAGAGCTCTTCCCCCCCAGTGGCTCTGTTCATCTCTAGCTCTGAACAAATCACTATGCAAACAGCCCCAGGGCAGCATTTTACCCTTTGCACCAAGAGAAGAGAGCAGAAGATGCCAGAGCTTGAAACAGACTGAAAGACACACTTCACCAACACAACTATTAATATTTTGATCTAACAAGTGATAGACCAAGTTTGATTACAAAAGGATACATCACTACTTAAGATAACAATACCTTTTAAAATAGGTTACTCTCTAGCACTATGGCTAAAATGCTTCCTGTTCAGGTAATCAACCAAGTCTTCCCAAGCAGTGTCTTCTGGATGCCTCTTTTCATGTAATTAGCTAAACACCGAGTTTGAGTCTTCCAATTAAGAGCCATGTCATTACATATACTTTCCATTTATACAGGACAGCAATTCCTGTCTCAGAACAGTTCCTGGATTTTTATCCTCTTTTTAGTTTAATCAAATCTTCAGCCACCTTACCTTTCCTACTACACACCACGACACCCACCCTGCATTTTCACAGTCTTTCATCAATTAGACTTTAAAAGACTCCAGATGTTTGTGCCCAACATTTTCTTTGCCTTATTACCAGCACAATTMCAGCATAGGTGAAGGTCTGATTGTGACTTTCATCTTCACACCATAACTCAGGGCGCATTCATTACTAAAGTTTCAAATTTGGCCTGATATTTTAAACAGGTGTTGGAGGCATAAAGCTGACCTCTAATTAATAATGAAAGCCAGAATTCTGGATGAGATAAGGACAGCATGAGTTTGGCAGYCCACAATGGATAAAGGCACCAGCAGAGCAAACACACTACGACAGGGTTCAGGATTAGCAGTGCAAGTATTTTTTCAGCATTCAGTGACACAGGAGGTTATATTATCCAAAAAAAGACACTATCCCAGACACACAGGTGGTGGTCACTGCTATACACAGCATATTTGGTCACTCTTAAATAGGAATTGTTGTCATTATATTGCAAAGGTTCCATACTGTTGTCTCCTTATTGTTAGAGTTCCATACCTCCTAGATGTTCCTCATGGGCAGCYCCTCTGGGCACTGACTCTTCCTTCTTCACACAGCAGCCAACYGACTCCAGTTCCCTCAACCAACCAATCCACTCTTTTATAGCATTCTTCTTATTGGCTACAGCTGCAGCTTGTTAAAGTCAGGCCTGCTCCTAATCTTTACTAATTAGCCCAGCTGCAACTCTTTAGGGGTGAGATTACTTTCTATACTACCTTTATTTTCTTATATTTTATCCCCCTACTAGGAATGACATCACACATCATCCTGCCACAGATCAGCTGCTTGCTTCAGCCCAAGTCTGAAGAATCAGCTTGACTGGGACAAAAGGAGGGCTCTAAATGCTGTGCACACTCACTTGTGAATTTTTGAGTGCCTTCATTCAAAGCAGTCTCCTCAGGCACACAGTTCACAAGGGTGGGCTGGCAAATACAGGCAGGATACACAAAATCACTGACCTAGAAAGCAGAGCTCCCCCCATGGCTGTCGGTGGCAACAGTTTGAGATGGAACCTTTGAAAAATTCCATTTGAGGACAACAGGACCTGGCAGCTGTCAGCCCTGGTAGTCAGGTCAGTGGGGAGAAAGGCTTGGCCAGCCATGCCAGACCCTTGCCAAGCTGTGTGGGGCTGAAGTTCCAGCCAAACCTTCCAGCACACTGGACRTAATTAATGCAGAAAAGGCCCTTTGCCCTGCAGCAGCCTGAGAGGGGCTGATAGGGAAGCACTAAATTTTATTGCCCTAAATTTTATTCCTGGTTTATTTAGTTCCATGCATTAGGAACTTAGGTACTTGCAAGAGATCAAGACATAAAATATATTATTTCAGCTTTTGCAGGAACWGTGAAAGACCCCAAAGCATTGGTTTATTGAGAATAACTAATTGTAAAAACATGTACAACCTCCACTGAGCCTTTTTTTAACAGTATAAACACCATTACTTTCTGGAGACTGACACGAGACATTCCTTCAAAAGAAGATCAGAAATTSATGTTGCAACAAAAATCCTGCCTTTTTAGGCAAGTCTTCAGGAGCTGTAGGACTATGCATSCCATGGGGTGAGATCCTCTGTCAGTGGGTAACCAGGTTTTAGCTTAAGCAGCTGGTTAGGAGTGCAGGCATCCTAAATAGGTGAAGGTATGCAGGTAAAGGTATGGATATCTTCTTCAGTGAATGATCAAGAATGGAAGCCTACCTGAAAAGGTCCCAATTATTCTCAGAAGAAACCATCTTCTCTCAACTGACTAGCAGAAATCTTATCTCTGAGACCCCTGCAACCAGATGCTTAGGCCCGGTTTAATCTCACCTAGACAAAGTTATTTCAAATCTAGACAATCTATCTCCCTTTGCAGGTGAGGAGGAGAGTTAGACTCCAAGATGCASCTGTGTAATCATACCTACTGTGTTCCTTTCTTTGGAGAAGAAAGAAATTCAGACAACTCACTTGATTTAGACACACAAGTCTTGAGCTTGGTAYGTCAGGCAGAACCAACCCCACACTCACCACTTCATGGGATGAATCTCTGGACTCCCTCTAGACACTTTAGCTTTTCTTGGCTGACCAGAAAGGTATGCTGCAAACAATGCAATCAGTTTTTCTCTTTCAGAAATGCCCTGCCAGCATTCACCCCCTTCCCGTGCATGCTTTCCTCAGWGCTCCCTGCAGTGAGATGCCAGCACTGACTCAGCCTCTGCCAAGCAGCCCAGCTACAGCTCTTCTGTCCTGGTGGAAATCTTGGCCCTTCTCCTGCATTCTTTCCAGGCATCCATGTAAGAGACTTAGAATGGATGTTGGGGATTAGATGCTCATAATGTCCAAAAGGACAGAGCAGAAAGGAAGAGATTAATGCAACTAACCACATCACACCAGGGCAGGCCAAAAATATTCATCCCAACAGACAAAACCAGGAGCAGCAGAGTGTGGGTGATTTGTGCCCAAGCAGCAGCTCAGCATAAGTGATCTAAATCACAATGATTTAGATGTTCTTGGTATCTAATCTCACTTTGTGCTGAGGACATGGCAGTGCAACTCTGAGCATCCAATTCTAATTTAGCCACAGTTGTTCACATTAGCTTCTCTACAAGGCTGCTTCTGTTCTCCTGCTGCCAAGCCTTGTGTCCCTTCCCAATACACCATTATGAGGGTTTGGGTTTTTTTCTCTTTTTAAATCACAAATCAGACACAACAGTCTGCTGAATCAAGGARCTCTCTTAAAGAAAGCAATAGATTTTGAGCCTCTAGAGTATTTTGGGATCACATTTTCCAGCTTTCCTCCRCAGCAACAAGAACCACAAATATACATTAAAAAGAAAAAAAAGAACCAATAGGGCAAGAAAAAGAAAATTAGAGTGGAATCAGTTGCCTCCAGCATCTGGCTCTTGAAGGAAAACCTACATGACCACCATTTTTTCATTACCCTCCCACTCTCATGATTCTCACCACCTCTGTTAGCTGGAGAGTCTCACCAGATGATTGACAGAGCTCCCTGTCTGCCAATAATATTTGTGGCCATATAATTTTCCCCTTTGATTAATAAATACTGGTTTTTATGTAAGGATGTGGGCACATGTACCAGGTCATCTTTTCTTTTGGGCAGTTGTGGATTACAAGCTGTAGTCAGCAACAAACCCTGCCTGATGTTCTGCTAGTTAAGTAATGCTTAAATAAGAACAATATCAAAATGATAAATACAAGCCCTCTTTGCTTTGCTCTTTTCATGGCCTCGGTCTACGCTTTATGTCAAAAAGTACTGTGAAGTATTGCAGATAGTGCTAATAATGAAAACTAAAGCTATGGCTGCCTARCATTCTCATTAGAACTTCCTATTTTCAGTCATTTATAACTTTGCCAAAAACAATGCCTCAAGCTTGTTTAAAGGAGGAGGGGATCAGTAATTAACTTAATCTGTTCCTGAGAGCATCAAGGAAAACTAGTCTTTAACATGATAGTTAGAGAAAAGGAAAAATAGATAAATTCCAATGATTTCTTTGAAGCATCCATACATTTCAYTGCTCCAAAGCTGGCATTCATAAATTTGTAAAGGGCTGTCCTAAAAYAAAGCAAGTTTCTTCTTCACAAAGTCATAAAGGCAAAAAACCAAAAATCCCACAGCCAACAAACAACCACCAAAAAACTTTGCAATTATTTRCAAGAAGGCAGGGTCACAGCCAGTGGGGAACATGATCCAGACATCAGCATTTTGTGTTAGCTCAGTTGTACTGAGCAAGGTCATCCCTAATTCCTCAGCAAAGAGAACAAATTGGATGAAGTAGGGGTGGGTTCAACAATGAAGTGCTTGWGGGGCAGTAATATTATAAAACACGAAATTTTGGAGTCTCTTCCTATTTCTCAGCTGCTCTCTTTGCACACTGGTGTGCAAATTTGTGTAAATCCATGTGAGTACAGGACCTGCTGTGTTCTGTTCCCTCCCCCTCCCTGCCAGGGCTGCAGCAGCAGCTCTCTGCTTTCCTGACCACAAACCCCACACTCAGGAAAATGGAAAGGCTGGCTGTGCCCAAGATGCCAAGAAAAGGGAGTAAYGCACATGGAATGCACATTTCCAGGGCTAACCTCACTCCCCGAGATGCCCAGTCYTTGCTTTGGGGTTTGACTGCTCTTGGCATCAGTTCCCTGCAGCCACTAACACAGAGCAATGCCCATAGTTTCTATAGTGAGGAACCCTTTCTCAGAGGTAGCTACAGGGGTTTTTTTCAGGCTAACTAAGGTTGAGCAGGTTGGTTTGGGGTGTTACATCCCTCACCCCTGTACCTGTGTCAAGGTGGCTGCAGGCAGACCCTCTCCAGCCACCTCTGGCACCTCCCCACACTTGGCTATGATGACCATTAATAAACTTGATCAAAACTGCAGCATGAACAAGTATTTCAGCTGGGATTAGCTTCACTGCAGCTTTGAATAGATGTACATTTTTTGGCATTAAAGGAAGATAATATACACAGAMCAAAAAAATCCCAAAACCTGCAAAACACCAGAAAACCAAAGCTTCTCTTCTTACTTTCCCAAGCAAATTGGGAAAATTGGGAAACCCACCTTTCCYTCAGTAAATTCCGTTCACATGGATTCCACACAGCAAGTGTGCCTCCTCCACAAGCCAGCTGCTTGCTCCTGACAAAACACATCTCCTACCATGGGCTCTGCACCTCAACACTGCCACATCAGCTCTGCATTTGCGCTTCTACCCACTTCCAAATTCACAGCAAGAAAAACAACCCCCAAATCACACCAACTGGACATGAACAGAGCTTAAATTGATGAATGGATAGTTCCAGCTACTCACCCACACCTTTCAGTCCAAGGGCCTTAGATGAGGTACTCCAAGAGCATCCTTCTGCTCTGCTGAAGAAAAGATRGAAATGGTCCAATAACTAACTTGAATTTAATGTTCTTGCTCTACACTTAAACCCAAAAATCCCTTTCCTGCTCAGGCTCTTGGCTCCCCCTYAATATAGGTACCAACATTGACTCCCACAGCTCATTTCACTCTTGTCTCATCACCAGCCTCACCCCCACAGCTGACTCCACTTYTGTCTGAGCCCCCAGGTGATACCCCTGAGAGGTTTCAGCACGCTTTCAGGTTCAGGAAGTTCATGYTGATTTCCTCTACATCTTTATCTGAAGTTTTAATATTCTGATAGCAAGATTCTCATTTGTCCTTCTGTAATTTTTATCATCTCGATGCTCAGTTGCTGTGAGCTTTCATTTTTTGGCAACATTGATAAAGGGCTTGCTTTGTAAAAACAAGTTTTATTCCCCTTATAGTTGCAGAAGTAGGGCAAGCATGATTTAAATGCAAGAAATACTATATTAATTGTTTCTTTTGGTGAGATGCAAGTAAGCATAGGAAACATCTATCTGAGTATTTATGCAGAATGTTTTGCTGGAGCAGCTGAGCAACTACAAATCAAGCCAAACAGAAAATCCTCCTCGCTTCTCTAGGAATTGGACCCCTTGCTGCTTTCCTATTTTTAGAATTAGTTCTTTGCATTGTGCTTTTTTAAGTTTAAGAAAGTAACTAAGTATTGCTGTGCAGTATTTTCAGCCCAATTCACAACCAGCTATCTTGGTCTTAACTGTGCTACTGTTTAATTTAATAAGTACATTWTAATTTTCCTATTTTATTTTCTGTTAAAACCATTAATAAACTTGATAGAAGCTGCAGCATGAACAAGTATTTGAGCTAGGATTAGCTTTACTGCAGTTTTGAATAGGTGTAAATTTTTTGGCATAAAAGGAAGACAATACACACAGACCAAAAAAAAAAAAAMAACCTTCTTTTGGCTGGAATAGAGATGTATCAAATCAGTGGCTGAGTTATGAATGAAGTGGAGATATTTTGCAAGTTTTACAAGCATTGATTCAGCGAGGGTGTTTTTTCTTTCAAGATTTCCAGCTCTACCTTGCAGACAAGGGCAAGCATAGATAAGAGCCAGACTTGAACTTTGAACTTTCTGAGGCTCAGATATCAAAACTTCATAT
>JACDOX010000143.1:1701224-1728724 GCA_014549065.1 Cardinalis cardinalis
TTTCTCAATTTAGTCATACTTTTAATCTTCACTGAAATGAGTGATGACTTCTTATAATAAAAAGTTGACAGGCTTACATTGCGCACCGGTGGATTAGTTTCCCTTGGTGATGAGGTTTTCTTTTGTGCGCCGTGTGTCTGTTTGATGGAGGTTTAACAGAAAGCATTTTGGCAGAAATTGGATGCAGCAGGGATCATCTGGAGATGGCTGCTGTTCGATATTAACTGCACACAGTAACTTTTTTTTTATTTATTTATTTTATTTTTTTTTATTCTACAGCCAGGTGACAGAAGCAGCCAAAGCATGTTTTCTCCTATTGAAAGAAATAGAAGCATTTGGGGGGTGATTATAAAATCCAATGTATGTGCACAATGTAAACCTTCTTAAGTTTAATTTGCTTTTGGCCATTTCTAACAAAAGCATGCAATAAGGTGTTCTGTGAGAGAAGTTATCAGACTCATGAACATCTGCAATATACACCTTTTCTCTTAAAAAATGAAATAACCTCAAGTGAAAAGTTTTCCAGTGTGGGGCTGGGGGTTATTGTGAATTTACACAGGGATACTGTTATAAAAACTGTCTTTTCTTAGAATGGACATGGACCTAATTATTTCTTGGAAGAAAAAATCAAATTAATTTTTACAGCTTTTGAAAGTTTCTGCCAGGCACGTGGGGGTACAAACTAATGCACTTGATTTGCAGTATCATCACCAATGCTGCTTTTTAGGTGTGATAAAGGAGACCATCTCAATGTCAATTTTAGAGGGATCCAGTGCTTGCTTTGAACTGCCTTTRTGTGCTCTAACAGCCATGTTGCTACCTGAAATCCCAATTCTGTAGCAACTGCCTCATCAGTTTATAATTCTGTACCAATAAATGTACAGAACACCAAATTAATCTGTTTCCATGAATCCTGAGGAGGACTGAGTAGTCATAGGAAGCTGTTTTCCAGATCTTCTGAGGGCAAAGTTAAGGTTTGACCAGGCTTTGTTCAGGAGTTGCCTACACTTGCTAGTTCAACAAAATCTGCTTTTCCAAGCACACCTGAAAAAATTCCATCCWAGCAATGTGACCTTTTATAAGACTTTTTAAGTTCATGCTGTTCTGCCACACTTACATCTGTAAGAACAAGCAGAGAGATCCTGCAAGAATTGTGCCAGAATTGGTCTTTAAGAAAACCTGCCACACAAGTATACCATGAATGCAATCTTGGTTGAACCCAGATAGACAAAAAATTCTAGGAAAATCAACAGAAATGGCTTAATGTGTTTTCAAGTATGCCATGCTCATCATGAGTGCTCTTAAAATTTGGTTCTAGGTGTCCAGATATGATTGATTTCAATTTTATTTATTTCTTTAAGGAATTTGTGTCAAGTGCCAAAGAGTTTCCACTAGAATAATAATGAATAGCATCTGAGCACTTTAAGTACTTTAGAATTTTGTGTGACACTTTAAAAATGTAGTTTGGGAGTTTTTTTCCCAAATAATAGAAAACAGTAGTCCCTTTTATATTTCACTGAACTTTTGAGAACAGGAACAATATGTTTATAACAGAGATAGGAAAAGCTTAATCTGCACTTACCTCTGGTTCAGACAGCCAGCAGTGACAATCCCGCTTTCCTTGTCAAGTTTCAAAAACCCACAATCCTTAATTTAAACACTTGAGAAATCTATGAAGCCTGTCAGTCTAGTTAATGAAGCCTCCTCCTTCCCCCTTTTTAAACAAAATCTGACTTTCTTTAAAGACCACTTAAGGCATATCTCTGGTTATACAAACAGGGTCTGTCCTAGAAGAGTGAATAATCCAATAATGCCTCCTTTGACTTGTTTCCCTCACCACCCCCCAGTAGTTCCTCTAGAGGAACAGGAAAAGGACTTCCTTAAAGGTAAGGAGCTGGTTCCAAGCAAACAACAAATATGTGCTTTTTCTGTGGACTGCGCAAGGCTGGATACAAGTCCCTGCTTTGATTGAAGGGCTTCTTGATCTCGGGTCACTKAGAAGGTTGTGAGCATTAATTAACATCCTCTTAAATTCTCTTACATATCTATCAAAATATTCCCATTTTTTTAGATGTTTGCATGACTTGAAACTGCTTGCTCAGCATCACACAGCATACATGASAGTGTGCATGTATGATACAAGAGATGCTGTGCATTCAGCTGTTCAGAAAGTTACATCAGTTAATTAGACAGACTTTGGCCTCTTACCACTGGTTCTCTAGAATAGCTGGAACAAATTATTAAATAAATCAGCTGTTGAAATAAGACTGATACTTCACTGGGCTAAACGCTGTGAAATACATACTGACATATCTTTCTTAATGAATTTACAACCTCTATTTGGACAAAGCACAGTAAATTATTTTACACAGGTTATGAGTCTATATGGAATTGTTTTTTCTCTTTCTATTCTGTGTTATAGTCATGGAAATCTAGAAGGAAAAATGTGTGTAGCAGGAATATGAGATCACAGTTGGGTTGTTTGTATAAGCTGTTTAATTGTGTAAAATTAGTAAATATTAATAGTCAGATTGGCTGCCCATCGGCAACAGTCAACTCTGATAATAATTCCTATGGCTGTCACAATAGAAGAGAAACTTGAGATGAAAAATTTACATCCACATTAATTAATATATTGTGAACACTACTGACTTCATCATCTGCATGCACTGAGAACAGAMAACATGAAATACAGCAGCCGTGAGAGGATTTATAGCCCGTGATTACTGAGACTGGCATCACAGCTGGCAGGGAAATTATGTCCAAACAAGGGTGGAATTGGAGGCAGGAGGGAGGAGCAGAGATTTGGAGAACAAATTTAGATCAAACATGAAAGATGTGGAGCTACAGAAGGATCTCTCTTCACTGTAACACAAAATACCACAGGTATCTTGAATATGTCATGGGGATGGCAAGCTGGTCAGAAGGTCAAAGAAAATTCCTATAAATGCTGAGAGAAGGCAGCAGAAGATGAAGGATGYGAGTGTGGAATTTCTGTAGTGAAGCCATGCACAGGACAGACCTCTTGGAAGCAGAGGGAGATGGGTGGCAAGACGGGGTTGCTGTCAGAAAAGTGGAGTGAAAARATGAAAGGCTGAGACAGAAAATCGTGGCCCAATAGGACAGCRAAACAACAGTATTGTCTACTGTGACCAAAACTTTGAAGGAAGAAGCAAAACAAGTCATTTTAGCAATCTGAAGTTTAAAATAGTAAGGCTGCTAAAAGATYGTGTCAGGATGAAAGACAAATGCAGGATGACACCAGTTAAGAGCAGAGAAGTAGGTTTCTGAATTAGAAATGTAAATATGGTTCCATCTCTTATGTGAAGATCAGCCAAGAGGTTTTCATCTGGTCTTAGGAGGTATCCAGAAATTCTCATTTAAAATACCTTTGATGAGAGGCCTTGGACTTATCACTTGGTTTCTAAGAGTGTGATAAAAACTCCAATTTAATACCATAAGACAGAGTAAATATTGTCTTTTTCATGTATAGGACTGTTATTGTAGACTTGGACATTAGATGCTTTTACTGAGGCTTTGGAAACTTGGCTTCTGAGTGCATTGTATTTATAAAGCTGTRGAAGTCTTTCATGTAGATGTGTAGCTTGATGTCTGTTTTAATTTTCAGAGAACTTATCCTGAAGGATTTTCAGTTCAGTTAATGTTGTTGATAGGGATTTTCTATTCGTGCACTGCATGTACAAAGCCCAAATCTTTAAACTTTTTAGGAAAAAAAAATAGTATATTTTTATATCAAATATGAAATGGTTGAGCTATCCTTAAATTGGAGCAATTTTCATCTCACTGAAATTCATCATTATCACACCTCCTGGAAACTGAGAATACTTCAGGCTGTGGGCTGGAGATAGCTGCAGACTTTCTGGTGTAAAAAAAGTTTGCCCAATGTAAAGCAAGAGCCTTACCTGCATGCCAGAAGGTGTATTTGTGGCACCAAGATCACAGCTGAAAAATGGTTATGAATTTCCAGCTTAGACTGAAATTAAAAGAAAACTTGTCACTTACCACAAATGTTGCTTTTTATCCAGCCCCTAGGAAAGATTGTTTTGGGAACATGTCTTTTCATTCAATCTCATTTATGTTATCACTGTCTTTTAGAACTGTTTTTCCCAGTCACTTGATATTCAGTGTTCTGTTTGCATTTGCCAGTCACATTTTAACTACCTCTTTTCCAGACTGTATTCGGTTGTGAAAAGAATACAAATAAAATTTATCCTTGGAGGAGTTCACAGTTAAGAAGTCTGAAGTTGCAGGTCTGAATGCATCTCTCACCAAAACTTAAACCAATCAGGGTGAAACCCCAAAGCCCYGGTGCCAGCTGCTGTCCCGATGTCCTTGGGTGGATTGATGCAGACAGGTCCAGGAGACTGAGGATGAAATTCTGCCCTTTACCCAGAAACAGCAGCTCACTGACCATCAGTCTCACAAATGCCATTTCTCTCTCCACACGCTGACCTGAAATCCAGATTGTGCTGGCCTGGTGTATCGATTCCAGTTTTCTCTCTGGCTAAACTCTCTTTGAGCATAGTCCAAAGTGAAAGGTTTGAAGCTGACTGGTAGCTAATGTGATGCAGTTTCTTCCTCCAGGAAAGGAAGGGACCTGCCCTGAAAGCTCAATTGATTAATTTAGCCAAGAGAAACAGAGTTGCTCAGGATAAGTAATGCCACAGCTCAGAGCCARAAGCCAGGACGAAACAACATTTAAGTTTCCACTGCTCGGGGAGACATAAATTTGATTTCCTTAATGAAGGCCCAGGCATTTGTTGATCAGCAGGCAGGGACTAAATCTCTGTGATGGGTGGGCACAGCCCTTGACAGGGACCCACCTCAGCTCCTGGAAAAACCCTGGGTTTGCAGGAATCCTGGATCTTAAACCAAGCCCAGGAAGAAAGCTCTTGATCCCAGCACCCCAGCTCCTGGAAGAGCCCTCGGTTTGCAGGAATCCAGGATCTTAAACCAGACCCAAGAAGAAAGGTCTTGATCTCAGTACCTCAGCTCCTGGAGTTTGCATAAATCCAGAGTTTTAAAGCAGGCCTAGAAAGAAAAGTCTTGATCCCAGCACCTCAGCTCCTGAAAGAACCCTGGGTTTGCAGGAATCCAGGATCTTWAACCAGGCCTAGGAAGAAAGCAGATGATGGGGATGTGGAATCTGATGGAAACAGGGGGCCATGGCTGTGTGTCCAACAGAGGCAGCTGACTCAGGCACGCATGAGATGCCCAAATTTCCTGACTTCCAGGCAGTGCTCCTGCTGGAGACAGTGGTGTAAGAGAGGTGTAAGAGAGCTTGGCTCGGTGTATTTCACATCCATATTTAAAGCAGTGTGGCTTTGCACAGTGCTTCCTAGCTTTATTACATGAATACATATGTTCCTGCTGATGTAATTCTCTTGAAAGGTATAAATAATGGATATTCTTCATAAGCAGTTGACCCCCTGGAAAGACTGAAATCAGAGAGAGGGAGTCGGAGCTACCTCGCACAATTCAGCTCGCACCTGCACTCAAAGCCACTGGATAAAAGTCATTTAGAGGAATTCCTGTAATGTGTCATTGCCTGCTGCCTCCAGTGTCACTCTGGTCACTGGCACCAAGGAGTCTATTAGATGGAAAAGACAGGGGGAGAAAAACAGTGGAAGTAATACAGCTTGTTAAACTACTGCCTTTCGAGTCACTGGGGGCACTTTTATTTTATTTTATTTTAACCAAGGACAATCATTTTCTAACAGAGGGGGCCTTTAGCATCAAAACAGGTGTGATACCTCCTCCTTTTACACAGCCAGTTACAAGAATAAAGGGAACAATTCTCAAATATTGTCAGTTGTCTKGTGGTTTTATCCTCAGTGATTCAAAGACTGCCAAACTGGAGACCAAAGAAGCCTRAATTCCCTCAAAATCCTTATTGCACTGAAGTACACTGAAGAAAAAATGCATGAAAACAGCAGCAGGGCCTTAGTTTTCAAAAGGCTGATAGATTTCACACAGAAGTAAAAAACATCCCAAAAACCTAAAAAAGCTAAATCTTGTCCTTATCAATGTGTCTGATCTGCATAGTGGTAACTGCTTCCAGTCTGCAGCTATGGGGATTACCTTACAAAATAGCTGTTGTTTCACTTTGGGAAGATTCTGCTTGTGCAGGGTTTGAGAGGACTGACTAGGACTGGACAGATGGAAAAAAAAAACCCACAAAAAAACCCAACAACAACAACAACAGCAAAACCTCCAAAAAACAAAACAAAAAAACCAAACCAAACCAAAAACAAACAAAAAACCCCACAAAAATACCCACAAAAAACCAAAACAAAACCAAAAAACAACAACAACAAAAATTTAACATTTTTTTCTCATGTTTTGCTAAGAAAATTCAACCTCTGTTTCTCCCGACTAACTTGAATTTTTCAGCTTTCCCATCCCACAGGCACCACWCCTTTTACTACTACAAAGCAGTACAACAAAAGCTACTGGTTCAGCAAGAAAACAGGCAAATTTGCCCTTTGTCCCTCCTCACCCCAAAAATACTTTATACAGCTCTGTTTAGAAGAAATACAGTTTGATTTTTATATTCACATGATGTGATAAAACTGACATTTTTAAAAAGCATTGGTGTCAACTGAGTATTAGTCTGGATTTTCACCTTTGTAAATGAGATGAGACCCCAGCCCACTGTATCTGGTATAATTCCCCCCTCCTCATGGTAAGTTATATAAACATATCCTGCTTCTTTCATACAGCCACCTGCCATTTTTGCTTTATTGCTGCCAGAAGGTTTAAAGGCAGGCTTTTAAATATCTTGAAAGTTTCCTGTTGATAAGAAAAGGTGGTTTTARCACTTTTAAGTAAACAGTAACACACAAACATCACAAATCATGCTTTTTTGATAGAATCTACATTAGCTACATGAAGCATGAGGGACATGACTGTGGGGGAAAGAGGAAAAAAAACTCCTGAGTTTCTGGCAGGCAGACCTAGCAAAAATTAGTYGCAAAACATGGGCTGGATATCTACTGCTATATATTGAAACAATCAAGCCAGAATTTGAAACAGCCTTTGTATGTCTTTTGTCTGGATTACAGTCTTTGGGCAGTCCTGCAGGTGGGACAGATGGTTCTGCAGCAGATAACTAATACCTGTGAGCATTTTAATCCATTGAAATCCACAACTTGAAGGAGAAAAATACCTGTTGATGTCCAGGAGGACAAAAATCACTGCACTGTGTGTACTTGGAGTTTAATTTCTGAAATCTTGCTGCTATTTCTAGACAGCTGACATAGTGAGACTTGAAAACCATTGATGTGTGYTTAAAATCTTTCATACAAAACAAGTCCATTCAATGGGCAGCAAATTAAAGCATTGGTGACCCAAAGAGAGAATGTTTATTATAAATCACRAGTACAGTGCATGGATTTGGACTTTAAATGTAACCTCCTGGCTGGGTATATAAAAATAGATATTCTCTGTCAAGAATCACAGGCTTTGGGGTGTCAGCAGTGCACCAGATGCATGTTCTGCACAAAGCCCAAACTGACAAGTGTTAAATTTATAGCCTCTGTGTTTCAAATRCTTCCTAAAAGTGTACAAAGAATAATTAAATTAGCCTCTTTGGGGAGAAAGAGAGTGGTGTGCACCACACCAAAGAGATTATTCCTAGCAGAGGACTCAAAGCACATTTAGCCTTCTYTCTGTCCATTTGGGAGTTTCCCACGAGAAACCTCCTATTTCTAATGGTGTCTTTCAGTGGTCGTGATTCAGAATATTTTAGCCTATGAAAAATATATATTCTGATCTCCACTATTTCAGTTGAGGTTTTTCGGGTTGGGAWTTTATTCAGAATTTATTTGACTAGCTGAATAAAGCAGGATAGTTACTGCTTCTGAATGACATGACTAAAATGTTATAAGCTGAGAATGAATTCCTTGTTTCCATACTGAGGCAAGACTCTTGTGCCTTTACTATAGCAAAGGCAAAGCACATCCCTGGAAGTTTTACTGGCAAAGTGTCTCTGCCTTTTGTTGAAAAGACCTCTGCTGGTCCAGTAGATCCAGCGTGGAGTATCACACTCAGAGGTATAAGCAGATCAGACTAAATCAGCAAAAAAAAAGGGGAGGAATTAGTTCCTCTGGTTTGATGTGTAATCTGAGTCACCCATGGAGTGCTGCCAAGGTGCTGTGTCTGTCCACTTGCTCCTCCTGCCTCTCTCACATCTGATCCAGTGCCTAGGAGGCTCTGAACTGAGTTGGTTCCTGGCTCGATGGAAAACTAACCCATCAAACCACACGTTGTGGAGGTGTGTGAGTCACTGCTCCAGCCCTGAAGGAGTCTTCAGCCATGCCAAATAAAATTCAGCATTAAATCTGTGCTCTGAGGCTGCAGGGCTCTGGGTACCACACAGCCCACTGTGCCCTCCACCCTCCTTGATTCACAGCCCTTGCCTACACATCCACTCCTCTCCATTGTGGYTTTGATCCTTGCTGGAGTCTGGCATCATCCACTTTAGTTTAATAACCCAGTGGAAAGCTATAAGGATTTTTTTCTAGGCTTGTTTTCTTGTGCTTTTTAAGGGATCCAATGGGTATGTGTGGTGACACATGGTGAGGAGACAGTGAAAGGGGGAGATTTTAGCAACACTGAGTTGTTAAAAACTCTGTAAGAAGGAGCCCAGATTTGGGCATCTTGAAAATCAGAAAGTAAAATGTCCATTTCCAATGCATAAAAAAATCACTCCATAGAAGTAATATTTTCATCTTCCCCAAAGCTCAAAAAGGCAGGGAGAAAAACAAAGAAAAACGTGGCTTAATTTACTTCAAAGGGGATTTTTAAATGATGGATGGATGGAAGGATAGATGGATGGACGGACAAAAAAGGCTTTTGGCTATGTGGCTAGACCCAGTTTAGTTGAACACCTGTGATGTTCTAGGCAATGTTACTCCCTCTTGAAATCATGTCAGATCATCTCCTRTGGTCTTTTCAACTCAACACGTGGATGACTCAAGCACTATTGTCTCATCACAAGTTCAAAGACATAAAATTAATTTTTCAGATTTCAAGATAGACAGTTTAATTCATAGAAATGTATTCAGAACAGCAAAACACACAGAGATCGAGCTGTCCATCTGTAATTCAAGCAGCATTTGTTCATATAACTCATTCATCTGGACAATTTAGAAAATTGGCCTGTCTGCAATCCTATTTGCATGATAACAACAGCTGACAAAAGTTCTGRGAGCAGGAGGGATGGCTCTGTGGTGAAGGCCTGGAGCTAAGCTAGGCAGGCAGAACTGTACCTTCCTATGGGGTGAGAAAGGATATTTTGCATGAAGAGCAGGCTGATGCATCCAGTGCCAGGAATCCAAAMCTGCCCTTCTTGTACTCAGGAGGCCTCAAAAAAATAACATTTGACTTGGGGGAGAGGACATTAAGCAGGGAGGCAGAAGGAATAAGAGGCTCTGAATCTCTGCCTGGTGGCTCAGAAACGTGGCCACAGCCCCAAACCAGCCCAAAACCCAATCCTATCCTACCCTGATTTCTGTTTCCCTGTCCACTTCCCTCTTGAGCCTGGCAACAGAGGCTTGAGGACAACAAGATGGAGAAGATGAAAATTCCTTGCGCTGACTTTCCTAACAAAATAACAGTTTTGGCAAACTACAGCCTCAGCCAGGGACCCAAACCTGTGCTATTAATTAAATAATAACATTTTAATGACAGTATTTAAATAAAAGTAATGTCCTCTTTTTATTTATGGAGCTACCATCAATTTGCACAAGATTTATTCAGGAAAATTTGGGTTAGGGAAAGACTTTTCAAGATGTCATAAAAAAAATATTATGGGGAGATTGAGATAYGTCTCCAATGGTGGAGGTAGAATATTTAACAGGAAAATGTTGGGTTTGCAAGTTTTTTTCTTCTCTTTTTTTTTTTTTTCCTCCCCTGTATCTTCAAAAGAAAAAAGGAGAAAGTTCCAGCTATGAAAGGTATTTGTCAAGAACAGCCACCGGCCAGCACCACAAATGAGCAACTCCAGTGTGAAAACACTTTCAAAGTTCTAAATGAGTTGTCCCTGTGGTAATAAAGAAAGGCTGTTTTACAGCATGACAGTATGTAAGACAGCATTGTCAGCTATAGTTTATTTAAAGCACAAGGCCTGTAACAGGAAAATAATGACTTTAATAAAATTTACTATTGACTTTGTAGGCTAAAATCTTTCTGTCATCAGGAATACAGAAAAACAACCTGCCTGAAAGCCCTTCACTTAAATATATTCCTTTAATATTTCAAAGCAAGTTGTGAATTTTTTTTTAATATACATGCTACTTCAAAAGATACTGTAGTGGGGTGGAAATTAGTATTTTTAATAGAAAGTTGGAATTGCTTACATAAGGGAAAAACTGGTAATGACCTATGACACTGTCTACTSAAAGCAACATTTGAGGAAGCTGCAAAAGCAGTTAATGCAATTCCTTGAAAAGCTGTATAAAGCTATGTCACAAATGAATGATTTATAAATTACTGAACGTCCTTCTCATCTAGAGGATATCTTTTAATCATAGGCTGTAGTTTTCTCTGAGTGAACTCCAAAGAGCCTGCTGCAGAGATACACAGAAATCTGCAGCATGTTAACAAGGTTGGGGTCATTCCAAAGAATGGTGGGGGGAGCAGAAAAAATAAAAAATCCTCACATTCGGCATGATTTTGCTTTCGAACCAATTTGATTAAATGCACTATGGCTTGCTGGTAGGGTGTGAAAGGTCACGCCTTTTATATGAAAAACTGCAGAATTTTCATTCCTTTAATGTTTTCTTTTTTTTTTTACATAGTTAAAATAAACTGTGGTAAAAAGTTTCCCAACAGCCTATGACAGCTCAATTTAGAGGTGAAACCTTTTAATAAAATCTCCTGRAATGAATGCTTTGGTTTATGCACTGTGTTTGTGTTTCCCACTGGAGTGTTTAGCATTGTGAAGCCGTGGTTTCTTTCTTTACTGCTGCAGAGCAGCACCACGAAGGAGAGTCTGGAGCTTTGGAAAAGGGAAGATGCAGCTTAGCTGCTGTAAAATTGTTGATGGAGGAATCTTAATTTACAGCGAAAATGCTTTCCTCTTGACTTTAAAAAAATGCTATTGTGCATTAATTTACATTGCAGATAATTAATTAAAAATGAAGAAAAATATTCCACAGAGGCTTTTTAGAAAGGACTCTGGGGTCCAGAAATAGTATTAAGAGGGGAACCAATTAAAGATTTATCTGAGAATGAATAATTTTGCCAGGACTTTGGTAGTGGAACTGGCTGAAGTCACATTTGTTGTAGCGTTGCCTTGCTTCATGCACGTCCATAAAATCCTTCCTATGTTTGCTAAGGGACAGACATATCAAGGAAGAGGTAATCTTTCCATAAGAAAGCATGGTGCCTGTCTTCCCTAATATGCTGCAGAAGTATCACATWAAAAAAATGTGGCAGTACTTTTCCTAAACACCCAAAATTTTAAACGTGCATTTTGTAGAAAATGTAGTCCAATCCCATGTTCAGAAAGGCAGAGTCCATGCTCTGTTTGAGAACCAGGCTGGCAAAAAGGGTGAGAATCAAAGCAGGACCAAGTCTGACAGAAACTGTCTCTTGTTTGAGATTAAATTATACTGAATCATATTGGCTCAGCCTCTCCATGCACATTTTTGAGAGCTGCCAACCCAAACATCCTATACAATATAAATCACTGGGAGGAAGCATCCCATTGGACAAATTCTGTGCAGTCCCTAAAAACCACAGTCCTGCCAGGGTTTTGTTGGTCCAAAAGGAATTGCTATTTTAGCCTTACATAGTGGCTTGAGAAGATTTTAGCCCTCAGTTTACATGTATGCAATTGCATAATATATTATTCATCTTCCTTCCTTGGTTTCTGCAGCTGGGAATATGGAATCGTGGCATGCTGTGATAGCCTTTCCTAATTTCACACAAAATTTCTTTGGTTTTTTTTCCCAGTACACCATGAGATACTGGTCCAGAGTCAGGTTGATCAGTGCCTGTTGCCCTCCTTTGGTAGTCATCACCAAGACTTTGGGGGTTTGCTCCAGTGTAATGTTAGAAGAGAGACTTTAAGAACATTTGTGATTTTATACATCTATTTGTAAAGATCCAGGTCACTGAGAATTAATTACTACTCCCAAGTGCCTAGCTGGTTTTGGCCCTGTGAAGAGTATAGAAAAGTTGCAAAACCTTATTTTTGTATTACCACTCAGAGACTCAAAATAAGAAGGAAATGTGTACTACCACTTACAAATATTTAACCAAACCTTTTAAATAAASTGTAAAATACCATGCAGATTTTCTGGGTGGCACAGGAGGGGAAAGGGAGACTAAAAAAAATCTCTCTTAAGATGGACACTTAAGTTTTTCCTCCTTCACTTCCTCTCCCATCCACTTTAATCCTCCTCTGAAGCCGTGGCACTGAGGACTCAGCTTAGGAGTGACCTGATGTAAATGATGTGCTTCCACTTGATCTGTTGCAGGAAGAGACCTCAGGCCTGATATTTAAATTGGTATTTCACTTACTTCTGAAATAAGATGTCGAATCCATTTTTAAAAAGACCCACTTTTCAAGCCATATCAGCCCTCAGAAATTTCTACCCTTTTTAGTAAGAAATGCTGAGAGCTCATTGCTTGGAGAAAAAATCAGGACTAAAGAACCTCAGCCTAAGTTTTGGAGCATGTCTTAGACTCAAACTTTTCAAAGTCTAGCCCTTACATTTTATGCAAACTGCAAGAGGATAGTTTTATTAATTTCAGCTGGAGGTTATTTTCTCTTTTATCTTATTTTTCAAGGCTTGTATGAGCAGAGGGAAAGGCTTCAAATCTATAGCTCATCAACTTTAAGATTTTTTTTTTTAAGGCAGGATTCATATAATGTAGAACACAGGACATTTATTCATTAAACTCTTCCCTGGGGTACCAGCAACTCCAGCCTTCCTACCATATACTGGGTTGAGGGAGGCAGATCAAGCAAGACAAGGGAAAAAACCCAGCCATTTTCAAGAAGACCTTATTATCTTTTAAGCCTTTTAGGAGGGTATCTACTTCATTCTTTGGTTGTTCTCTCTGCACTTTTCTGACACTGCTTTGCTGCTCAGTAAAGATAGCAGCAGTTATGAACTGCAGAAACTACATCACCTCCAAAATAAAAATTAACATCACTTGGCAAAAATGTGTAAATAGTGCTTTCTAAAGATCAATCAAAAAAAACCACATAGTCCTGAGAGGTAAAATAGGATACCCTGGCCTATTCATACTTTCAAAGCCTAAAAATTACTAATGGCTTTATGGCATAATATCTGCATGTGAGACATCTGAATTTTCTGATACTGGATGGCTTAATTCAAGTACATATGATCCTTAAATGTTTTCTGCTTTGAGTGATTACACAGGTAATTAAAGAGACACTGAGACAGGTGATCGGCTGGACCTCATCCTTGCAAACATGAAAAATTGGTTAGGATTGAGAAAGTCAGGGGCAGCCTTCACTGCAGGAACCATGAGATGGTGGAGCTCAGCTTTCTGAGAGGGGAATGAGGCAAAAAAGCAGGATCACTGCACTGGGTTTATAAAAGAGCTGGGTTTGCCCTTTACAGAGACCTGCTTGGAGAAATCCTATGGAATGTGGTCCATGGGAGAAGAAAGGCCCAGGGAAGGTAGTTAATTCTGCAGAGTCACTTCTGCCAAGCTCAAGGACAGTCCATCCCAAAGTTTGGAAAATCAAGTCAAGGTGACAAGAGGCCCGAGTGGATTGGGGAGAAGGTAAAACTCATAAAACTCAAACATGAGAAGGAAGAATAGGGGAGGTGAAAGCAAGACCACAAGGAATACACAGACTCAAGTATGCCAGGATGGAAACGCCAAAGCCTAATTGGAGCTGAATATGAGTATATTAAAAYAGAAAGGAAAAGCAGTGAAAATGTGGGCTCAATGCTGAATGAGTCAGGGGACTGGTGACAGGTTTTATGGAAAAGGCTGAGGTCTTCAGTGCCTTGGTCTTGACTGGTAAGAGCTCACTTCAGCAATCCCAGGCCTCTGAGATGGGAGGAAAGACTGGAACAATCTGCACTCACCCTCAGAGAATGGGGGGGGGACATTGTTAAGGTAGTATTTGAAAAATACAAAATTTTCAAATTTGAAAAATATGAAAAATACACAACTCCATGGTGCCTGATGGGATGCACTGCAAGAACCAAGATAGAGGCTTCAGCTAAAACCACCCTGAGTTTTAGGCTGTTCCCAATAACAGGGTAAGAGGGGTGTTTAAAGCCCTAAAATGCTCCCAGACATTGAAGTGTTGGAATAGCACTATGTACTAAGCTTTCTGTTTGGTGGAAACATTTCCAAACACAGATTCAGAGCAGTTCAAGCTGTAGCTGTGCCTGCCTTTGCCCTCTGCTGTATCCTGTGTGGAAAGAACTCCAACTGGCAAAGAGAGATGCCCTAAAACCAATAACATCACAGCTTCTTGTAACTGTTTGGTTACAGCTGTCTACAGCTGTCACCCACAGACTGCAGAAGAAAGCTGTTTTCAGGAAAATCCTACTTGCCTAGATCATTTTTCAGAAAACTTATTTTGTTTCAGTAAGTGCTCTGCATTTTTATTTTTCTGAATCTGTTTTGCAACTGGATAATAAGCCAAAAAATGTTGATTCCATTGTGTTCTACRATCTCAATGACCAAAGCATAATGCATTCCTTTTTCCCCTCAAACCATTTAAGAGCCAGGTAATTTGAACAATTCTAGCATCTTCCTTGCTTTTGTACTCGCACAGTAAAAGCTAAAATTATGCACAAGATTCATCAAAGCTGAGCTGTGTTGCTAAGAAGTGTGTAACTCAGATATAGAATGAGCCATTTAAAGAAGTTATTGATGCCAACATTAAATTTACAATTATTCATAAAAGAAAACCATTTGAAGAATTCCCCATGCTGCAAGTACACAAATAGGTTGCTACGCATAAGAAGTTACATTTATTAATAGCCTTTTTTGCYAGAATCTCATTTCACCAAAGGAAACTTCATCCTCCAATGGGAAAAGGAATCACATGAACGTCACACTTGCTACAAGTTTATTCACCATAACAAAAAAAGGCATCCAGCTATCTGATAAAAATGATGTTTCAACGTAGGGAGCTGTCTAGAATGTAGGACACAAGAAAACTTAGATGTAGAAAACTTCTGTAATTAATGAACATTATTAACTACACCTTTTTTTTTCTGCCCCTGGGGTTCATACATACTGCTAGAAATGTTTCATGCAAATCTTGTCTCTGTATAATTTATGTTACATTTGCTGTCAAAATTTCTTTATTGATGATGTTTCACTTATTCTCTTGTATATATATATAGAGAGAGAGAGAAAGAGAGAGAGATCTAGGTCCTTAGCTTTTCAGCCAACTGGGCTACTACCCTATTTTAAAACTTTTTAAGAAATATCATGATTATGCTGAATACAGTTTTCATGTGTCATGTGGCCCTAGGGATGGGCCACCATCACCACCTCCTTTTTTTTTTTTTCTTAAAATCTCTGAGAGTTTGTCAAAGTCTTCTGAGGAATTCACAGTTTCTGCTTTGAAGCAAGCCTTTCATAACAGGCTTGTACTTTTTGAATGTAACYAGCTTCTAACTTCCTTTGCTGGCCTGGAGAATGTTTAGGTATCTCCTGTCCAAGGCAGGACCTCAAATACCCCAAGAGACAAGACCAGAACTCCACTTTCCTTAATTTTCATGGTTCATACAAAGCACTCAGGATCAGAGACCAAAACCATTGGAAAAAMAGACTGCAAATATGGCTCTGGGGCAGTATAAAAAGGCACCTCTGCAAAGTTAGAGCACCCTTTTCAATATRTGTTCACATAATTTTGTGATAAACTTTTGCTTAGAAAAATATAGCTTTGTGGTTTTGAAGTGGTCATGTACAAGTACTCAATTAAGGAAATTGTGCCTACATCTGAAAAACCCRGAATTAATGAATAGCATAGAATAATTAATTAAATCTGACATTTGGTAAACTCTGGTTCTGGTTTATTGCCAACATAGGCAGTAAGTAGCCCTAGCCTGTACTCTGATTTTCTATTAGTGGTTAAAGTCCATTAGGCATGGTCCTAAACACATCCTGATTTGTTTTTATCTGAAGGGAATAAATTTCCGTGGTTGGAGACCTCGCCATATTGTAAACCATGAGGGGCATGGACTAGGATTTCTGTGTCAACCCATTGGCCTGGTCAGGGCTAAAACCCTGATGCAGATGCACCAGGACACAGCTCAGACTTTGGATATCTTCTATTGCATCAGGAGCTGCTGCTTTTATCTGATTTGAGGTTGTTCAGTCTGCATTTAGGGGAACCTTGACACACTTGTGCTGACTTTCATGGCTCTAACTTGGGTCTTTGGGTGCTTGTGACCTAAAAAAGCTGCCTGTGAATGCTCTGTGCTCAGAAGGAATCCCTGACTCGTGTTTATAGTGGTATTCATAGTTCAAGAGTGGTACTGTCAGGTCAATTCTCTACTTTTACATTAAGCACATATTTTCTTCCTTCTTGCATTACCATCTCCATAACAACTCGTCCTCAGCCTATTCTAGGACTTACCCAGGCTGCCTAAAGGGCAGTCAAACAGACTTCTTTTGCCATGCATGTCCATTTTATTTACTGTCTAATGCAAAATAAGTCCCTTCCCTTTTTTTTAAATTTATTTTTTAATTCCAGTATCAGTTTTACTCACCAGGTCAGGCTGCTCTAACACCTCCGTTCTAACAGCTCACATGAAGATGAAAATGGCAGAACAGGCATATGAATCTGGCTTCTCACAGCAGATGGATGTCTTAACTACTGACTCTTCTGAAATGAATGAACTCTGTTCTCCTCTTCTTCTTCCCACTCTCGCTGGAAATTAAAATCTGGACCTGTGAAATTTTTTCCAATTAAAGTTTCAATGATTTTGGCATGTTCTAACAAAACCATTGCATCAAAAATGCCTTATACATAATTGGTTGAGCCAACAGATGTCACATTATGGCTTAAGCCCTCCTGAGCAATAAGGATCAGAAAGTGGCATTTTTAATAAAAGAGCTTTTTCGTCAGTAAACCCAAGACATGACCAGTAGATAGATTAATGTCTGTGTGCATCCAAGTTGCCCACAGATGGTAGAATAATCTTGGACTGGTTTTCTTGGGCAATGACTTGAGATTTTCTTCATAAAACATTTTTCTAAAAGCCATTAAGGTCTGTCAGATTAAAATAAAATCTGCAATGCCTTGAGGAGTCAGCAAAAAACCCACAAAATTATAAAATTAATTTCTGTTTATATGTCAAGCTCTACTCTGTTTTCAAAATATAACCAGTAGCTAATTTTCCAGTAACCACTCTTGTAGGCACTTGATGAAAATCCATCATGTAATTACAATAATATTTCCAAKATATGCTTATCCAACATTTTCAGGTATCTTATCACACTTTCAAATCATTCTTGACCTAAACCTAAACCACAATAAATAACACATTACGKCCAAGGACACATTTGGTCATTTGATGTAATAATTTTGAGAAATGTCACTTATTTTCAGAAGCAAAAGAGAGTACCCTGCCTGTCATTGTCTTTGAGCAGATATTTACTCTATTGTATAGCCATGTGTAGAGCCATTCCCCATGGGATTTCAGACCATTTTCCTTTTTGGCTGTTCCTACCCTGACATGCTGTGTGCCAATTCAACCTTGTTCTATTTGCATCCATGTGATAGGATTGATCATGCAGCAAGTGTGTTCCCATAGTGGAGTAATTTTTACAGGGCTAACAATTGTGCTGTGTTAAACTCATCTGAGAGCCAGAGAAGGAAAAATCCTCCACGATTTCATTTGCCAGTCATGCCAAACAATTAATTCTAAAAACTAAATTAATTTACATAAACCCCATCTCTCCCTGCCATTTTTTGTGATCAGCATTAGATTATTTGTTATACTCTGTTGTCAGATGTCACTGGCAGAGTACCAGCATCAGAGAGTGGCTATGCTTCCAGCAGAACGAAGTTTGGTAACCTTGACAAATTTTCTTTGGTTGCCTCTACAAGAATTACATGCTACTATGGCCAGAACAAGCAGTGAGCTGTGATGCTTTTTGTTGGAGGCTTTGTTGTCTATCCTCATCCAGAACAGGAGGTAGTTGATAATTTTTGCAAGCTACATGTTAAACATATATAAAATGCACGTTGTCTTATTTGCATATATATATCCAAATATAAATAAATAAATAAATAAATATATATATATATATATATATACAGGCTGTGTACACAGAGCAGAACTGGTGCTTGTGAAAGCCCCCAAAACAAAGAAAAGAGGTGGAGAAGGTGGAACAGTTTTCTGATGTAAATTGAAGAAACATCAGATAATCTGAGGAATGATGGCAGGTGTCTGGAGCACGACCCAGAACACCCAGAGGATCAGAACTAAAGCAGGAGAATTTTGGTGATTCACCGGCTTCTAGCACAGAGATGGAGCACTCAGAGTCTTCTCTAAAGACTCTTCTGCTAAAGAGAGCTTTAGCATGTCTAAGACACACAGGAGACAAAACTCCTCACCACCTCCCATTCAGGATGACAGCAGGGAGGAACAGRAGGATGAAGATCAAAATGACCACTTGCGCAGCTTTTGCAGTTTCACTTGGTATGTGAGAGTTTCCAAAACCCTCTTCTCACCTTGTTTCCCCCTACTTGCAGTTCATCCAACCAGGAGGACACTTGCCCTTCCATGGTGGGGCTTTGTTTCCTCTCAAAATTAAAGCCTCCATGAAAAAGTCTCCCCTTCAAAAGTTCAGTCAAAACCAAAGCCTTTCAAGAGAAATTAACTTCAGCTTCATTAAGGAGGGGAGGAGTTTTTCTTTAAGGAAAAACATTGGATTGATTGAAAAACTAACAGCCAGCTCTAGRTCATGCCACAGTGCAGTCATGTAGTGTTTAAAAGCTAATTGCTCATAAAGATGAACACTCCATTACATGTGCTACTGCCACATCCTTCACCAAACTTCAAAAGAAGGGGCTTGGAACTGAAGATAGCCTCTAAACTCTTAAACTGTTATTTTCTCTGTTCAGATTTCTTTACAGTCTGCACAGGAGGGTTATTATAGTTCTCCAACTGACAGCAAAGACTGAGCCAAAGTCTCCTCCTTCTCCTGATTTACAGGAATATAATAATTCTCAAGTCAACTGAGCTAAAACTGGTGTAAACAAGAAGAACCAGGCCCCCAGGACCAGGAGTACTGCAGGAGCAGTCATCACTTTTAAAACATGGCAAGCTTTCAGAAAAGCACTGCAGATGCTTTGGCTCTGTCCCTCKTTCAAGCTGAGCACTGCTCTTTGCTGCTGCACTTTGCTTATTTCTACCAAGTCTCTTTAGGCATTCATGCTAATACCTTGTACTTGATAGGAGTTGAGTGTTTCATAATTAAGCACACATACATGAAATACCCAAAACTACATTAAGCTTAAACACATTTTCAAAAAGTTGTAAAACACTCTTGCCAGATTCTGTACTCTCAAATGGATTAATCTGAAAAACAACTGGGACTCAATTTAGACCTTCCTGGCAGCAAGCAGGAGAAACGTCAAGCCCAATATTTTACTTTATTGAAGACCCTCTTAGGAGTCCATCAGAAGGAACTCTATCTGCCTGGTAGCCAGCGATCAGTGGGAGGTAATATTTAGTTTATTAATGTGGCTTTGATTTTTCTTTTTTCCCCACACTGCTGATGAATAGTTGTAAACTAAGACCTTGATCCAATTTCCCCTTTTCCCTTTCTGCAGAAGAGGCAGTGAAACATAGATAAAGTTAACAAGATCCTGCATAATATCAAACTGCATTTGGTAGGTCCCAAGCTTACCAGACACAGAGTTTATTTGTACACTAGGATGTCTGCACTAAAACATATGCACAGAAACTGAACACAATTTAACAGACCCTGTGCTGAAGTCAAGGTTAATTTTGAAATAACCCTTCAGTCTCAAGGCAACAGTATGGATTAGTAAGTGTTTTTGTTGCACAGAAGAGTGGCTTTCACAGGTACTTGACAGAGCAGGTAAACCACTGCAGAGTTCTGATCATAAATAGGCTGCAGCTTAGTTACCAGCAATGGATTTTAAAAATAAAAGGAGCCAATGTAAACGGCAGAAAGTTTTTTGCCATGTTTTCTTGTCAATAAATCAGAATGGATCACAGATTCAGGCAGAGATGCTGTCTCAAATGTTATGATTCATGTCTCCCATCACATTACTTTTGACTTCTACTGTTATTTGTGGGGTCTAAGGTTGTATTCCTGGGGAGTGAGAATATGGTGGGGCTAAAACAGCTGACTGAGGTAAAACTCAAGTGGAATAAACACTCAGAGCATGAGAACACRGTAGAAAGTAAAGGCAGAACTCTTGACTAATCCTGTATGACAGTGAAGGACATATGGAGCTCCTGACTTCCAGAGATGACTTCAGCGGGGCTCTGGAGCACCTAACTGCTATTGGCAGAGGTGTGAACACTTCACAGGCCATTCCACAGAATTGAAAAGCTAACAGGCAGGCAATTAATGTTGTAGAAAAACCTTTAGACCGATGCTCTGGCCTTCAGCAGAGAGATACTTCACTGATGAGGTCTGGATTGCATAAATATCCAGGCCACGCAGATGAAGTTTTCTGTGCTTGGTTGTAGCCTGCACTCCATGCTAAGRCTGTTAATGGGATTTGATTTACTTTCAACCAAGGACAAAATGAGGAGGAGTATGATCCTAAGTGAAAGTTTTCATAACTTYCAATGGCAAATGGAAACTTGGAACCTGGTTTGCAGCAGAGCAGGAAAGCAGAGACCAAGAAGAGACAGAAGTAGTGGTGTTGTATGTCAACATCTGTGGCAAAGTAAGCTAGCTCCACTAAGGTTTGGGATTCTGCAATAATCTCAATAAACGGGGAACCTATCCCAACAACACTGGAAGATAATGATACATCTACAATTRAGAAGCAGAAATAACCACTGGCCAATGAACTTAGAAATATAGACATAAGTGTACAAAAAAACAAACAAAAACCAACTTACAGAAGTACAGCAGTTGTCCATAGCACTTGAAAGACCCTTATGAATATGCAATCTGAAATAAGGGAGAGAAAACATTAATTTGAATTGTATTAATGTGTCCAAGTCCAAGCAATTAAGCTTGTTTCCATCCTTCTCTCCATTTTGAGGCAAGCAGAAGTTCAGGAAATAATGAGTGGTTGCAATGATTTATTGACTCACTGGTGACTTAAGAGGATATCAGAAACACTTATGGTTTCTGTCTCAAAATTAGGAAACAACAATTAGACTGTGCAATAYAAACATCTACATAGAAAAGGAATCACTTTATCACACATGATAAGCATTGAATAAAATACTTAGGAAAGGTGGTCCTAACTCTGACCTCTAATTCAAGTGGTGTGACCAGAAGTGGATTATTCCTAAAGGAAAAGTGTGATTCTTACTGATTTATTTTTTTTTTAATATTAGAGAGGATACAATTTGAAGAACCAAGATCTAGAAGTTTAAAGTCCCCAGAAAAAGAAAACCAGGTCTACCTTTAGTGGTAACATGGAACTCCTTCTTCAACAATATTTTAAGATTGTTTTATTCCTTCCCTATTTTTTGGGGTCTGCTGTAAGACATCTGTTCCTTAAAATGGCTACTTCTGTTATTACATATTGGTAGCTCTAATAAAATTGTGTTTATCCACAGATATATAAAACAAACAGCATTTTTCTAGTATTTATATATAGTATTTACAAAAAAGGTTTCCAGTGTGGAAGTCAATCCAACCTAATCATAGATTTTCTGTCACATTTACCTTGGTACCAGGACTCCTATCCATCTAGGAAATTATTTCTTGTAGAGATACAGGGCCAAATTCTCCTGTCAGTTACACCAGTATGCACTTGGAGAGCCTCCAAATTAGCTAAAAATCAACAGAGGTAGCTTAATATGGTCTGGTKTAAATCAGAAGAGTGTTTGGCTTCTGATCTTTTGATAATTATTCAAGAGTAAACAGCTCTCAGTTGCATCACAGGAGAGCCCTGGAATGTGAAATATCAGAAAATCGCAAATGCACTAAAACCATAAAATTAAGGAATTTAGCACAAAATGCCCCTTGTTTACTCTTCCACCCATTGCCATTTTTTGCAGAATACCCTTTTTGAGCACTGACCTGCACTAGGACACCCCCAGGATGCTGGTTTATTGTGTTTGGTACCTTGTAGCTGCCAGTGCCTTAGGAGATGAGAGTTTGTAGCAACACATGGCAAGAGGGGATCTGTGCGCCCATGCTTCATTACTTCTTGACCTTTCAGATGATACCCAATTGAAAAAGGATCAGCTTTTACATCTGGCAAAAGCCTAATTTACTAATGTGCTGTCCTCCTGAGTCACTGCTGCAACACGTCTGCTGAACTTGGATATCTTGACCCCTCTCGGTTCATTGTTGCTCAGTTATTTACTTTTGWCACGCACCCATAACCTTGGGGTTACTTTGAGAGCTTCAAAATTTGGGGTGGAGGCATGAATAGACTTTATTTGAAGAGAATGAAAACCGGTGATGAATTTTTAACCCAAAATTCTCAAGGCATTCATTTACCTAAARAATTTTAAAATAAAAACAAAACAACAAAATAAACACCAGACAATCCCCATAACACAACAAGAAACAAAACAAAAAAAACCTAAAAAAACCCACAAAAACCCAACCTCATATACTGCCAAGAAATTTAACTTGGCTCAGAGCCTCAGCRTGTTAATTAGGTCATTGCTTCCAGAGTCTTCTTCCCACAGTACCTTTAGAAGAAACKGCAGGTTCCATGTCCCACCTGCCCCACCAGCTCTCTGACCCCACACTGTGTTGGCARCTACAAACAAAGAGGGTTTTCTGAACTGGACCAGGGAGGGGAGGTGAACCTTGGCTTTAACTCTCAATAGAAATGCATATTTTCAGTTAGCATTTTCTGCTGTTATTTTAAGTCATCTCAGTTTCTGAGATCCAGTTCACTTCTTAAACCACAGACGTGTTGGTGCAGAGATGGCTGCGCAGGAGTGAGGATATGGGAGGGAAAGCACAGGGTGGTGGCAATGTGAGTTTCTATTGGCTCAAAGTCACAGTGGCCACAAGATAGTGTTTCATAGAAAACATATGCAATGACATCAAAAGAAACTATTTTCTAAAAGTTAAATGTCATCATGTGATCACATATAAATTCGGCTCTATTATTAGCCATCTGCTTCTTCTAAAAGTTACCCATTTCAAAGCTTGAAGCTATTAACCACCAAATTTCATTTCTGGAATGGGTTCCTTCTCCCAGCAGTTTCTTATACACATAAGACTATAATCCTACCCTGAATATCTGGATTACTGAAACACAGAGTATAATATACAAAAAATTATTGTAGAGATTTTTCTTTTTTTTTTTTTGCATAACAGCTCCAGTGAGCAGTATAACCTTATATCTTCCTTTGCTTTTTTTTTTTTTAATCTGCCTATTTTTAAGGGTGGGATTTTCCACAACTGGTTAGTATGGTGTGAGCTCAATCCCTTTCCTGAAAACTTGGGCATGAGTGACTGTCCCATGCTCTCCAGCACAGCTGCTTCCTGTGCATGTGCATATTGAGTCTGATCAGGTCCTCAGCCAGCAACATTCCCAGACATGATCTCTGATTTGAAAGGCTTGGCCTGCTTGGCTTTCTTATAATGGGATTTAGTCAGTTTTGCCTCACTAAACTGGGACAAAACCCAACAGCTGGTTGGGAAACAGGTCTTTGAGTGTCAAAAATCGCTTTACCAGTAGTAGTTAGCAATACATAAATTACCAGTCTGCTTTTAAGCTAGGACTGGTTCTTCTTCACGTAAGAGACAGCAAGTCCCAGGTTAGCCTCTATCTTCTTTCTTTGAATAATATGTCTCAGATCAAAAATTATCCAAATCAGGTTCATCTGCACTTTGAAAACAGCTCTGTGATTAACACAGTTTGCTGGGAAATCCTCTGGTATCTCCAGGGCCAAAGGCAAGAAGTCTGGATTTCCCCCAAGACAGATKTTTGTAAAAGTCTCTCAGAGGACTTTAAAGAAGGCATTCTGCTCCCTGTAGTCTCTCACTCCCAAGGTTTTAAAAATGGACAAAGAACCAAACAGCYTTCTGAAGACAGGTTTGGAATACTCTGGGAACTATTCCTTGTCATCTGCAAAAGCAAGTTTTACTTTCAGCCTTCATGACTCATTCACAGAGATGTTCCCCATCCATGTCAGTACCATCCACATTCCATGCAAAGCTGCCATCCTATGGATATAGCTAAAAACTGAGTAAATGGAAATAAAGAACCGGGAGTGCAAGCTGCAGAAAAAAAGCGGGAAGAAATCACATGGTATCGGAAATTTTCTGRACCAATTGTACTGAGATTATCACATGCCAAAGCTTGTAAATTTGGCATTACAGTGCAAAAGCTAGAGTCCAACAACAAATATTGAACATCCCTACCAACTATTTCTCTTTGTTTGGGATCCACGAAAGCAACATCAGTGGAAAAGAAYGAAACTGAAGCYCACACAGGAAAGAATATGCTGAACTGGGTGTGTAGGCAAAACAAAAAGTCTGTCCCATGTATTCTTAGAAAATTGTGGTATCTGTTATCATGAGCATTGCCATTTCACAAAGATGGAGACCACACATTTAATTCTTTTCTATAGGTTTTTTTAAAAGGTGGTTTCAAGCTACTCTCTGAGGAGCAGAGCTGGTTAATTGTAGCCCTGCTGGATTCCACATATCACAAAGGGCTCTACAAGAGCTAAAGAAAGAGAGTTTAATCAGATCTGGAAAAGATGGTTCTTAATGGAAGTGAATTCTGCAGAGGATGATAATCATTAAAACTGAGGAGTTAATCAAAAATCCTAAAACAAGAAGGGAAATTTGAAGCATCCAGGAAACATTATCCCACCTCCTTTAAAAGTAGGTGAAACAAAGTAAAGCACAATTAATGAAAGGTTTTAAAAGCAAAACATAAAATGGTCATTTCTCAGTCACCTCCTCAGCCACAGAAAAGGGGAAGTTCTGATTCCTGAGTCAGAATCACAGGACAGGTTATTGCATGGTGATTACTTTGGAGACGGTGATTAAAGGAGTAATTTAAAACACTAGGATTACTAAAGGAAAGGGGAAGTTAAAACTGCCTTGGGAAAATTATTCCACATCCTCTACAAAGAAGGAAAATAACCTATCCTTGAATGCCACTCTGGAGGACATAATTAAAGAGGAATGAGAACTCCCTAACAAAGGAAAGTGTTTTAATGGGGCAATACATGAAACAGAGTGCCACAGAAAGGGAAAATCCAGAGTGTGTGGGTGTTGGGGAGGGGGTAGGCTCAGTCCCAGCTCCAAWGCCAAGCTGTGGCCCCAGAAAACCAGGGAGGAGTCCCTCCAACACAGTATCACTGCCCTATGTGCCCCTCTAATAAGGAAGTGGAAGGCACTCCTGAGACTGAATGATGAGTCTGCAGCTGCTTCTTTGCTGACGCCCTTCTTGGCCACCTGCTTTGCCAAGATGATTTTAGCRCAGCATCATGAGATAAAAGAACGAGCCTGTGCTAAGCTTAAACATGCTAAGTCACTAAAATGTAAAATATTTTTGTCCCCAATTACCAGTACTAATGGCTTCCTGTCTTCTGCGGCTCTGTTGCTTTGATTTTTCAACCTTGGTTTTCAACCTTGACCAGCTGGGCAAAGCCCAGGGCTGCAACTGGTCTGATTTCAGTGTTGGCCCTGCTTGSAGCAGGAGGTTGGACCCTCCTGAATGACAATGACTTTCTGTCTCTCTGGCTAAGGTCGTTGTAAAGTGACTGCTCTATAACAGAGTCACATTATCACACTGATTTTAGAGCAGATCTATAACAAGGTAGAACACAGTGCTGAAGGGATACAGTGCTCCTACGTACTCTTTTGAGTGTTGCTCAAAACATAGATGAAAATACTTTGGATAAATCATATGTTTAGGACAGCATTTGATTAAATGAAACAAGAAAAAAAAAACCAAAACCAAAAAGGATTTCCTCAGAGAGCACCAAAAATAGAAAGTTAAGGCAAATTCTTATTGGGGTGTGAAACGAAACTTAATTTAAGAAGAAATAGTCTTAAAATTTATGTCTTATGTCTCGAAGAAGTAGCCCCAAACAGCAAGAAAAGCTATTGTGAATCCTACATTCCTAAGTCTGGGGGTTTCTGGACCCTGCAAGTATCCCATCTACCTCATAGCTGGTTACAACCTGAATTTATTGTACACGACTGTCATACCACTACTCAAGGTATTAATTTTCAGGCTGCAGCCAGAAACATCATGTCTTGGGCCACAATAACTGATATAATGCCATCTCATCTTCACAATAAGAATTCTTTTTTTTAGGCTGCATACTTTATCAACCCATCCAGCAGGCAATAGCTTCCAYCAAAGAACTTAAATCTGCAGCTGTGGCCTTAACCTGTTCCTTGGGAGCCCAAGCACTGTGGGATTGCTTACTCTAAGGGCATGTTCTGTGAAATACTGCACTCTTCAAAAAGTCTGGGCACACTCATAGCAGCCACCTGCACCACCCCAAAGCTGTGCCCTCCCTGTGTGAGCCACATTGTCCCAGCTCCTGCAGAGCACAGCAGGATGACTGCAAGGGCTGCTGCTGCTTCTTGCCCAAAGTATGGGGCAGACCCACATGGGAATCTCCAGCAGGGCCAAAACCTACTTCTCCTCCCCAAGGCTGGAAGCAGAAACATCTGGGACACCTCTCTTTATATTTACTCCTATCTGAAACTCTGCTCCAGCTGTTCGTATCCAGAAAATACCAGTAAAAGACACACTCATCTCTGAAGACACTGTAAAACAGRCATTGCTTTTTGTCCTTAAACAAGGAAATGGACACTGCAGCACTTTGAGCAGCRCTTGAGAGGAAGGGCCTCATACCCACAGCCTATAAACCTCAGTCACTTATCCAACATGTATATGCATGGGTCATTATCTTTCCTGTATTTCAAACCAATACTTTTCAGGAGAGTATCCATTTTCCAGAAAACATTATACAAAGGTCCTCTATTTAAACCCTGAACTTTAAGCTTAATGGCTACCTCAATCACATTCACAGGGGGAATATCTTCTTACTCAGCATTCAAAATCACCAAGTTCCTACAGACCTGCAAGAAAGCATTTTAGAACTGCTTATGGCCTCTTAACCAGCTACATTTTCTTCCTACACATAGACATTTGCAGAATGAAAATATCAGTTATACATCTGCATCAGACCTAAGAGACACAGGTATGAAAGGCACACTCCTGTGCTTTATTGCCATTTATACCCACCCACCCGCCCACACTACAGCACAGTTAATTTTTAAACTATTGTGTGTCTTATAGTGCAGCTGTCTAAATAGAACTTGGTTGCAAACTATTT
>JACDOX010000143.1:1733724-1776224 GCA_014549065.1 Cardinalis cardinalis
AAAACTTTTCCCTAATATCCCACCTGTATTTCCCTTGACACTGTGTGCTCTGGTTCTGTCAGTGCTGCTGGAGAAAGAGCCCAACCCCGCCTGAGCTCAGGCACCTTTCAGGAGCTGTAGAGAGTGATGAGGGCAGCCCTGAGTCTCCTTTTCTCCAGGCTGAGCATCCCCAGCTCCCTCAGTGGTTCCTCACAGGGTTTGTGTTCCCAGCCCCTCTCCAGCCTCGCTGCCTCCTCTGGACAGACTCAAGGATCTCAACATCCTTCTTAAACTGATGGGCCAGAAATGGACACAGCACTCAAGGTGTGGCCTCACCAGTGCAAAGTATAGTGGAAGAAGGACCTCCCTGCTCCTGCTGGCCACGCCATTCCTGATCCAGGAATACAAGGATTTTAGAGCCAGCCTCTCATTTCAGATACAGGACCACAGTGCCTCTCCGCTGACACAGCTCTCAGCAGAGTAGTTGCACATGGACTGATCTCCATTCAAACTCCTGAACTGGAAATCAGAGAGCCATGGAGCTGCAGCAGCACGAAGCTTTTTATCCAAAAGCTCACCAAGACCACACTGACCTCTGGGCAGCTTGTTCCCAGGCGCTCAAGGGAGCCAATTCAAAGCTGCACTCACCATGGGCTCAAACACTGATTTCCTTGGGAGTGCCTTGCACCAGGTTGCCTGTATGGCTTTGTGYGGCTGCTCTTTGCTTTGTTTAGTCCATCTTCACCACACTCTTTTCTGAAAATCCTCTCTGCCTGCTGACACAGCCCTACCTGTCCAATGGGGCTGCTTCCATAATTTTAGCTTCTTAAGTAATTCCAGCACCACAACACATAATAAAACCAAAACAAAATCTGCAACTTTGAAAGCCACAGCTTTGGGATGCACTAGGACATGATATGGAAGAAAAGAAAGGGGAGCAAATAGAAGGGAACAGTAAATCAGGAAGTGTTTGCTTTGCTTTTTTTGGAGTCCAAAATCTCCCTCTGGCACAAGCTGTGTAAGACATTTAATAGAAAAGGAGCTATGTAACCCCTTGGTAAAATAAAACATCTACTTCAGGACTGATTGTAAGCAAAATTAAAACTTAGAAGGCATAAAAAAAAAGAAAAAGGCTGCAGTGTTAAAACTTCAATGCTTTAGAGACTAATAAATGGCTGTCCATTTTGAATAGGTTCCAGTACTGACGTGTTGTCTCATCAGTAAATAAAGATGTTAACAGTTTACTTTTCTTGACAATTAACAAATTGTTTTTAAATATCAAGACCAAATGTTGGCATTCTCCATAAATCTCTGCATCAAACAGGTGCCCACAAGATACACTTGCCAGACTTAAGTATATATGAAAGCCAAATATAAATACAGTTATCATAGTGCTTTCTGTACTTAGAGCCAAATTCGACACTGATGTAATATCTCCGAATAAAGTTATGTGTCCTCAATGATGAAACTAGCTCTTCCTTTATAAACTGGTTCCATAATTCAAATACAACACTGCTTTTGCTTTCAAATAACATGAAAGTAAATACTTTTCACCATTCAAATTCATTAAGCAAAGGGGGTTKTAGTTCTAGGTGAAAGAGAAGAGAAGGGCAGAGAAAGGCAGAGAGACCCTTTCCTATTATGAAAGGGAATGCCCTTCACTTGCTTAAAATCTTCAGCTGTACTTAATGATTAATTCTGAAAGATATTTTCTTAGTCTGGAAGTCAAATTTCTGGTGGGTGCCTTCTCTGGGGCTAAAATTTAACTTCAAATAGAAAAACAYTTTGCAGCTGAAATAAAGAATTTTAAAGTAGTAGTTGATAGCCTTCTCAATGATGGATATTTAAGGAAATTTAGAAACAAAAAGGACTGAGATGCGGAGATGTAAGAAAAATGAGGCAGGCTGAGGCCACCAAAGTATCTGTGGTGGCCAGCAGGTCCAGGGGGTTGAGCATGCCCTGTGTGCACTCTGGTGAGATCCCACATGGAGTGCTGCATCCTGCCCTGGGGTCCTCAGTGTACGAAAGATGTGCTGGAGCAGATCCAGAAGAATTAGCCACAAAGCTGATCATAGGGATGGAGCAGCTCTCCTGTAAGGGTGGGCTGAGGGAGGTGGGGCTGTTCAGCCTGCAGAAGAGAAGCTCYGGGGAGACCTTAGGGCAGCCTTCCAGTACCTGAAGGGGGCTTGAAGAAGATGGGGACAGACTTCTTGGCAGGGCCTGTTGCAGTGGGACAGTGGATTATGGTTCTAAATTATAAAAGGGCAGATTTGGACCAGATATGACAAAGAGGGTGGTGAGGCACTGRAACAGGTTTCCCAGAGAAATGGTGGATGCTCCATCCCTGGGAACATTCAAGGCCAGGTGGGACAACACTCTGAGCAATCTGCTGGAGTTGATGGCCCTGTTTGCTGAAGTTGGAGGTTAAACTAGGTGACCTGTAAAGGCCCTTTCTGACCCAAACCATTCTGATTGTTATCTAATGGCAGGTGTTCATAGCCTACACTCAGAGAAACCACAGAAAAGTTGTGGCTGGGGACAGTTCAGACAGATTGCCTTTGCAGGTTGCACATGTTGAGGACATCTCATCCTCCACATAAGAAAAAAAATACATTTGCTGTATCACATATTACTCAAAGAGATCAAGAATTTTTAAATTTTGCTTACTCCTGCCTCTGTCTCCCCGTAGCACCCAGGTATTTCTTTCCCGTTTCTGGTCTCTTAACCCTTTCTGGAAGCTGCACACTATTCCATTCCCCCCACAGCTATCACTTAGTCAGCTTAAGTGATTCCATAATAGAATATATTAAAATTCTTATCTTTGAGCTGCCCTGATGTATCATCATACAACGGGATCTGTCACTATGTTTGAACATCCTTATTTAATATGTTAGGATGTTATCTGCAATATGTCATATTGCTGTCCCTGGCTGTACCCTAATGCATGAGGAAAAGCAGTGGGAAGAAAACACCCAGGCTGAGCAGGAGGGGAGGAACAAATCCTGAAAAAGCACTGGGAATTTGACAGAGTTCACAAAAGAAGGTGTRAAATATTTTCCAGTAGAGTAACATTTGGACTACACAAAGTTCCTCTTTCTCCTTGCTGTAGGAGGATTGAGATGATTCAATAGCAGCAGTATTTTTAAAAGTACTTTTTAAAGTAGTWTTTTAAAAAAATGTGTAATAATTTTGAAAGTAGTGTATGAATGAGCTGTGTAGCAATACTCAGTGATGCACTCAGAATCAGAACAAACTAAATATCCAGCAAAATTTATCATGTAATTAGATGTTATTTGGCTATATTCCTGCTATTCCTTATTTTCTCTTTGCTGAAGAGCAAAACATGCAGTAATCAGTGTCAGCTATAGTGGTCTCACCCAGATGTTGCAAAATGTAAACATGAAATTAACATGCCTTAAAATGTTGGCCCTTTTAAAACACCATGTTAATATATTTTAAATTGGGCTAAAAAACATCTGTTCAGGAGAAAACCAATCAGTTACTTGCACTGAGAGAGTGAAGGAAAGAAAAAGGTAATACTTTCATTAAAAATAGTGATTGCTGAAGCGTTACTGATCTGTTCTCACTCAAATCAGTGCTCTAATATTTGTTAGGACAGTGGAACACATGAACACCCTGTGRTTGAGATTGCCAGGAAAATTCCTTTGGGCTTTGTTTGTACTTTTGATATATTCAGGTAATAGCAGAGATAAAATAAAACATGTTCTGATAACTCAATTTACACATGAATTAATGAGATAAGCACATTTGTAATAAAAATAATCAAATATTAATTGTCAAAATTAATGCCATTTTGTGTAAATGTGAAGGGCAATACAGCAAACAAGAGTTTTGGTTGCATGGATTTAAGTACCTGGCAATATCTTGGAAACTCTCAGAGATGAGCCAAATGGCAACAGCAAAATCAAACACTGGCTTTGACATGGCATCTGTCTGGTGAATATGGATGTCTGTGTGCTCCATCATCTTGTCAAGGGAAAATAACTAGTGTGGAGTTCAGAGGTAGAGATGTGCATGGGCTTAAACTTCAATACTTTTTGAAAGGCAGGGATAGAGAGGAGAAAGCATTCTCCTCCATGAGGGAAACAAGGTCATTTTTCTGTGAAGAGAATTGCTTTTGTGGTGACTTCTAGCTGGAAAACAGTGCTCCCCTAGCTGAGAGGAGGCTCCTCTGTAATCCCCAKGACTCTTTCATAAGAGTTCAGCAACACTGAACTCATCTTCCTCYATAAAAAATGACAATTTTTTACCACTGAATCAATTTGAAACCAGAGGGCCCAGGATACTTATTGGGCCCTCTTGGGAAGGATATTTAGGATGTGTCTTGTATAATGATCCTCACCATACTTTCCTTGGGCTTGGATAAGTCTGGCCTGCACCTCTGGACCGGACCTCATTCACCAGCTTTGTAGTTTTTCTTACATTAAGCCTCAGCCCACTTCTTTCATCTTAGCCAGGTAAGAGAAGACTTATCAAGAAGATTGCTTTAGAATCTAATTAGAGTACTCTGGGTTCATACTCTTCCTCCCCCCAAAATCTTTCAAGGACCATCAAAAAWGCCATTTTTTCTGTGCTCTGGTACTTGATATATACAAAGTGTSATTTTCAATTCATGAATATGAGGACAAATAACTGGATTAGCATGACTTGACAGTCATATTGGTCATGATCATGGTCATTAGATCAGCATTACCTTCTAGGCTAACAATTAAATTGTACCTTGGTTCATCACATGTGGCAGCTTTGGCAGAAGCCTTTGTTTACATGTTCGTAAACTATCAGTGCCAGGAAATGACTGTGCTGTTGGGATATACATGGCATAGGACACTAYCTAATTTTCTATTTATAAGCAAGCTGTTTTCCCATGCAGCTCCAAGCCACAGTTCATATAGACTGAATTATGGGACATAGATTATGCAAAAAGTATTATTTTTAAAAATAAGAAAATAGTCTGAGTTTCTTCCCATTCTGGACAACTTCAAAGGTCCTTCTGATGAGCCCTTGTCTTCATTCCCAGTTAGTCTCACATGCTCYAATGACTCAATATCAAACCATCAGCACTTCTACACAGTTTCGACACCAGCCAACAAGTCAGGTCAAAAGGAGTTTCCTACAATGTTTCTGTGACTCTTCTAGAGCAAGCAGAAAGCATTTGTAACACTTGGCTACCACCCCTTCCTCATCCCTTGCTTCTCTGACATGTGGAGATTTGTGAAAATGGGGGCAGGAAGACCACATTTAAAACTACAGCTCCATCCATATTCATCCAGAAGGTACATTTTTCTGCATACTGGATTTTTTTTTTTGCTTTATTTTATTTTGCCAGCACTCTGTTAGATGCAGTTCTGATTATAACCTGATCACCAAGCTTCCCAAACTGAACTCCTGCACCAATTAAAAGTAAAGGTTGTGAGTTTATGAAAGCTAGCAAATCTGTGAGTGAAAAGACACCTTACCAAAGGGTCAGAATTTGATATAAGGAAGAAAACATCCACAAAGCATGGAGGAAATGCTCCTCCTTTGGTAAAGAGATTTTGTTGCTGATAGAAATCAGAAATTAGAATTCGTTTCTTTACAGACTTTTTTCTCTTGAGTCTAAGGAAGTAAAATCGTTTGAGAGCCCCACAAAGGCAGGGGAAAATATTCTATATTTCCTAGCTTCTGTACATTTTAATCCAATTGACCTCAGCAGGGTGGGAAGGCCTCCCAGGCTCATGGCTGAAAATAGTTTTGAATGCTCAATACAAAATCTAATATCTATTAGCTGGGAGAGAACAGGAAAAAAAGGAGCTACCAAAGTGATGCCTTGGTTCATATATCTCAATTTGTAACAGCATCTTTGATCAAGGGATAGAGAAGAGGAAAGCTACTCAGCTAAATTTCAAACTTTCTAACAGGGTTGCTATTTAATATAATTTTCCTACTCTATTACTTGTCCAGCATAAGCTGTTGTATATGAGAAAACATTTTACCCTTTTATTTAACATGCTGTTCCTCTCTGATTTCAGCTGACAAGGAGACAGTGGAGGGGTGCATTTACTGCAGGAGGTTCCCTTTATCTGTTCTCTGGTTACAGGTTCACTTTGTAACATCTTCCCTATTCTTCAATATAGTTAGATGGTTATACAGTCCATATACTCATTGACATTTTTTTATTCCTTGCATAAAGCAGAATACTCAAGAGGAAAAAGAGTGTTTAAGAAGTTTGTTTCCTTGAGATGTTCYTCAGACAGGGTTTTGGGCAGTTGGCTATTGAAGTAGGGATGATACAACTGAAATATTAGCATTCATTTTCTTATGCTAGATAGTAATGTTGCTGCTGAATTTCGTTCATTGAAGACTCATTTTGTCTTTTACTGAAATAGTTAAAAGCCTAAACAGTCTGGAGTTATATCCCAGTCAATAATATTGTGAMTTTTTGCAGAGTGAGCTGTTGCTCTGTGCGTTGAACAATCACTTGCCTGTATTTTCACTCTTTATGAAAATAATCTAAGTCTTTATTCCATGTCTTTCACTGTGTGGCACTACCTAATTTCMTATCTTATAATTTGAAAAATATTTCTTTATCTTCATAAACTTGGATAGATTTCATTATAAGTAAATAGTATTAGATTGATGGATCATCGAGAATAATCTAAAGCCATATCTAACTCCATTCCTTAAAAAATAACATTATCAGCAATTAGACACTCCCTTATAGCCTTCCTGTAGTCAAAAAGACCTGGAAAATTAAAAAATACTCCCCACAAATAACACCTTCACACTATAAGTTTATAGCTATGGATCATCTCATCACAGTCRTCTGTTGAAAGAGCTATAGGTGAAGCACCTGTCTTATCTTTAAAGATCACACCTTATATTTATTTTTTTTTATAACACCAGCATTTACTTTAGATTCAGTCTATAAACTTCAGCAAAGGCTAATATTTACACAATTTTTTGTTTTTATTTTGCTTTTCTGAAATCACTACCAGCACCAAAGAGAGGAAAATGCCACCATAATAAAAAAAAGTAATAAATCTATTGAAAACACACTGAAGTAATTTCTCAGAGGATCCTCACCATACATATAAACAAAAATTCACCCATAGAAAAATTCTCRCAGTTTTATCAGAACACCAAAAGACACCACCAGATTTCAAACTGCAGTAGGTTCCTGCTACAGATACTGGTGATTCAGACTTGTTCTAGGAAGAAAATTAAACAAAAAAACTAAACATAAAAAAAAAAGCAATCTAGGAGGGAAACTTACAAAATAGCAGCCTATGTTATTCACAGTCCAAAGAAAACACTTTGGCTTAGCACAGAAATGACAGTAAAGCAAAATACAGTTCTCTCTTCTGTTTCTTCATGATATGTAAGTTTTGTAGACAACATAGTAATTGGTTTGTCCATTAACTTGATACCAACATCAACTTATTTACATTTAATACCTGTAATAGTCCTATATTTCTGCATAAATGTGCTGCTATGCAGTGTTTTACTGAAAAAAGAGAAAAAAAAGCCAATTCCAATGTAACCATTTGTTAAATTCCTATTTTCTGGAAAAATCCCTTTGCCCAGGATTTTGCTCCTGCGAAGCTGAGAAGCCTCAGAGAAAAAGGAAAACAATAATTATCTGATTTGCTTCTCCTCTGATTTGCTCATGTGGAATGTRTTTGGAGATTGTTTCATTGATTTCRTGTGAATTGTTTTGACTTTTTGGCCAATCAGGGCCAAGCTGCCTTGAGACTGSMAAGAGTCACAAGTTTTCATTATTATCTTTTTAGCCTCCTGTAAGTATCCTTTCTGTATTCTTTAGTTTAGTATAGTATTCTTTAATATAATATCTTAAAATAATAAATCAGCCTTCTGAGAACATGGAGTCGATGCATCATTCCTCCCTGCCACAGGGCACCCCACAAATGCAATAACCATTCATGCTTGAAACAACCTTTCCTTCATTAGAGCTGTCCAAAGCTGCTCTTAAACAAGGAACAAATCATAATCAATATAGGTGGTTTCAAGAGTGAAGGTGTAAAAGAAGAGGAGAAACGAGCCCAGGCACGTGTATATTTACATTTACAAACTTGGGCTGATTGATGACTTGAACTAACCTTGGGAGCGAGAAAAAAGGCAGAGGCTTCTGCTGTTTCATCATCTTGAGCTGCTTCAAGCAGATCAGGAAAGGATGAATTCCTTGCTCACTGACTGATGTGCASAGTCTGTGGTTTCTATTCCTCTGGAGCCAGCCCGTTGTAGGAACCTCCCACCATCCCTAAGTTCCTTATAAACCCATCCCAATGGCTAGAAGGGTTTTATGCGAGAAATGCTGCAGATGACCACTCCATGGAAGAGCAATTTGGTTTAGTCCAGAGGACCTACATTTCAGTCTTTATGCAAGATTCTTTTCATGCAAAGGTATGACTGACTTTGTTAAAAGAAAAGGATGCAAGGGGATACCAACTTATCAAAATTCTTCCCTTCACAAGATGAAGGTTTGATCAAGGAATTATCTCACAAGGATCAAATAAGATGTTGTTCATTATAAATCTTARGTCTTTAGGTGCTACTGAATGGTAAAAAAATCAAACACATTGATAAATTACGTAGTAGAATAATGCTGCCTCCACATACTCAGGGAAGGGTTTGGGGTTAGCTTCCTTCTTATTTTAACACATCTGGGGGGTTGTTGTGCACATCAAGGCCATATCCCAGTTATTGAATTCACGTCCAAAAAGAATAACAATAATCTGCTTAAACAACTGCATCTGGCAAGGACCAAAGATGTTCTGGTGCTGCATTTTGTAAACAACATAAGGAGCAAACCAGAGAGGGTGCTCCAGCTGACACAACCCAGCAGCTGTGCTGAAGACCAACCACCTGACCCTGCACAGAGCCTCCTCCAGCACAGCTGTGCTAGAAGAACTCACCTAAGGAGAGAGATTAGTCAAATCTTGCTATTAATTAGGTGCCTTTTTATATTTTGTATTTCAATTTCAATGTATTTTAATGAGACAGCAGTAAAAGMCCAAACACCCAAACAGATAAACAACTCAAAATGGATTTTAAAGGTCACTGCCCTTCCTCCCGACTTCTTTTCATGGACTTTCTTCTTCATCTGTTGGTGCAGAAGAATACTACACCTTCCACAGCTTTTTATGTCTCAATCACACTTGAAGATGAGCTGTGTCATCATCCATGTTTTAAGTGGTCTTTTCCTTAAGAAACACTTTAATATGCAGCTTCAAATTACTGGACATTAATGAATTGTAAGAGAAATGCAGAGAAAAGTGCCAAATGTGGAAGACAGAGCTGGAAAAGGCAGGTGTGGATTGAAGGAAGCATCCCGACAAGGAGGACACTGAGGAAAGGTTGATGCAGATGGAAACTAAAACAACTAAAGGGATTAAAAGAGCAAATGASAAAGGAGCTAGAAAATACTTCATAAGAGATTTATTCTACAGGCAAAAACTGGAGAGATAAAAGCTCCTCTGGACCATGAAGAAGGCTAGGAGAATGAAAGGTAAGATTGTCACAAGGGGAGAAGCCAARGCTGGGAAAACATCACAGGCTGAGTAAGAATTCTAAGACAATAGAGAAATAGAATTATGTGAAACAGGGGCTGTTGAACAGGAAACAAAACAGATGAGTGAACAATGCTTCAAAAATTAAGGATGGAATTATGCTTTAGAAGAAAAAACAGAATATGGACTAAATAGGTTACATGATGCATAGATTCATGGCACAATAGGTTGAGGGTGACCACAGAAGGAAATTATTATTTCAGGGGATTGCTGGATGATCCTTTCATGTTATTTTTTAGTCAAAACTCCTGGCTCAGAGCCTGGAGAATGGGCTGAGCCAAAGGTGACCCTTGTTTTTGTCCTAGGGGACAGCCAAGGTAGAAGAGGGGTGGTTCAGTAGACAGACTCACTTTAAGAAAGATGCTTATAGATTACATTAAACTAGAGAGGGCTTGACAGGATTGCTTCAGCCTTTTCCTAGAGAGAAATCAGGTTTACTTTGGATTCGATCTCAGAGTTGGGTGCAAACATGCCCTTTCAGACAACCTTTCAAAGCAGGGCCACTCCTTGCCCTGGATCAGCCTCCAGGCAGAGCAGATTGTTTTCACCTTATCTTGGAAAAAGCTTTCCAGTGGGAGGCTGTCAGTAGGGACTCAGGATGAATCCTGCAGAGCATGATGCAACCCAGGTCAGACATTGAGCTAAAAGGGTGCCAGAAAGAGGAAGTAACCATGAAAAAAACAGCAACAAATCAAAGCAGCTCAGTAAAAGAATTAATTACACATTCTGGTTCAGTTATCCTGGGAACAGACAGCAGCTTTTCACAATCATCATCACCATGTAACACAACCACTGTATTTTTAATCCCAGCTCTATAGAAAGCATCAGTAGATTAAGACAGCACAAATCTACTACCAAATATTCCACAAGAGTAAAARTGTGGTGTCCACTGTTCTTTAAAGCCAAAGAGCAAGTTTTAAAGGTGCCTCTATTGCCACCAGTGAKAAACAACTACAGTGTCTGATTCCCATGAACCTAAGCAGTAGGCAGTCTCCTGTTTTGTTCACATTTACTTCAAAATTATGAAATTGATATGGAAAGAGAAGACTAGAAAAAATTATAGCCAGTTTGTTGTAGACATTCATGGTAGGAATTTATGTTAATTGACACATTTACAGGAATTGCAGAGTAAGAATTATAAATAATGGGGTTTTTCTTAAAAAGCTTTTGAAAATGGATTTCAAAGGAGGTCACTTAGGTGATAACCAAAACATAGACTCCAAAATTTCTAACCAGGGAAGAGCAGATATAATTTTGAGATGTGGAATCCATCTGTGGCTTTGATTATCTTAAGTCCTTTTCTTTTTTACAAAAAGGAARTTGTTTAAGAGCAGTGTTTCTGGTGAAAAAAGAAATTATATCACTGTTTAGAGTCTCAGGCTCTTTATGTGAAAAAGCATGGAACCACGCWGTAAGTTTGTGTTTTCAAGTAATCACCTAGTTATAAAGACAACATTGGAAAGAAACTAATGAAATTCCAAGGTATTCTAGGACGGCTGTTTTATTCTGATCAGTGGTAGATTGCACTATTGACCAAGTGTCAGACACAGAGCAATCCAGTGATTGAATAAAAGTGGATACATAATCGGAGCAGAGAACTTTGCCAGGGCTAGCTCTGTTCCTTTTCCTGTAATACCAAAAGAAACCTCCTCTCATTCCCCTTTTCCCTCTCTCTGCCATCCAAACCCTCATTCTCCTGTAAAGTGCAAATACATTTTCATTCACCTCCTCCTGTTCTTCCCCTGCTGCCCCCAGATAAAATAATGCAAGGTGCCTTAGCTGGAGACACTGATGAAATGTTGGAGGCCAGATATTAATCTGTTATCTGTTCTGTAGGTGTGAGATGTGATGAGGATGACAGAGGATCCTGCTCTGCAGGCCTTAAGTAGTTTGAGCCAAAGATACTTAGATCGGTCTTTGGACACTGCAAATCAGTTATTATGGGAGGGGGAGAGCCCTTGGGAAACCTACCTTGAACCATATTTCAAATGCCAGGGGACTTGCATGAAAATTGGGTAATGAATGAAATTCTGATTGCAGAAAAATCGCTTAGGGACGTGCCTGCTGTTGCATGCCACTGCTCACTATGTAAACCCTAAATGCTTAATGATGTAAACTTTGGTACTGCAGATTTTGTAATGCATTCTCTCCCTCAAACTGCTTTTTCCTCTTGGGCAAGGGGGGTGTTGGTTGGAATACTAGTTTTGCCCGCTGGAAAAGGATGAATAATTCAGCACCTGCTGTGATGGTTTAATAGCACACAAGACCAGGTGTGAAGGAAGTAAACTTTCTCACTGGGATGTTGGAGTTACCCTCATAGAGAAGCAACAGTATGTCTGGAGCTAAGCTGTTGCCAGGTCTTAAGTAAATATATTTACTTCCCAAGAAGAGATGTCTCTGTCATKCCACCTAGAATTTATCCCGGGGTTCTTTTTTCAGGATTTAGTGCCAGTGGAAGGAATTTCTTTCTTATCAAAGGCAGAAAGCCTGGACCCTACACTTCCTCAAYCCATGAACAACATAGCTTAAACCAGAGCCTCAAGATCCATCTGGGGCCCTTGCAAAAAGGCAGTGTAGGTATTGAGGGTTCTTTTACCATTGCCCATCCTGCATGTGTGGGTTCCTGCAGCTGAATATCAGCCACCTCAGCCCTACAGAGCTTCCTATCCACGCAGAGCTGAGCCACCTCTAGCAGGCTGTGTGACACCCACTCACCCTTTCAGCTGCAGACTGAAAGACAAAAACATACTGCCACCTTGCTCTCTTACTCTATTATGTATTATCAGAGGTGTGGAGATTGAGAAGTGAAGCAGGGGAAGGGTAAAATTGGAAATWTGAGCAGCTCTGAAGAAATAAATGAAGAATTTAAAAATCCAGGAGGAAAAGGGGACAGTTTTCCATACTGGCAAATGGCACAGAACCCAGATGGGGCAGCATGACAACTTTTAGTAATCATTATCTGGTATTAAATTAATCTGTTTCCTAAACTAAACCATTAACAGCTGAAGGCTTGATTAAGAATTCCATGTTCCCTGCTACATTTCTCAGTAGGAAGCAAAAGATGTTTTATGAGAAGGAACCTGTCCTCATTTTTTAGGCAGTTTTAGCTTTCACATTCAAATGCATAATGGAGACTTATTTCCCAAATAAAACAAATTTTTCTTCCAAGCCTATTTCAATGACCAGGCATATAAAAAGTTGCATTGTGGACTTTTTGTTCATTTGGTTTTGTTTTGATGAGTAAATATACGATCTCTCTTTTACAGACTGAAAAACTGTATAAAATTGAAGCCATCTGCCTCAGACAATGACAGGAATGTTGGCTAGAGAGCAATACCTGTTGCCCAAATCTGTTGCTAAATTGCTAGTCCCCAGTAATTTACTCTGTATGCCAACAATTTTATTTTCCACTATATCTTTTTATCCAGCACCCAGAGTAAAAGACTTGTGATCATTTCAGTGGCACGCTAACCCTGAAATGGCAAGAAGTACCYGAGGAAAAAAGCTAAATATTTGATTTCTTTAATTCAGAAGATAAAAATACACTGAGATACAGGAAAGGCTGTTCAACCAGGATAATTCCAGTTCCTACATCCTGCATTTCCCATCATTGCTTGAGACACAGGCATGGAATCAGTAAATTTCTTTTTGCTGTCACTAATAGATGAATTAAGTTGAATCATAAGAAAAGAACAGGTACACATTTATCTGAACTTCTAAAAAGATCAGATTCCCTGCATTATCACTCACTGTGTGTTCACTTTGAGGGTATGTGAGCAAGTGAATTCCCATGGCAAGAATGTCACCAAAAGCAAGCTTTAAATACAAACTCAGACAGTTAAGAAAAGTATCCAGAGTATTGAGTGCCAGTACTTAGAGCTGACAGATAACTGTAATCTAACATTAGCACAACTACAATCAGTGAACCAAAATTTTTCTTCTACATTATTTTTTTTCCATTTGATTACATGACAAGTATTCATTTTCATGTCTCTACCAGATCTGCACAGAATTAACCCCCGTATTTCAGGGTAATGTTGTTTTATTTGATTTTTGTTATTGCATATGTTATCCATTAAGTATTGTTATTGTATGTTATGGTTACAGCCCCTTAAGTATTTCTAAATACAACATATCAGCTTACACTCCTGGGAAGCCAAATATGTCTGGGAATGTAGAGAAGAAAACAATGGATGGGGAGACTTGCAAATGTGGCAAAGATYGCAGCGTTGCTACTGATGGTGTCTCCTAACATGGATGGATACAGGGACTTTGGTTGTAAACTGCAGTAACTCTACATCCAACTAAAATAAAGCCTACCATGTATTTGGTTTTGGTTATATTCWTGGACTTTGGCCAGGAACATCCACAGAAATCATTTATTGCTTCCACTAGTGCTGAGAAGCATCATAGAACTGGARAATCACAGGATGGTTTGGGTTAGAAGGGACTTGAAATATTGTCTTGTTCCAACCTCCTGCTATGGACAGGAACATCTTCCACTATCCCAGGTTGCTCAGAGCCCCATCCAGCCTGGCCTTGGACACTTCCAGGAATGGGACATCCACAGCTTCTCTGGGCAACCTGTACCAGTGCCTAACCATCCTCAGAGTAATGAATTTCTTCCTAATATGCAATCTAAACCTGCCCTCCTTCAGTCTGAAGCCATTCCCCCTTGTCCTGCCACTAYAGGACCTTGCCATGAGTCTCTCTCCATCTTTCTTGTAGGCTCCCTTCAGGTACTGAAAGGCTACAATTAGGTCATCCCAAAGACAATATCCATGGGAATATGAAAATACTAAATGTAAACCTATTTTCTGATTTGTTATTAAAATGTAATTACCTTTATTTAACCCTCAGGAATGTTATCCACTGTGAGCCCCATCAGAAATTAATTGTGTGACTTCACTGGAGATATGAATGGTTCCACTAATTTRTTATTTCATGATAGGGCAACAGGTAAACTAACATTTAAATATAGTTGTTGTATATATGCACTTGCACACTACCCCAGAAAACAAGAACAGTGAGAAATGTAATGAGTCAACAAAAGTTGAACGAAGAAACTAAGGTTTTTTTAATGGCAAGTTGCAGAGGCATTGCACTAAAAGTGATAGTTTTTTTAGGGGAAAAAGGAATAAAAAACAAAACAGGCAAGAAAAGATGTATCTCAGAAGTGAGCCTTTAATTAGGTACATAGGGGAAGAGGTTGAATATCAATTTAAGCTTTAATGTGTCTCTCTACCAAAGAGYAACCAATCTCTTTGTATGGGTGTTCAAGGGCAAACATCTAATTTCTACTGGTGTCAAGGACAGGCAAAAATCTCAACATCTCTCTGCAATAAGTGTTTTCTCCATAGACATAAGTACCAGCAGGTCCAAGGGAGTGACTCCATGTGTCACAGACTGCCTAATRGGCCGATGCCAGCAACCTTTGCCACACTATCAGCACTGCCCTTACCACCCCAAACAAATCTTTTAACATGCGCCTGCCTCAGTTTCCCCACCTCCWGAAGAGTGGCAACATTTATCACAGCAGAGCAACACCACCAGGCTGCTGTCACGTCTGTGAGTGGCTCAGAGATCCCTGAATATGTGCTAACTTGGCACAAAAGTGTGTATTTACAAATGAAGATGTGTTCCATTGTTATGAATATTGTGTATTACAGGCTGCTTGCATTATCAATTTAAGGTGCACGAAGATTCAATCAAAGCTGTTTAAGGCCTTGAAAGAGAAGCTGCTCTGTGTACATCCTGATAGGCCAAGTGTTGATTCAGCCTACAGGCACGCACAAATAATATCTCCAGTCATTAGGGTCTAGCTTTTTTAAAAAGCAGTTTTCAAACTTTGAAAAATCCTTTCTATGTGTGATCTGTGAGTTGCCTTCTACATTGGGAGCTGATAAAATGCAGGAATGTTCACATTCATGAGACAATAGCTCTGACTGAATGCTGTAAAATGAAATAGTCTCTTTCAGTTTTTCCTTTCAAAAGGAAAATTGCATAAATAATACATTTGGGCCTTGCAATACAAAACAAGCACAATAGCTACTTTACAGCTTTCATCAAAATGAAGGCCATCTTTTTCATTTATATTATGAAACTGGTAATACAATATCATCATCTCTGATTGGCTGAAATCACCTAGACGGTGAGCTCTCCTTTCCAGATAATGCCACTCACTCCCTATGTCAATGGAATGTGTAATAGTGGGACATATAAGACAAATTTTTTGTCATTGGTTAGCAATGAAGCTTAAAAAAAGTAATAATGGAGATTTATAGAGGAATAAGCAAAGCTTCCCAGTGAAAAAAAATGTAAGACAATATCTGAAATGTTTCTGTATTCCCTGTCAATATTTTGCTTCCACTTTTGTGTTCCTCTGCATTCCTAATATGCTCTCTTTCAAAGGGGAGAGAATATGCAATGATGGAAAGGGTAGCTTAGTTTCAGAAAGAAAAGGTGAAAGAAGCTGTATGCTTAATTTCTGGATTAATATTAGATAGATGTCACCCCACCAGAGAGAAAAAACCCAAAAACCCAAAACAACAACCAAAAAAACCAAAACAACAAAACAAACAAATCAAACCTAAACAAAAACCAAAATATTTAGCAGATGTCCCAAAAGGRCAGGTGGCAGAGCTGTAGTTTGTGCTCCATCCTCACCACCATCCAGAGGGGTGCTTGACCAGCTCCCCATTCTCAGCTAAAGCTCCTTCTCTGACAGCTATCTTTGCCTTCTCCACTCTCTGTTCCTTGCCTTTCATTTATTGACCTCAGCCTTGGAGTAGACCTGACACTKAACCAAACATGGAGATGACTAATCACACAAATCCATTCACAGCCATCCTTAGGGAATTCTCAAGCCCTCATAGCTACAGTTATTTTGCATTTCCCCAGCTCTTTGCTGTATCACGAGAGAATATGACATCATGTCTGGGTAAGGAATGATATTTTCTTTCATATGATCATCCCTCTACCCTTCATTTGCTCTCTCCATTGTAGTGGCATTCTTTATTTCTTGGATGTGTTCACAAACTGCACATCCTGAGCTGATTTTTCTGCCTCACACTGGCCTTTCAGAATAGGCTGTGCACCCAGAATAAAAACCAAAGCAGAAACATGCCACCAGTTTAGGTGGCAGCTGAGACAGACACTTYGCAGAGCCTCCTCTTGGACTGAAGAGGACATGTTGGTATTTTCTGACAAGTTTAGTTCTGGTCTACTCCTGCCCACAAAGCATTCCACTGGAAACAGGAGTAAACTAACTGCTAAATGTGCTGGCTTTAACACGCATCAGATACAGAGAACATTTCATCAACCTTTCCCAGACAGTTCTCTGCTGAAGCTACACATCTAAATGTCATGGAAGTAGCAAAACCAGCTCAGAATGAGCAATGTTTTGTTCTTGGTGTGGATATTTCAGTCCATCTTGCTGTATGTTTGCTTCCTTAGTCAGGCTGGCATATGCAGAGCTGCCTTTGGGAGTCCCTGGGTTTTGTCCAAGGTCTTTGACTACACCTCATTAGGACCTTGAAAGGATTCACTGTGCTAAGGCATCCCACTGGTCTATTTAGAGACCAGCACGATGTGCCAAGTTAAAAACAAGACCTACCTGACCTGTGTGACACAGCAATTCCTTGAGAATAATTTCTCCATTACTGTGCCTTGACTTTTCCTGCTKGAAAATGAAAGTTGGCTGCTCTGTGAGTGTTTTGAGCATGACTTGCCATTTTTATTGATGGCATTAGGCCAGATATTGTTTAACTAAACCCCAGTTGTGTTTGAGATGGGAGAGTGTGCTACTAAACTTCCATGGTTAGTGCAAACCCTACTGAGGGCTCTGTTCCTTCTGCACTTAATCACTCTCTCATTGATTTACAATTCTATTTTCTGCAAGGACAGACTTCCCTTGTTCTGTTTATTGAATTCAACAGTAAGGGTTCATAATCCTTTTCCTTTCTCATTTTAACATTAGAGAGAGTGGAAGCTTCTCACTTTCAAGCTGGGAACTTTCAGTTCTGTTGCTAAATGCAGCTAGAGCAGAAATTCCTACCTTAACTTTTTAAAGTCTATTTTCCCCATCAGATGAAGAAACCCAAATCTTCCATGCAGGTACTAAAGTCAGGCATTCTAAATCCACATCTCTAAAYTGAACATTGACACATATCTTCTGAGCAAAACTGCAGCTACTAGATGTTATTTGAATGCCAAGGTCAACCATTAAAATTATTCCCTCTCCCACATCATTATAATATTGTACTACAAATGTCATCAGGATGGTGACATGGATTGTAAGACTATAACATTAATTTTCAGCTGGTTTGCAATTATATTTCTTTCACTGTGGAAGTGTTAGCTCTGATTTGATAAAGAATAATGCTRTGTCAGTACCTGGGAAGGAGAATTGCAAAGGAAAGATCCCAGGTGCTGAGAACTCACCAGAACTACGTCCCTTGGAAAAAAATCATCTCGGCCCAGGTCAAATACCAACATATGTCTGTTAAGGTATAGAACTGAGATGGACATGACTAAATAGCCATTTCACAAAAAGTACTTGCAGCACATTTCTGGTTCGGTATATATTTCTCCTCTACCTCATTGGACACAGCATTCTTCACTCTTTTTGTACCAGCCCCCAGAATAGTGTTGAGGAAAAATGTCCTGGCTGCCTTTACTCTCACTTTTTCTCTGTCCTGATGTGGAGACCACAGCACAAACACAGGTATGTCACAGTGAGCTTTAGTCACTTCTRCTCATCCAAAAGTCCTTTAAGAGTTCACTCTTAGCAAGAGCCTTACAACAAACTACCAACAGTTCCAGTTGAGACAGCCACGATACACAGAGCATTACATACAATTCCAGAAGACTTTAAGCAGTTTCCCATACAGAGTAACTCCATACCTCATCAGAAAGCTTCAAGCATCTCCCCACACAGAACAACACCATACCACTCCAGAAGGCTGCAGCATCTACCCTCCTTGTCCTCCACCCAGCCTTTTATGCCCTGCTGCTGATGCAGTGCACCTGTGTGCCCTCTGTGCCATTCCCTCCAATGCTGCTCACCTGTGCTGCACAGCTGGGGCCAATGAGGGATGACTGGGCACAGCTGGGGCCAATGAGGGATGACTGGGCACAGCTGGGGCCAATGAGGGATGACTGGGCACAGCCCACCCCAATCACCACCTGATCTACAACCAGCAGAGAGGGACTTGACTGGGAGTAGTCAATGGCCTTGAGGGAAAAAAAAAGAAAAAAAAAAGTCTTTGAAGACTGGTTTTAAACACTATCTGAGCACAGGAGGCTTAAATCAYGTTAGATGTGGACTTGTCCATTCTGCTTGATGTCAAACAAGAATGCTTTTTTTCCTTAACTCTATACGTATGGGTATAGAAAYATGTGATGATTGTGTCTCTGTTGAGCTTGAGACAAGAGGACTCCTTGATTCAAGGAGTTACCTGTTGCATTTAGGTAAAACCTTACAAAGGGAAGGCCTTGTAAAAACATGGCTCAGAGCTGCYACTTGGGCTAARCAGAAAAGGACTATGGGAAAGTGACTCAGCTGAATTAGAGGTAAAAAACCAAGTGGTGCAACCATTGTGTGTTCACTTCGTGGTTTATGGTGGTTAGTTGAATTATGTTTGTTATGATTTAAAAGTWTATCACTGATAACAGGCTAACTGCTTAAAAAAGCAGGGTTCTTACAATGAAGGGGCTTTCCTTTGCGCCTGCCTGGAGACCCTGTGTCACTACAGACCCTCAGCTCACAGTAACCTTGAGATGAARTGATGAAGTTCAGTGTGGAGGGTGAACACTTCATTCCCAGCGAGGGAAGTGGTTTTGCAGTCAGCTGCACAAGCAATCATGTGAAAATCTCTTCTCTTCTTTCTCAAAAAATGTTTTCTTGTTTACACAACCCACAGCGCTGTTACCACTCCCAGGTTTCTCCCTGCTAGTGCTAACTCTGAAAAGGGAAACTGCAGGGCAATAGTGAAATTCACTTCCTACTTACGTACCCTATGAGCTCTCTGGGGTTTTGATTGCATCCTCTACTACTGCTTTTTTACATCCTACTACTGCTATTACTTACTCAACCACCACCTCCTAATCATCCTGAAATGATGATAATGTTAACAGCAATTAACCAGCTCTCCTCTAAAAATACACTATTTGATTGTGTAACAGCTAGGAGATGTGAAGACAAATAACTTAATTACTCTGCACTTGATCTTTTCATACCTCAGCGTCATCCTTTCCTCAGGGAGAGGCCAGAGCTCGAGGAGCGAGGAGGAAATATGGTACAAAARATTCTTAACATTAGCTTATGAAAATCCTGGTGAGTGGGCATTGATAGCAAGCAGTCARCTCACAGAGAAAACAAATTTTGTCTCAGCAGAACAAAACTGAGTGCACGTGGAAAAACAGTAGCTCCTGAAAAGCACAATAAATTGTACCATGAACCCTCCAGCCTTTAAACAAGCCTGTAACATAATAAATCTTCTATTACTCCTTGTTTCAAAGGTTCTCAGCTCTTCTGTTGTGTCTCACATTTGGAAGTACTACCTAAAGAGCATTTTAGGGTACAAGTTACCAGCAGGTGAGGTCCAGGCTCATCTCAGGCTCAAAGAAAAAGCCARCAAATTGTGCCACATCTCTGCKTGTACAAGTGTCTTAAAAAAAGAGCTATAAAGCACTGCAGGGGCAAGGAGAAAGTAACCCCAACCCAGGGTTAGGGAAAAGGAGAGAAGGAGTTGGCAGGGACCCCAGAGAGAAGGCAGGGATTCCTGGAGGCACTTGGGTAGTGACCAAGAAGTGATGCAGCAGCAGATGTTCAGGGAGAAGTCAAAAGGTGAGAAGGATACAAGTGAGACTTGGCATCAAAAGGTGAAGGCCACTGACCTAACACAGAATTGTCTTTCAGAAATTGTAAGTCTTCAGTGGACTTATAGTTTGCAGCTTTCTTCAACTTTTTAATTCCAAATATTCAAGTTTCTTGTTTAACAACAGGCAAACCAGACAAACCCTCAAAACATCACTCCAAACAAGTCCTCAGAGTACAAAAACTTGCTGCTTTTATTAAAAGTATGGAATGCATTATGCTTTCTCCTTAAGCTCAGTTAGTTGGCTCATTCATTCAGCTTAGACACTTCAACTAGTAAAGAAATTTAACTCCTTTCTACAGCCTCATGGATAGCCTTGAGATTTTTACCTCTCTGCTCTCTGTCTCAGCCTTCTTGGTAAACCTGAGTGGCCAGGAGGTTAGACTTCCACCTGAGAGGAGTTTCGTTTCACTTTTACTGCTAAAGGTGCAGCTATCAGAGACCTCAGAGCAGCAGGTCCATCTCAGGGCCCAGAGGTGAGAAGGAAAGCATCCAGTCCTTCCAAACCCAACATCTGGCAGACAACACAAACTGATTTCAATCTATCCCACAATCCCTGTGCTTTCCTTTGTCTAACTGCTCAAAGGTGATAAAGGGTCTCTGGACAAATGCCTTCAATGCAGACATCATTCATTTCTTCTCAAAGAGACATTGGGGGTGTTCATTAGTGCCCATCCCTAGTTCTGCTATCTGTGGGTCCTTTAAGCTAAGATACTCGCTCTCAAAGCCTCTGAGAATTTTGAGATACAAAATTCAGTCATATTRTTTTGTGTATCTCCTCATCTCTGCCCTAAATGCCTATAAAGTAAGTGGCTTTTGACTTTAAACCTGGTTCTMGCTGGTGTATTTTCTAGCATATATTTTTATACCTAAAATACACATATATTTTATTGGAATTGTGTTTGCTGGACAGAGAGATCATYGTTACCCATACTGACGATCAGCTCACATAAATCTGGGTGCCCAGGAAATCTCTGGAGCCACTACCCAGAAACCAGTTCAGAGCAGGAGCCCAAACTTGGTGTTCACCCTTTTGTGCATCCTCCAGGGCTCCTTGACTCCAGAGGGTGTCCAGAGAGGACAGAGAGTCATTTGGGAAAACTGAAACAAGCAAAAACAACCACTGCAATATAAAAATGAATTTGTTGTTGAAATTCTGAGGCCAAACACCATCTATGTCATTTCACAAAGCAAATTTAACCTCTGAGTTACCTGTACCAGCTTCACCTAAGTAGCCACAGGTTCACTTTCATCCCTGTTTTCATCTTAATGTGTAGGTTGGACAACAAAGATAAGAGATAGATAAAGACAGGTAAATAATGGCCATTGTGAGCTATCTGAAACCAAACTGGGCTAAATTTCTTGGAGACTCTATATGTGGTTATTGTGTGGGCAATAGCATGGAACTTCTTTTATTTATGGCCTTTACTCTCATAATCTTCCAGACACTTTAGAGATGTCTGTCACCATGTCAAAGGCAAAAAATCCTCTGCCTTTCAAGCCCATGCTCACTGGATATGTGCTATCATAACACTTCAAGTAGAGGACCATGGAAATAGTGGGGAGGTGCCCATAAACACAAGATTTTGGGGGGAAAAAAGATAGAGGGATTTACTGGAAAGGGACGTTATGTATTTCCATTTTCCCATGTTTAAATCAGACAGAACATCTATCCACTTATTCCAAAGTAATTCTGAAAATACCATATATTTTCTGTTCACTCTGCTGTTTTTGCTGTKGGTGGCTGAAAATGGTTCATTGACACTTCCAGGTGAAACCACGTGGGCATTTGGCTTCAGTGTTTTTACATAAAACCCTCCTCATTTTCTGTTTGGGGATCAATACATCAGCCATCTCCAACAGCAGCTCACAGAAAAGATTGGAGAGCAGCTTGTACATCAAAAGCTAAGTATGAAAAAAATTAACAAGGAAGAAATTAAATCATTAAAACTCAGCAGTATTTTCCCCAAAATATTTCATCATAATACTTCACTCTATCTTGCTGCTCTAGACCGCAAAGCACGTTGCACAGGATGATAAATTACATTATCTTCATTTTACAGATGGGAAACTGAGGCAAAGGAAAGCAAATAGACTTTCTCAATGAATTGATAATAGGAAACTTATTTTCTGACTCTCAGTCTGGCAGTCTATTCAGTAGACTATCCTGTCTTTAATTCCTATTTGAAAAGGGTGAAAGAAATAAATGTGCTGTTATGTTAGCTTTTGCAAATCCATTTTCCCTTAGCACCAAGACAAAAAAAAAAAGCAAGAGTCAAATGCTTAAAATAGTTAAAAATATTAAAGCACACAATAAGACTATTTAGTTGCATTTACAGCTGGCAGAAGACTCTGACATCCTATTTTTATTTCATATTTTTTATAGCTGAAGATTTCATTGTACTACCTGAAAATCATGGTAGTTTGCCGACAAGCTTGCAGCTTCAAGTGCTCATTTTCAAGCCAACTGTATTTGAAAACAATGTTTGGCACTGAAAATAAGCAGAGATATAAGAAAAATATTAAAATCGCTATGGGAGTGACAGGAAAAAATGGAGTGAGACAGATTCCTCCAGCCTGATCCTTTATGATTCTTTTCTAGTTATTGAGTATATAAATTTCAATCCCCTAGTACAGCTGAGGGGGGAGAAAAATACATGATTATCATATCACTCAAAGCTGCATAACTTTAAAATCAGCTCCAATATAAATTCACTCTCTATAAAATGACTTTTAATATTCTTTTCCTTAACATAAGTATTAAATTTTGTATGATTAAAAATTTATTTACTCTCTCTTCCTTAATTTAGATTTTTATTTGTTATCATTGCCATTCCCATCTGATCTCAACAAAATCTCTCCGTGCTTTATGGCAAGAGYGTACCACTACCTGTGACACATCACTGGGCTTTGAAAGCTAAGCCTTAAAGCAAATTAAAAGTGACCACTCCAACCTCAGACAACGTGAATTATGCTGCTGTTTCACACAGGGAAAAAGGGGAGAAGGAAAGGGAAGTGAGATTAGGAATGCACATGTGAAAGAGCTACATGTCTACAGCAAGAGCCTGTCACYTAATTTACATTGTGACCCACTGGAATTTTGTCATATTAACTCACCCTGTTATTTTATAGCTCACAGGGTCTGAATGTGTCCCAAAAAAAGTAAATAAAACAAAGTAAAGTGAACATCATGCGGGTTTTGTTCACTCAGAGCATCACACCTGAATACTCTTCTCTCCAAGACAAGGTAGCTCAGCTTGTGCCTGTACCAGTTACAAAAAGAAGTCTAAAAAACCCTAGAAACCTAAAAACTGATCTATGATAAAATACATTCAAGTAAATGCTGGTAGGAACATTGCCATAACCAACAGTGARCCAACATCCTTTACAGTCCATGACAGCTGTTTTGGGGAATGACTTGGGGTTTGTCAGTAATTCTGTTTTTTCCAGTCATTCACCCTTAACTTGATTTTTTTCTTCCCATTTTTCAGTGGAATATAAGGGAATAGAAGGAGTGAATCATTATTTTAATCTAGGAGTTGTTCACTCAAAAGGTGTGTAAATCAGGTGGTTTAATTGTTTCATATTCCTGCTCTCCCTGCCCCACACACATTCACACTGGCACATCACACCACCTATTGCAAATTATATATGTTTCAGAAAAACATAAGAAAGTCATATTGGAATATGTCTTCCTGATCCACCAGCAGTCTCCCAAGCAGAGGAAACCGTGACATTTCCTAGGAAGAGCATCCCACAGGCTCCCACTTCCCACATGCATGGTATTTCCACAGCACATGGTTGGTGTGGACTCTCTCTCCRTGGACTGGCCTAATGGAATTCTGAATGCACATCAGCTTTTACTGTCTGCCACATAATGCAGTAATTTTGACCAAACTTTTTCAGCTGTGAAAAAGTGCCCATAAAATTTTCTGGCTGTAAAACTTCACCCAGGTGGCTGTTCCAGGTTCCATCAGTCCAGCCTGGAGGGAGCGGCGTGCCKGGCTGACACATCACTGGCCTTCTGCTCCCTTTCACAGCTTACCATGAAAGAYTTAAACATGCTCAATAGAAAAGTCAGCTTTTGAAATACTCACCTCCTGCTCTGAATGGAATAGCTTTTCCCTGCACATCAGGGAATGGGTCCACATTAAAAWGAGCCAATGATGCCTCTCCTGGAACAGCAGCTCGCTCAAGTCCCAATAAAGACCATCGAGAAAAGCCCAATTTGAAGTCAATGTCCATATTTTCACCTTAATATAAGCTGATTTTGGCTTACTGTCTCTATGTACAAGTAATATCAGATTTGTCATGGAGTCTTTATAGAAGATATATTTTAAGCCCTCTAAACTGCATGAAAAACCCAAGGATTATTTTTAAGAGCTATGCTCTTTTTCTTTCACTGATCACTGTTAGAGAAAATCATAAAGGCTGAACCATTCTTGCTGGCTTTATTGTTTGCATATATTTCAAAAAAAAACTTTTATTCTGTTTAAAAACACTTTGATGTTACTTTTCATGCATCTTTCTTCCTTTGTAAGAATGTTATAAGAAATTATTTTGAGAAACACACACAAAAATGTGCAGTATCAACATTGCCTTTGTGTGTGAAGGATGCTCCTGAAGAAGGTGCAAGAGAACAATTCCCCTCCAGCCCTTGAAATGTGGTTAAAATATTAATTAAAGATGATAATTAGTCAAATTGTTTGTCAAGTGTTTGTCTGCATCCAATCCAACAGAAGATGCTTTTATTTCATGGTCCTTAATTTTAGAGCAATGAAGTGCACAGGCCCTTTTGAGGAAGATATTCACAATTTTAGGTATCGCACGGACAGATAATAATCCACTCCCATTGTTCAAAAATCYTTAGGTTTTTCACACCATCCTGCATGCTCTTTATATTCAACAAACAGTACGCAGTCTCTGTATCAGCCTGGAAAAGAGGAGGCTGTGGTCTGGCCAAATTGCAGCCTTCCAGYGCCTGAAGGGAGCCAGCAAGAAATATGGGAAAGAATTTTTACAGGATCATGTAGCGACAGGACAAGGGGGAATGGCTTCAAACTGAAAGAGTGTAGGTTCAGATTAGATTTTAGGGAAAATTTCTTTACTGTGCTATCTTAGACAGTGGACAAATGTCATAAATTACATTTCAAAGACACAAGAARTAATATTCCAAAGACAATGTTCTCCCCAGCTTTAAACTGGGGTGGGGAGGGGGCTGTGTGGAATTCAGGGCAAAGCACACTGTGCAATGAGGGGCTGCAGGAAAGAATCAGTGTCATTGTGATGAAACACTGAGGGAATGTGGTGACCTTAAAATGCCCTTGGAAAGGGCCAAGAGCGAGGCAAGTTCTCTAGGAAGGAACCAGATATTGAGCTGGAGGATTTAAGGCTACGCTGGATGGAATATGAAGGGACTAAGGCTAAAACTACTGTGAAACTTATGCATCTCTGCACACAGACCCCAAAAAGATAGGTGCAGTCAGCTGCTGGAGCCTAAAGACAAGATATTGTACAAGTCACAACTGCACATGGCACTCAGTGCCATGATCTAGTTGACATGGTGGTACTTGACCATAGGTAAATGTGTAAATGGAGCTATTTTTACAATAAATTAAAAAATTACGATATAATAGCAAAACAGGTCGAGCTGAGGAATTTTAAAAATAATTACAGTGTGATATTAAATATTTCATTCTCTTACCAGTGTAGGGTGAGATGACAGATAGGAGATGAAATTTTAAAGTTCAGTCTGTCTATCTACCTAAAGCAGCTCTCTCGGCATTTACACCGTGGTCAYCACTGCTCTATCTGAGGAGCTATCAGAGCACTTGTGAACTGGGGAGTTAAAAGAAAAGACCTCTTTTTATCTCAAAGGTCATGTGGATGCTATAAAAATACAGATATGCAGTTCTATAAAATCTTGCAGGCCAAAAGGTACATCTATTAAAACAAAACACGTGTGCAGATCAGTGTTTCCCTGCTCCAGCCTTCCTGCAGGGACACAGCTGAGCTCTGCTGGATCTGAGTCCCATTACTGGGGAGGAAGCAGCTACATCTATTAATTTATTAATTTATTAATTTCAGTTATTTTATTTATTTCATATTTTATTTAATTTATTACTACTATTAATTAATTTCAATTACTTATTTATTTCATATTTTATTTATTCATTTATTACTAATATTCATTAATTTCAGTTACTTATTTATTTCATATTTTATTTGTTCATTTATTACTACTATTCATGCTGCTCTGCTCGTTCAGTTTAAAATATGCAAATAATAGAGAATGTCCTGTCAAGGAAAGTTGATTTCTCTCTTGTCCTTAATGGAACACACAGAGAAATTCAGGCAGCAGCAGTCCCCCATCCCACGAAAAACAATCCCAGGGTCTCCTCCACCTCAAGCACACTCTTGTTCCAGCAACAGTCTGTTGTACATGACTTGGGGCAGCCTTGCAAAATTTCTCCTTTGAAAGGCATCCAAACTATCACTGCTGGCAAAAAAAAGGGAAGGATCTTCCCCTGTCTTTCATGAATCTGGTCAAATGCAGAAGGGAAATGCAAGGGGAAGGCAACAGAGTGTWTTTTTAATGCAAATATTACCCTCCTCTTTTACAATCTTTAGCAAACAGGCTTGACACTCAATAACCCAATTAGGTAAATGGAAATTTTTACTCAATTTATGGCTGTATAATCAGGCATAGTGAGGAAGAAAGTGACAATGCAAATGGGGAAGGTATCAAGGAGATTTTGTTCCCTTTGTCAAAAGGTTTACAAGTCCCTAACAGAGACATTCTGAAAAACTTTAATTTAATCTTCCCCAATTGTTAAAAAGCATCCGTAAAAAAATTTATTTGAAACCAAGAACTTATGAGCAGAAAGGAGCCCAATTTTCTGAAATACTAAGATCCCATACTCTCACTGATTTCAATCAAGCCTTCGGGAAGTTCATGATATGGGAAAATGTCCACACGCACACACAGGGAAAAAAAAATAAAAAGCACTCTTGTGTTATGACATTAAATTCTAGGTCTAATGTTGTGCTGGGAATAGTTATTTACACTGCTGGCAAATTTCATATCAGAAATCCTAGTCCACTGAGAATACTCTCCCCAACACTCTTTCCCCCCCMAAAAAAACCCTAAAACACTATGCATTTAAAATTCCTTTTTTTTTTTTCTATGTTTCATTAATTGTATTTGCGAATACCTACATATTTGTAGATTTACAGGTCTATGTGTAAAAATCTGTGGCTATATATAATAAGAGATGAAGTAGAACTTCACATGCAGAAATAAACCGTGTGCTGTTGAGGCATTTGTGTTTATCTGAGTCCATTTCCTGTTGGTAACAAAAGTAAAATCTCAGAGCACTTATTTGTCTATTTACGTATGGATTTAGGTTCCCTACTTCTCATACTCAGACACTGTTTCCTAGATCAGGTAGCTGAGTCACAGAACCAAATAATTCTCAAGGATCAGGAAAGCAATATAAACTCCTGGTAATATCACAAGACAGGTTAAACATACATGATAGATTACAGTGACATACCCAAATACTGGGTTATGCAATAATACTTTTGGTAGCTAGGCAACTTTTAAAAATCCTTCTAGTTAATGAATTCAAAGTCACAGAGACTTACATTTCTAAGTAACTTAACTACTTCTGAAATGTTTCCTAGCCTAACTTGTCAAAATGCATGCCATAATAAACTTGAGCCAGTTTAAATCCTGAGGTATCTTTCTGATGTTTAAACAGCTGACTGTTTCACTGCTACCTTTTCTAATTAAACTGTACATTCTGAAAATAGCATTGTGACAAAACATGCTAATTGCTAATGTTTGAGTGACCTCCTGAGACTGGCCATATGTTAGGAAACACTGCTTAGCAGGGACTCGTTTGTGTGCTGGATTTGACAGAGGCATTATGGAAATGGAAAAGCCAAGTGTTCACTACTCTTGGAATGGAACTAATTCTGGACTGTTCAAKGCATTTAAAAATATGGGTTCCATCTGCAAAAGCAGCCTGACTCCATTCCCACTGCAGTCAGTGACTATAGGTCAATGCTCCATGCTTTGGAAAAACCTCGCTGTGACGATCACAAAGGATTCACTTCCTAATGAGAAGTTCCCCTCTGAGCCCTAGTAGAACTTGGATCAGTAACTCCACGATCACACTGGTGCTCTCACACTTTGTAGGGCTCCAGTCTTTAAATAAGCACTAGCAGAGTTAGTGYCACTCTTCTGCTTTTCCTTGCTTCTATGTTTAGTTTCTTCACAATTCTATATTGTGCAGGATAAATGCAGCAGGTGCAATGATTATATCCAAASTTCCAAATAATTCTAAACTCCAGCAGTGTAAAATAAATGCAAATACCATTTTCTTGGGTTTGTAAAGTAACTGTAGGTGTTTATTAGAGTAAAACACCAAGTATCTCAAGCACCCTGGTAGCAAGTTACCACTCCCATACCTTACCTTGGAGCATCTTCATCGTTTCACATTCAGTGCCTCTGTTTCATAGCAGTGTCCAACAAAACCATGCAAGAGGTTCACTAATGTCATGAGAGAGACTTTATTGTCAATGGAACAACTTTGCTTCTTTAATGTTCACAGTGTGAGTCTACAGATAATGCTTTTAATGTGAGCTGGGCATTTTTGGTGGTTACTGTACTTTGGAAGCAGCAGAATAGTGTTTGGTGTTTAGCTCTATCCAGTTTTGTTCCACCTGCTGAAATGGCCATCCTCTTCTGGGTCTCCCACACACCCTCTCAAGGTATGTCAACCAAAGTCCAAGCACTGCAGAAGTTTCAAAATTTACTCTATAAATGGAATTACATGCAAAATAATTAGACCCATAGAAAAATAATTATTTGCAAAAGCAAGCCAAAAGGCATGGTCTTCACCAGCATTATTRCATCTATTCTTAATCAGTGCTAATATAACACTAAAAATAAGGATGAGATGGAGTAGRGGGAAGAACAGATTTGGGGGTACAAAGTGGGGAAAGCAGCAGGTAAAAAGGAGAAGGAAAAGTGAAGGGGCKGCATGATATACATTAAGAGATTAAAAGGAAAAGCCATCGGTTGTTAGCATTCAACCCTAATATTATATTTTACCAAAGAGAGAACTAAAAGACATTAACTCATGTGTACTTTCTGATTTGTAAGTGTCATGCTAAGGGTTAGAAGATGAACAAGTAAAGGATAAATCTATTTGGAAACTTTTGTTTGAACTTCCTTAGCATGTCTTTGACAGCAAAGCCAGTCCTTATAAACTCTTCCTACAAGGACTTTAATAAGACATTTTAAAGATAAATGCTCACAAAATATTAGCACAAGGAAAAATCGGAATTTTTAATCATGAAAATTTTCACTGCAAATTTAATTCTAAAGCTTACAAGCATCTGTCTGACAAAAATTCATTCCTGTGCCATAAGCAAATAGAAATAACTTGAAACCAAACTCACAGTCATTTTTTCACAGGTTATCCATATTAAGACCATATGATGAAACAGAGATGTATGAAAGCTATGTGAAACTATGAATACACTTAGACTATGTACAAATAATAATCAGAAGGAAAGGTTAAATTTAAATAATTATTCATTGCAGGAAAATCAGTCCCTAACATGCTTCTGGAAAATACTTTTGGATTTAGTTCTATGATGATGAGCTTTAATTTCACCTTGCATGTATAGTTTGATTTAGTTGTCAATAATTTTAGCTAGTTTCTTAACTAAAGTTGTGATGCTTAGGATCACAACTTTACTGCACTTTTGCAATTGTCACCTGAAATAAATGTGTCCTTTCCTCTTTAATCCCTCCTGTTCATTGAGGTCTCCCGTTTCTTCATTCTTAGGAAGAAAAATAAACAAGGGAGATTTTTGTACTTTCTACCTTGTTTCATTTCTATCAATACACTTCAAGCTTTCAGTTTCACAGAGGGTCTTGGGGGCAGCCAAATTCCTGAAGGGCAGGTTCAGAGATCACATCCTAAATTATGGTAATGGCTACAGAATTGATCCTAAATTATGGTAATGGCTAGTGAAATGACCATCAGGACTGCAAGTGTTCTCAGCAAGCAGTCTAAGCTTGCTAGACTATTTTTCAGATTCAAACATATGTTAAAGTTTTTTATGAAGTATCAAATCTCCAGTGTCCACTCCACACAATATCCAATACAGGTGACCTTCCACCCCACATTATTTTGTTTTTTTCCAGTGAAGGAAAACTATCCCTCTGATTAACCTATTCTCTTAAGAGATGTAGACCTCCAACCAGTTCACAAATCCACCAGTTCTGTTTTCTAGACTCCTCCTCTCCTGCCTAAGTGGAGATWTGAGCCGGTTGCCTTCTCATGGTTGTGTCACCACTGCTGCAGACTCAACCCCCTCCATTTGTAACCAAGCACTGGGAACATGACCGTGGTTCTATCAGGTCAATAACTCGGGTGTCAGCTTTGGCTTAGAACTCTAAACCCTCGTGTTCAAACTCCTTCTCAGACCTGAGATCCACTTTGCTGTACATCCATGTCAATTACTTCCCAGTTATGGCAACTGTCTTTCCCTCTGGCCTTGACCTTGTGCAAACTTATTCCCTTTATATTCATGCAAAACACCGCTGTGGAGTCCATTATCTCAATTCTGCTCTTTTAGGATGGGCCCACGTAATTTCTCTCGCTGTGCTCTTTGGTTCCTCCTTTCTGCTGTGTCAGACAGGAGCTGTTTGTTTGCCCCCTACACTGTGATTTCTCTTTCACCACCAGGTCACAGTGCTCTTGTTTATAAGCCACTTGTCACACTTCCAGACTGCCAGTGTATACTTTCTCTAATGGCCCATTATACATAGGTTTTGAAAGAGTTCTCCACACACACCCACAAAGCCATGCCAATTACTCTCCTTCTTTTAAGCTCYTCCCAAGGCACCCAAAAACCTCTTGCTTCAACATTAAACTACCATGTTCAGAGATTTTTTTTCTCTCCCCTTTGCCCACCCCCACAGCTTTTCTGGGTTTGTGCAGTGCTCAGCACAGGGCAGCCATGTCCTGTGACCACAGCTCCCATGAGCTGCAGGGATGCTGAAAAAGGTCATCACCAAAAATAAAACCTTTATGAAAAGTAAGGGGAGCAAGCCTCTTCCTTACACTGTTGGAACACTTGACATAAAGGCAACAAGGAAAATGCTAACTTATCCTGTCATGCAAACACCAGAAACTCCAAAAATAATAGTAACCCATCAGCCCCTACATTATTTCCCTCAAGGTCCTGCATGTGCTAGTCTTTTCCTGCTTTTCTCTGTGTTGTGTAAGCAGCTGGGACTTGAAATGAGAATGCAGGTTCATCTCTTTCAGCCGTGCAGATATCTCATCACCACAGCATTACTCCAAGTAATGAAACACAGACATTAATTCAGAGTGTKACTACCTCCCCCAGTCAGTCCAGAGGCACAAAGCAAAACTGCAAAATTTCTGCAGCGTGTATAACTTACAAGATGTTCTTAAATTAAGAAAAAAATATAAAAGCATATCTTAATAGCAAGTGCAAGATCTGATGTCTGAGAAATATATTCTAGTCTGCTTCAAAATGTTGGCATTTTCAAGACAAGACCATTTAAAGGGCATAACCTAATGAATCATTAGCACCAAAGCCCATATAAATTAAAACTATAATAAGATGCTTTTAGAATCATCACCCCCCCCCCTTTTTTTTCTCTCCACCCTTGTTATTTCACTTTCAGAGAATATCCAGAAGTACATTTACTTAAATGTCTCTTAAAAATGGCTCACTCTGATAGATTTGATGGACTCCATTTTTCTTCTGTCACAGGAAATAAATTGGACCTGGTGTTTTTAAAGAAGAAAAAATGTGTCAGATCAGATTCCTATTCTCAGTAGAAGGGGAAAGACATTTCTCTCATTATCAGGATCTGCCCTAATTTCAGATTAAGTTTTACATGATATACATGAATTCATATATTTACTTTCTTTCTACAGGTGTCTACATAAGGTTATAGCATTTGTGTTCACACATTGATATTTTTCTGAGGTTTTCTGAGAATTGAATAATCCAGAATAGGTTATTCTCAGGATTATATCAAGATTCTGTAATATTCAGTCATTTAGGGAATGGTCCATGGAGGAAAAAGGCAAAGCAAAACAAAATAAAAAGCCCCACAAATACAAACAATCCTCAAATATTTTAGCTCTGACTGGTCTCAGCTCTGGCCCAGCCCGCCTTTATGGACAGAGAAAAACCACAGTTCCCAAATTCTCAGAGAACCCCAGGGGGGGAAGACTTGACCACACTCCCAATGGCAAGATTTGATCTCAGAAAGAGGAGATGTAATTTCTGAAGTCTCTCCTGAACTTTATGTACAACCCATCCACAGCAACTGACAAAGGAGAGAAGCTGCTCTCCAGTGCCACACAGTACAATTTAATGTGATGGAAATGGAAATTACTCTTTTCTGAATAAGATCACACTGTTAATTTATTATTTTTTGGACTCTTATGTTCTTTTCCTCCACYCCCCAAAAGGGAAAGCAGTATCTCCATAAACTGCTTCCTAAAACACAACTAAATCACTTTGAAGGATGGAGCCAAAGAAAACTGTTCTTGGGAAGTCTACTTGTAAAGTCTTGCCAGCTCACCTGAATAAATTTCTTTATGTGATTCTGTGCAAATTAGTTCTCTTTGATTTAACTGGCCTCTGCATTTTTTTTTCCTTTTTTTTTTTAATGTTTTTGCACACAGACAATTTTTGGAACTTTTTACCTTTGAAACAGATGTCTGCAAAGGTGGAATAAAGCTAATCTAGGGACAGAATAAGCAGAATCAACAAAAAAAAAAAGCCTTAAGTGTTTGAGGTCACATATCAAACATAGGTATAATAGCTATAATTTTAAAGTACAATAAATTTCTACAGTGGTTGCACTGACAAAGCAGCAATCTGAGTTTCCCACCCTGCTACCAGTGGTCAAAGATGCCAATATTTGAGATTTGGATCTAGAATGTGCTAGAGATGAGGTGAGAAAACTAAGGGATTAAAAACAAAACAAAAAAAAAAAAAAAAAAAAAAAAAAAAAAAAAAAAGAAAAAAGAAAAAAAAAAGAAAAAAAGGCAATCCAATTTAGGAGTTCTAGTTCTAAGTAATTTAGTTGCTTTCAGAAACCCACCCACATGGAAAAACATGAAAATGAGCACCTATAGGCTGAGTGCTGGTACACCCACTTCACCAGACTGCTGTTAGTCATTTCTAGCAAAGTCTCTACAGCACAAGCCAGCATATGAGCCCAAATATTCCATTCTATTCTGTTTTCATCTTCTTACACATTACTGACAACTGWAAGGTGAAAGAAGTGCAAGCTAAATAGAAGTACTAATTAAAGGAAAATATTTTCATATTTGTTTTGATTTGAATGGTTTAAGTGGGATGAGCAGAAGCAAGAACTGACTGTATGGAGAAAGGGGAGGGGACAACAAGATTTATTTATGAAAGATATATCATTGATTCATTAAATGAAAMAACATTAATTATGATAGGTTGGGAAGAGTCTCACACTGGCAAAAGGAGGTGGATGGACAAATTCAAATATTCTGCTAATTTGTGGATTTTCCTGTTTTTTAAAAAAAAAGTGTCAGAATGAGCCATGCCATCTCTTTGCCATCATTTTCCACTAAGCAGTATTTCACAAATGTGAAATATCCAGGGAATGTRGAATTCCACACAGTGTACCATCTCTCTCAGGGTACAGGCATCCATCTCTCCTGCTTCCCTGCCAAGGGATGGGTCTCTAAAGCATTGCAAGGCTGCTGTGCCAAGGAGTAGCCCTCAGAATTTGGAGAGGCTGATCAGAACTATTTTAGTCAAAACCACAAATCATTTCATTTTTCCAAAAAAGGAAGAGAATTTCATAAAACTGATCTGGCAAGCAAGATCATGAGCCTAAGGAGAGCCCAATTAAACTCAACAGATTCTCTCTGATGTGGCAGCAAAGGGGAAGAAGCACTTAAAGGAAAACTGAATCATAAAATAAAAGATAATCTGTTCACTACACACAATTACAAGGAAGAGTAAATCATTACAAAAAAGGCTTAAATATGTAATCTACTTCATTCATTTTTCTCCCAAGTATAAACAAAATGTCTTTATCCAAAGTTTTGAGGGCTTATAACTAATTAAAAATATTCATAACAAACAAAATTACTTGCTCAGTCCAAATAACTCCCTGCCCACATAAATCAAATCAGCCCAGAATCACAAAAAAATTCCCAGCTTGCCTCATGCTCTTCAACCCTCAGCAAAAGCTCAGCAAAAAATAGCTATGCAGCATGTTCTGAAAGTTAAATTTGGGCTATTTTGGACCTCAGGGAGAATAAATTCTGAAATCAAAGAATCTTCATGGAAACCCCCTATCACCATTTCCTTTCTATTAAGTGAGAAGCTCGATCATTTATGCATCTCTGCAGATGATATGCATGGTAATACACAGATCCCTAAAAAAATAGCCTGCTAAAAGGAGCAGCTTTATAATAATGAGATAATTTCCAACAACTTTCACTGAGCTTTGAGCAGCAAAGGGCAGAGGTGTAACATCCTACAGCCAGGTAGTCACAGTCTGCACTAGAGTCAATGTCTGAATCATTCTAGGTGTAGGTCACACAAGTTTGGCAAACACCCAAGCATAAAATGGAAAAGGTGCACGTAGTAAAACCGGTTTAGCTGCCATCTTTTAGCTATGAGAGACTGAAGAACATCTTTTGGCTTGAGATGGGCACTGGGTCAGGTTTTCTTCAGTGTTCTCAGGCTCCAAGGAAATTGGTCCAATATTCAAATCCCCAATATATGAGAAGCATATTTTAATGGCCTCTCAAAGGCATTTTRTGAGGTCCAAGCCCAGAACCTGGACCCTCCAATTCTGGGTTGCTTCTCAGCAAAACCTCAGTGTTGAGAACCTGCCTGTTTCTTTCTCCCAGTTTACTCTCACCACTGTCACTCTTGCCTGGGCTGAACCTTGACTATTTTGTGGCCTTCCACACATTTGTCTCAAACACTCACTGAGATCACATTAAATAGGGAGAAGGAGTTGAGCGTCACTGGATTTTGTGCCACTCATGCAAACTGATTTGTGTGTGACAGCAAATAAAAGTGTGTGCAAGTCCCAGATTACAGGTCAGTCTACCTCAGGTTCACCAAATTTACATGGCTACACATATTTTCTGCTGAGGTGGAGCATAGTTGATTAACACAAAACCCACCTTTTGTTGTCAGAACATAACCTAAGATTCCCACAATTGAAAATGCATCAGCTTTAATAAACTCCTGGAAATAATCCTATTTTAATCCAATTAATAACCTACAGCCATAAAATTGGTATCAGACTGCCAAGATGCCAAACATCAAAATCTAAGAAAGGTGGACGTTCCCTAGAGTTTTCAACTCTTTACTCTCTTATATTTTAGTGATGAAAGGCATTGTTTCTGTAATCATCATCCAACATCTTGCAATAAGCAAAGTGACTCACCTTAAGAGCTGCATTTACAGTGAAAAAGTAAAAAAAAAAAAAAAAGGAAATCTGCAAATCTGCTTAATACATACTTGTGCTTACAGTGCACCAGAGAAGAGTCAAAGCCATAAAATTAGACTTCAAACTTTGCCAAGGACAGAGGGAGCTCACAGCCACTGTTCAAAATGAGAAATATTTAATTATGCAGAAACTAATTAATATTAGAATTACAACCTTTTCCTTATGTAGGTCTTAATCCACACTTTGTCCACCTCTTACTCTGAAGCTCTTGCTCAAACAAACACGTACAGGCTCTCCTTAAAATTTCATATTCCAAGAGGATCTTTATACCGTGACCTTATTCTGATTATTACTCCACRGTTTTACCGTCCCATTCGTTCCTGAGCAAAAAGCATTTAAAATTCCAGAGTAGCTTCGCAAACTTCACATGTGGCTGACAGTGAACTCCTGGCTTTCCAAAGGTTTTTTCTGATATATGGTGCCATGGGAGCCAGAGATGTAACCCCTTCAGAAGTGGGAATGGAGACAGCCCTCTGAAATTCACTGTCAGGGGCACACTTCTCACTCTGTGCCCAGAAAAAATGGACACTGAGGGGAAGAACAAAGCACAGAACCCTCTCATGTTGCTCAAAGGTGTGTGGACAGCAGCAGAGCAGAGGTCTTGCAAGTATCTACACAGTTTCTAGAAGTGGTGGAGGTTCACCAGAAAGACAGCTGCCCATCTTGGGTCATTACCCAAATGTGCATGGCCCCAGTTTTATTTTATTTTTTATAAATCATGCCTGAAGCTGACRAGTAAATTAGTATCTAAATGCCTTAGTGTGAARGGATAGAATGTAAGAAAATAAAGWCAGTGCAGAAGGCAGTGTCACACCTGAGGARKTGCAGCTGTACTCATCACCAAAGATTAGGAACAGGCCTGCCCTTAGTAGCCCACAGCTGTGTCCAATAAGGAGACAAGTGCTATAAAAGAGGGGGTGAGCTGGGTGAGGAGARAGATGGAGTTTGTTGGCTGTGCTGTGAAGAGAGATGGAGTCAGTGCTGTGAGGGGCTGCCCATGAGAAATCACTGAGAAGGTATGGGACTTTTGCAATAAGATAACAACACCTTAGTTAGCAGTCTTAATTTCAAAAAGAAAAACRCTATGGATGCAGCAGATCTCTACTAATTTAACTGAGCATATCAGTTCAGGGCTGGAAACAATGAAACAGCCACAGCTCTGTACACCAGTTTCTGTGTGTCTATAATTTAAAGGTACCTAATGCACTCTATTTTAAACTTCTATTTTCAGTTGTTTCTAGCCTTGCCAGACTCCCAGAATCTGCACTGAAATTTTCTGCAGCAAAAGTCTGCCTCAGGCTTCCCTTCTTCCCCTTTTGTTTTCTGAGGTTCAGTTAAAACTGCTTAGCTATTTCTGAGAACAAAGAACTAGGAGAAAAACATGTTGTTTTGTCCATTGTTTAAGAAAAAAAAAAAATCCTGACTGTGAATCTCTACTGTCTCCTTCTTTTGAGTGGGATGTAAAAGGTCATATAAAAAAATCCCCCTCAYGCTAGGGACACAAGCTCTTACATCCCTGTGAAAAGCTGCCCAAATTTGGCAAAGTTAAGAGCCTCCCAGGGATTCTGGTTCATATGCATCAGGAGAGACTTCAGAGATGAACTTTTATATTTTCCCAAGATTCAGCTGCCACTTAAACGCTCTAATCCTTTCCCTGTTCTTCTTGCTCCTGTCTGCCTGAGCTGCCCTGTGGCCATGCCCATGGCCTGAGAGCAAACTCCCTGTGTTTCTCACCTATCCCCACCTGGGCACCCCACAAGCTCTTAGGGAAGGGCCTTCAAAGCTCTGCTGTGCCCCTTAGCTCAGCCTTTCGGGGGAAGAAAATGAAATAAAAGGCAGAGAAGAGCTGTGGGATGTTGAAGTGAAAGAGTGAAGAACCAAGAGACAGCTAGGTGAGCTAAGGTGGACAAAGACAGCAGTCAAAAAGAAGCAGGAAAGTCCTACAAAAGAGGAGGTGTAAGGAAGACAATGGTACAGCCAAAATTTAGGGGAGCTGCGTTGTTTGCAACAAATGGAACTATTAGGAAAGTGGGTGTTGTGTTGCTGGCTGTGCCACTGGCATCAATGATGTTCTGGTTTACAGTCTGAAGATTCAAAATTGCTTTAAACAATCAAACTCCATGTGATTCACTCTTTTAAACTTCCTTTTTTRTGACTTCTTATTTTTTTAAATAGAAGAGCTAAAATAAAAGTATATATGATGACAAGCCAGGTATGCTGGTATTCCTCACAGGAAACACCAGTATTATTGTATTTACATACAACCWCCATTTACTTCCCTTATGAATACAAATCATTACACTGCTTTTAGCTTTTAATAACACAATCACCTGTCTAATTCACTGCATCAGAGAAACTACCTTGGGAAAAAACTTTATGGTGGAAAAGGCTAGCATCTATAGGATTTATATCTTATACTCTGCAAGAGATGTAAATTGATTAACACAAGGTGTCACAACAGAAAAAACAAGGGTAGTTTTCTGGTCAAAGTATCCTGTTTTTATCACTGAAAAATAAATAGGATCCTATCTCTTTTATTCCTTTGTACAGTTACTAACTGTGTGCTCTTTGTTTGTGAATTCCTGATGCAAGGCACCTGGGGTCAGGTTGGCAAAGGTGCCAAATACTCCCACCTGAAATGAATAGGAACAGTGCTTTCAGCATATAAAGAGCCACGAGATACCAAACGTTAAAAAAAAAAAGAGAAAGGAGTTGTGAAATGTTAGCTGCCTGAAGAGGAAAGGCCCAGTTGAAAGCTACAGTGTCAGTGGTTTAGCTTTCTCTTTCTGAGATGGGATGAATCCCTCCCTCTCATGAGGATTTTGAAGTACTGAATTGATCTTTCTTTGTGAATGACTTGCATACCGAGGTAAGCACGCCATGGGGAGGAAAGAAACAACACATGGGTTTGTRTCATTTCTGGGGTTTGAAGGTGCTAGCTTGTGTAAGGCAGAAAACTGAAGAAATGGGATGTTTCATAGCTGAATGAGCTCTTGTTCCATGGCTGGACTAATGGTATGGGTTCTTACTTCAGGACTATGTCACAGCATGCTTTTTGTAGGGGAGCATTAGTCTTCGGTTTTTACACAATAATTGTTCTTAATTGTTACCTTGKGATTTTTAAATTCTCGTCTCTTCATTCTGTTGCTCCTTGTAATCTCTTACCAGATTCTTGTKGAATCCTCATCAAGTGTCTGAGTCCATGGGAGAAATCATGCATGGTGAGGGTCAGGATACTTTCAAAATAGTTGTTATGGGATCCCCCTGCAATAAAACCAAAATTGGGCATAGCTGTTTCTCTGCTTAGGTGCCAGGTGCCCACAAAACTGGTAATTTTCATTAACTCATCAATAAATAGAGATAATWATTGGCAAATAGCCTAGAGCCATCCTAGTTGCTGGGGCTCTGATCTTCTCACATGTTAAGCAGGGTCAAGCTTGGATGAATACATAACTGTGGATCCTCTGGGAAAAGCTTGGGAACTCCAGGCTGCACTGGTGGCTACTCAGTAGGTGGCATTATATCCCTGAAGATGGTGCCAAGACCAACCCCTTGCAGGATATTTTCTAGAAMAAAAATCTTTCACACACAATCCTTATCTTTAGCCCTCATTTTTACTGTTTCTACCTACAGTTAAGCACTCCCACCCCATTTCCTTTCTGCAGAGGACACAAATTGAACCATGATTTTCAGTGCTCCCACCAAGTCCTCAAAGGATTCCGTGTTCAACCTCCCAGACTGCAACACCTTGGGCACCAAGGAGTTCCTGAAATCCCAATCCCTTTTCTGCCCTATCAGAGGCCTACATTTTGGTAATTGTTTCAGCTTGTGTGTGCCAACCCTTAATCACTCATAAACCTCTGAGTCTGGGTATTAGTAGCCAAATTTCCTCAGCTGAGGAGTCTGTGAAACTTGCAGGTACTGGTCTTGATCCTGCACAGAAGAGCAGGAAATTATTGAAGGACAGGGACCACATTGCCTGCTCAGCTCACAGCTGAGGCCTCCATGTGCTGGTAGGATTCAGAAAGAATTGGAGAGRTGCAAAGAAAAGGCAGAAATCTGTAGTGTTTCTTGGGAAAGASGCTTCAAAGGTGAGGTTTAGTTGGAGATATATGGGCAGTTAAGGTGTATACCCATTACTGCAGCATTTAAAAGAAATTCAAGTTAGAAATAGTCTTCTGTAATAGTAAACCAAACCCTGGCAAAAAGGGAAAAACTATACCCAGATCCCATAGAGACTCATAGAGCTTTTAAAGTCCACTTTCTGTGTGTATTCCTGTTGACCTCCAAGGCASAGGTTTCATTGCAAGTGGATGGACAGACCCATTGTTTCTTAACTGACCTTTGAAAATAGGATTATTTCTTAAACCTCTGAAGTACTTTGGCAAACTTTGTCCTGAGTTGTTTCTGTGGGGACAGCAAGCCACGCTGCATTTTAAGTTCCCTGCTCTATGCCTTTTTCTCCTTACACATGGCTTCTCCTCTTTAGGACTTGACAGGGAGGGTTTGAACGTAAGCGATCACTTTTTATTTATGGATGTCCTTTTGTTTTGTTTTTCAAAGAGTGTGTACAGAGAATGCACAGCATGACAAAAGATATAATAATTGTGAAAGAGAAACTTGATGCCAGTCCCTAGGCCGGCTGAGCTCTGTAGGTGAGGCCCTGGTACCATGACAGTGATTACTTTGTTGGGATCGAAACTGTAGTTTGTGGAATTTAGCCTTAGAAAGAACAAGCTGCCTGTATTTTGATATCCTCCAAGGGAGKGAAGTGGGGAGTGGCAGGAGATGGCAATGTGCCCAAAAAAGCCATTTAGAAAACTGGCAAGGCTTTAATTTTTTTCCTATGAAAATCTCACCAGTTGCTATGTTAGCCTTTGAACCACGTTCTCACCGACACTGTTGCTTCTCCTACTTCAGAGTCAGTTTTTTCAGTTGGTTATGAATGACTTTCAGCTGCTCTGTAAATTGTTATTGTCCAGGCTCCATTGTAACAAGAGGTCACTTGCAGTTTCTATTATAAACCCAGGTTTCCAGGTGTTTATTATAACTTGGCAGTTTTCAAATCTGGGTTAAAAATTGGTATGCTTTTTTTTTTAAGGCCAGATGGGCTTTTTATCCTTTCTCTTCTTTTTTTCCCCACCTAAATTTTAACCTTTTAGGAGCTGAATAAAATCTCTATCAGGTGAAATGTTAAAAAAATAGCATTGGCAAAGAAATTCATTTCTCTAACACCACTAGTATCTTGAGAGTGATTTTTGTGAAATACTCTTAATCAGCCACAGTTTGATTCTATGTTTTTTACATTCTGTTTATGAGAGTGCCTTCATTTTGTGCATTCCTACATGGCCCCAATCCAATATGTGGCTCAATCCATTGCCCAAAGTCTTGGTGATTTCAGTGGGACTTCATGGAGTTTTTCCCCTTGATCAGAGCTTTAAAAAAGGGTCATAATTTATTTGCCAAATATCTTTTAAGGGGATTGTGCTAAAATTAGTGCTCATTGCTAAAGAGCAAAGACAAAGGATTTCAGTGCAAAAAAGGTACRCCCATTCACTAAGTTCTGATTACAMGAGCCAAGATTATTACTGATTTTAAAATGGAAGAGAAACCAAGACGACAAAAGTARAATTTCTCACCTCTATTAGAACCTTCTTGATTGATCTTTGGACACTGAACAACTGAATTTCCATCTTCTGTGTTAGAATAATACTTGAAACTGCTAATAGGAGGTCAATAAAAAAGTTGCAACAGTTACATTTATCTTTCTTAGATTAAATTTGGGAGATTTATTTAAATTGTACTCTAAATTTATGTTGCCAGGAAAAAAAAAATCACTGAAATACCTCCATCACATCTTGGTTTCAAAATGTGCTGGTTGAATGGATTATCTTTCTTTTCTTTATTTTTTTTTGTTTTAATTCTTCAACCTCTAAACGATCTTGCTCTACTTCCGATAATGCTCTTCAGTGACTCCTATGCTGCAGTCTGGAGTCTGATACAAGATACATGACTCTATTTATCACTCAGTGTTCWGTATAATCTGTTACAAGCACAAGAGCTAGTTTTACATGGGTGCACTTTTTCATAAAAAAAAAAGGCGTGCTTTCAGAACTGCTGGTATCAGTGAGCAGTTCCTTTCCCAAGCCYTTACTTGGCAGAGTAAGGGTGAGAGGTGTGTAAAATCCATTGGCTCGGTAGCCGGCACGAGGAAATGCCACTGCTGTATTGATTTAATGTTGCTGCCTCGCCACCCTAGCTTGTGTGAGTAATTCTCATTTGGAAAACCAGTCCCACTGACCTCACTGGGATGGCTTACCTCGGGACAAGTAGGATTGGACCCCAAAATCAATAGAGCTGCTGCCTACGACGGCGCTTTCACAGCTCAAAATCCCAGTGATGTCACTCGCTCGTCAAGCGCTGGGGCTGAGCTGTCACCCTGGCTTCCTCAAGCAGGCCCACTTG
>JACDOX010000143.1:1781224-1823724 GCA_014549065.1 Cardinalis cardinalis
CTTTCCGAGGGCGGCTGTACTTGAGCGAGCTGCAGAACGGGAGAGAGAGAAAGGGGGAGTTGGGAGGGGGGAGAGGAAGGGTGGGTGGGTGGGTGGAGGGGGAGAGAGGTAAATAGCCTTAAATCGGAAGGGAGCTGCTTCTCTGTGGTCTTCCACAAGAGCTGCCTGGGCTCTGCTGGCTCAGTAATAACTGAGTGACCTTTTCTTTTGCTGTATTATGTCTGGCTGGTAAGGGATTGCATTTTGCAGCTGATAAAGCCCTGACTTCATTCAACTCGGCTCCTCACACGCTGCTTTAGGTAAGTTGTCTTCAGCCAGGACGGAGACAGACAGCCTTGGACTGCAAGATACTAAAAGGAGGACACCTGTAGCTCGGATGCGGTCAACACAATTACTTGGCGGATCCTTGAGGACCTCATTATTTTAAACTTAAAGAATAGCGATCTCCCTCCCCATCTCTCCCACCCCCTCTTTATTTTTTTCCCCAAACAATGCTTCTTTTTGACCTTTTCCAAGGAGAAGAGCTACAAAGCAGCCACTGTGCTTATTGAACTGCCTCCCCTGTATCSCTTAATTGAGAAGGTAAGTGAGGCAACTGTGTACATAAGCTTTGGGTCATTTGTGTATGTGTGCCTGCATCACTCTCTCTCTCTCTCTCCTTCTCTCTCTCTCCCTCTCTGAGTCATAAGCCGGGGCTGCAATACACACACACATCTCTGCACTGCAACTTTCACTCGAGCTGCAGCTCTGCTGAGACTGTTTTGTTTAAATCATGTGAGGCTTCATTATTTTTATGATGAGACATGAAATACATGCAAGCGGAGGATGCTGAGCGAAACCCCTCCGACTGCACGTCTCGAGAAATAGCAGTCAAAGTTAACAATGAATTGCAGCCCCGCCACTACCCCCCTCCCCGTTATTATTGTTATTATTATTCTTGCTTCTTCCAGAGCTTCTCGAAACACGCTCTCAATTACCAAGGGAGTCGGTTAATTTCCCACTCCCCGGCTTTAATCCACGAGCCTCCCCGTACAGCAGTTTAATTTGCAGCTGGTTCGGTGCAGGGTTAACCCTTTGGGCAGAGCGGAGGCAGGAGCGGGGCGGGGAGCCCGGGGGGCGGCAGGGACGCGCTCGGGCTGCGGGGTCCGGGCTCCCGCGTCCTCCCTCTCCCGGAGMGGCCAGAGGGAAGGGCAGCAGCGCTACTTCTGTCTGCCAGCATTTCTCTTTTCGCCTCTTTTTTTTTTTAAATTTTTTTTTTCTTTTTTTGGGGTTGGTGTTTTTTTTTTTTTTCCTCGTCTCCCCCCGCTTCTTCCTTCCCAGCGAGCGCGATACGGTATGCTAACGCCGCATGTGACAGTTTAATCAAACCCATTTGTTACAACAAAGCTAAGAGACCGCTGGGATTATTGGCTTACGGCAGAGTTAGGGCAGCATGTGGCTTTGTCGCTCGCCACCGCCGCTCGGGGTGTGCCGTCCCCCCATCCATCCTCATCCACATCCTCATCCTCATCCCCGGCCCCGCCGCCCCCCGCCCCCGCTGCGGCGCGCCGCGCTCCCGCTCACTTGACCCGAGCCGAGGAAGCACTTGCTACTTTTGCCGGGATTTGGTGCTTCAATGAGAAGGAGCTCTCCAGGCGCCCGTAAATCAACTCATGCAGAAAAAGGAGAAAAGTTTTGGTAAGGCGGCGGTGGCCGGCGCTGTGCGCTCCGGGGGGAGGCGGGGGGTTCCTCCTTCCTCTTCTTCCATCCTCACCGCGCTGCCAGCGTGTGCTCCGAGCAGACCCCAGCGCCGCTTCCGAGCAGGACCGCTCTGTAGGACCGCTCTTTAAAGCGATCCCCTTCGCTCGGTGCGACAAACATCGCGACGCGCCGTCCCCGACACCTCCCTCTCCCCATCCTTGTGATGCTCGGAAAGGAATTGGCATAAAAGGCTTGAGCGTCTAACTCCGAAAAGGGATTCTTTGTTGTGGAGTATATGTTTCTTATTTATTTTATTTTTTTTTATTTTGCATGTGAGCTGCATCAAAATTGAACTCAGTCTTGCAAATCTCTTGTTGGCCTTTGCCAAGCACTAGCACTTTGCTGCCATGGTAACTGTAATTAAACTGATAAGAGTGGAAAAATGTCAGTATCTCTGAGCCTTGCAGCTGCATTGGAGAAAAAGGGAATCAAATTGGTTCCCAGCACCACTGCTCTAAAAAAGGAGGGGGGGGAGAGTGCGGGGGGGGGGTCTGGGGGAGAGAGATGGGGGGGACATGCCAGGGGTAGGAACATAGCTCAGCAGCTCCAGTCCCTGAGATCTGGGTACATCTATTTGCTGTGCTGTCCCTTAGGGGGCTACAGCCTGCAGGGATGCTCTGGGCCAGTGAACAGAGAGAAACAAGCTTTTAGGCCCAATCTAGCTTTCAAAAAGAGAAGGGGAAAGAAGAAGAGAAATCTTTTGTTTGGTGTCTCTTGGCAATCGACTAGCCATGTTGGCCAAATTCTTTTAATCTGTATCACTGCTCCCAGCTGTGGGACTGCATTCCCATTTTTATTTTTTGCCTAGCCTCTTCTCTTTTCCTTTTCTTTTTTTTCCATCCCCTCCTTCCCAACCCATAACCTTTATTTAGAAAGAAAAAAAAAATCAAAAAAATAATAAAGAAAAAAGCCGAGATTCCTCTGTAGAAGAAGGGGCAGGAGGTGAAGTCTAGTTATATACCATGGAAAATTAACTCAAAAGTATACAGGAGAGGCTATATTCAGAGTGCTGCAATCCTTACTTTTATTTTTAAAAAAACCCCGAGTGTTATGGAGTTGCGGTTACTTTGTTGTGTTAACTACAGAAGCTGAGCCTGTGCGGATGAATGGCACAGAACAAGAGAGCATAATGGAGGCAATCAACCGTTAGGCTGCTTCACAATGCAATCCAGGCAATTAAAAGCTCACCAGAGTTTAAATGAAATGGTTCCACTTATTTCTGTGCACCACACTGCACAGGCTATTATTTATGTCTCTTTTTTTAATTATGATTTCCCTTAAACTGTCAAATAACTCAGAATAGCAGGGTCTCGGAGGCAATAAGAATTTTCCACAGAACAATTTACATGCCAATCTAAAACTAGTTACGACTCCTGATGTGCTACATATGAGTTCTGAAATGTTTCTTAGCTTCTGAAACCTCAACTTTTTTTTTTTTTTCCCGAGTCTGTGTGTGTTGCCCTGAATTACTGGAGCTCTGAATGCTTTTAGGATGAAGCTACAAAGTGGGAAAACACCAGAAAAGTATTCTTTTTATCTTTTCCTGGACCTCTAACTCTCCTGTTGACTGCATGTTGTCTGTCAGTTTGCTTTTAAAGACTGATGYACCCAGTGCTTAATTTGCTCCAAACTGATCTTTCAATTTTTTTTTTCCCTAAGTAGAGGCAAGTTTGCCCTTTTGTGCTGTTTKTGCTCCTGTCTTTGGTAGAAGTATGTGCATGCTTCTGAAAAAGGGGGGAAGAGTGGTCTTTAAAAGTTTGTGAGAGATCCAGTGCATAATACAACTCTTCCTCCCAAGGACTGCCTGTACCACAAGCCAGAACTGAGTTCTGAGTGTCTCATGCCATGCTCAGCACCATCAGGGACTAATCTCGCTTACAGATGCTTCTAAATCACTAACACAATATAGTTCATTACATCAAATCCTCATTCCCCTTGATTTTTGAGAAGGGTGATGATTTGAGTGAGATGGATTTTTGCTTCTCTGCCTTCCTCGGGAGCCTAATTTAGCTTTTTCCAGCAACCATTCCTCTTCATCCTGAAATCATAGTCACAAATCAGTTGACAGTGTTTCATCACACCGTAATAACAATAAACAGGGAGGGGAGTCAGTTGCATTGAACTTATTTGGGGAGATTGAGAGAAATCTGAAAACCTGCAAATCTGGTTTTTAAGTTCTCCCTTCAAAAATCCTAAAGGGTGATGAAGAAGCCTTATCCCTGCCTCAGCTCTGCAGTTTATGTGCAGTATCCTGGGGCCTGGGGGTGGAGGAAGGGAGGGAGCAGAGGGAAGGATAGAGGAAGCCCTTGAAAGCATATTGGGGTGAAATAAAAAGGGTTTGTTTGACAGTGACAGACTAGGCACTGAAATTCCTCAGTTCTGAGAACAGATCTGCTCTGTGATGCAGAGCATGGGTAGAACTCTGCAGAACTGAAGGGAAAGCTGGGTTTGATTTTTCTTTCTTTTTTTTTTTTTCATAGCCTGGGTGTAGCACTTAGGGAATTGTATGATGTTTTGAAAGTGCTCCATAAGCTCTGCTTTCCTGGGGGAGGGGGAGAGGAAGGCAGCCAGGCAGCAGTGCTGTGCTCTGCCACCTGGTATTTCAGCAATGAGCAGTTTGGATGGGCTTGTGGGTGCTGTCAGCCTCTGAAAAGGCCCTTCCCATGTCCTAGGGAATAAATGAGTACTTAAACTGCAGCCTGTGAAAAGCTGGCTGACAGTGAGCTGCAAGGTATTCTTATTGCCAAATTAAGGGAGAGCTAAAAATACACAAGCATGTATCTGAAAAGTGCAACTGCATCAGAGGGAGACCTTATGGGAATGTTAAAGGGGAGAGAGATGGTCTGTGAGGTGATCTGCATTAGGCTGGCTCATAGAAATACAGGGGGAAAAAGCAATAAAGTGTTCTGTTGTCAAAACTAAGGGATTTAAACAGGGCRTGTGAAGAAAAGGACATTTTCAAATTCAGAGATATGTCAAACACTTCTTGACTTTGTTTAGAACCCCTCTACACTATCAGAAAAAGCAGAAGTCCTTTCTTTTCTTACAATGAATCAGTAGTTTGGGRAAACTGAAATAATAAAATAGAACCAGCTTCATTGCATGTAAAGTGAGATCAGATCTATCAGAGGAGAAAAGCATTCCTTCCCTCCAAAAGCTGCTGCAGATAGAATCCCCAATCTGAAGATGCTGCCAGTGGGGTGTCAGCAGCACCTTCTCTCCCTGCCTCAGGAAAACWGACATGCAGGGTTGCAAATTCTCCTTCCATGGGGTGTTTGCCCCTCTGCAGTTGTCCCTACAAGAAGGTTTTGGGCTAACCAKTGTGAATGGCAGGGCTCTGCCTACTTATGTAGTGAGTATCTCAAAAGCTGTGCAGGCTATGTGCAAGCTGCAGTTTTATTTGTAATACAATAACCTCATGTTTGCAGCRTATACCTCGGGAATTATCAGGCTTGATTACTGCAATCTGCTCAGACATTCACTTGTTTGGCTGTGTTTCTGTGGCATCTTGTTCCCTTCAGACAGCTCAGGACAGTAGATCAGCCTGGATCAGGGACTGTCAGCCTCCACTCTCTAACCCGCTTCCTTATCAGGCGATGAAATTTTTACATTAAGATTTTTTTCGTTAAAGCCTTTAACTGTGTTAGCTCCTAGTTTATTCTGGTTTCCCTCGAGCTAAAGATTAAAGTCCTAGAACAGCCCTTCATGCTTCTAAACTTTTTTTTTTTTTTAAACTGACTTACAAGAAGTTTATACAAATTGCGGCTGATTTTATGCATTTGTCCTCTACACGGCCAAAGAGAGGGTCTYGGGATAAGCCTGTTGTTGGCACCTGGTGGATATTTACACTTCACTGTGATAAGCAACGTTACAGATTAAGGCTTTTCGACCAAGTGATGTTATTTGAGTTCCAGCAGGAGTTCCTTTTACAGTCTGGTATAGGTTCCTTACCAAAAATCTATGATATTTTCACTGCTTTGAGTTGTTTATTTGTAGCCATGTTACTTTASTATTTCATGGATGAACCCTGGCTTTAGGGGAGTCAGCTGTCAGTTGAAGATGCTGTAAAGGCTCAGCCTTTGTCTCATGGTACCTTCTCAAGAGGAAATGTGTGTGCTCATTCCCAGATCTGCCACAGACTGTGGAGCCCAGTGCAGGTCAATGGATCTCATCCTCCCCCTTGGGAGGGAGAGACAGATCTTAGGAGTCTCTACGTGGTGAGGAGCTATGAGCMTCAGCTGGGGAGTGATGGAAGGGACAGCACTGACAATTTTTATACTGGTTGAGAGAAAAATACAGACTTTACACTGCTGTCATGAGATTTAGATGTTGTGCAGCAGCGCTGCCAGGGTGCTTTGGGGTGTCTGCTAGCAGAGCTGCCTGCATACCCCTGAGCAGATAAATGCATCACCACAAGGTGTGTGATAGGCTGCGTGCCAAAGAGAGAAGCGAGGCTGCTGTTACAATAAGAATTATTATTTCTAATTCAGCAATCAGCTTTGCAGGTGGGGCTCAGGAGTTCAGCTTGGGCAAGTCCCTTGACTGGCCATGCAGTCCCCCTGTAAATTCCATGTGTTCTACACACATCTGTGTGGAGCTCCCTGGGATGCCTCAGCCTGCTGTTTTTGCAGCCCTAACATCCATAAAGGCATGCTCTGCCATTGCTTCAAAGGWTACACTGGTTTTCCTCTTTTTCTTACAAGGGATGACAAAAAAGCAAATACAAACCCAACCAAACAATCCTCAACTCATCTGTGTTCAACTCTGAGCCTGCCTGTCTGTGGTGGTGTGTTACAGGAACAGCCAGGGTCTGCTGATAGAAGCTGACACTGCCAAGCTTTCTTAACTCCAGGTAGTGGAGCCTTCATGGTGAGGGGCTCTTGAATTTGCTCCTCTTTGCTATGAGGCTCTATTAGACCTTTTCCAGTCTCTGGATGATAATAATAGGGTTCCAAACCCCAAATATTGAGGTATGACTTGCTTGCTGACAGCAGCGTTCATTCCCCAGTGTTGACAAATTCTCATTGCARTATTCAGACAGGCTCTAGTGAGCAGCATCTTTTTTGAAGTTGCATCACTGGCTTTAAAGCAGTGAGTAACCCCTATTGAACAGCGTGTTGGTTCTTCCCTTCTCTCCTGTCCCTGTTTGATGTCCACCAAAATATCCACAGGGCTGTTATTTTGCTTATCCTAAGACGTAACTGTGAGAGAATTAGTCAGAGTGCACTGGGGTGGCAGTTCATGCAGCTAAGCAGAGAGACCAGTCTGTGAGCACTTTGGGGCAGTGACCTCTCCCCATTTACTGTAAAGCTGAGGGCAATTGATTTTTGAATGGATCCCTGGAAGCTGGCTGTGTTGCTCTGAGTAACATCACTCAGCTGTGTTCCCGTTTTCGCTGGTTCTGTCCATTAAACAGTGTTTCAGGAGTTTGAATGGTTTTTTTAATGCTCTCAGCTATTACATCAAAAGGTGTATATGTACTTAATGGACAGCACTGTACTCCTTGTCCCGAAGTAGCTGTTGGCTAAAACAGGGATTGGAAAGCGGGGCAGCGTTTTTATTTTATTTTTCTTGACAAACTAGAACCTCTCTGACCTTGTGCAGATTATTTTAAGTCAGATTTTTCAGGATGTCCTTCCACTTCAGGTTGTGACTGGCGTTGCTGCTACTGCAGTATTTGGAAATCTTGTCGCTTCATTATTGCGTCTAAAAAGAACTAAAATATTAAAAAACAGCATCAAAATTTCTATGTCGAATCTCTCAAACTCTTGCTACATGTCCCTAAAAGCTCCAATTTTTTCCTYTTTAAGAATTGAAGTTCTTTTATATTTTATAAAGGTAGTGCAAGTAAGTCCAAATATGTGGATTTAAGTATGTTTGCCATATAGATATCCTGTTTATTTAAATTTTGGGTTGCTAATTATTGGAGAGCTACTGTTTATTTAAAATTTGTGTTGCTAAATATTGGATACTGTGGCTGAAATCGGGTGACTTCTCAACTGGACTGTTTTAACATTACGTGTTTTTTTTTTTTWAATCTTATTTMTTTTCAGCAAAGAGACCAGGTAAATGAGGTGTTAAAGAGAAGCTGTGGAACATAGAGCAGTGGAAGTTTCTGCTCTCAAATTTATCTTAGCCTTGTTTTCAGCTCGCTGTGGTCTGACTAGGTTATTTTATCCTACCTACACCATTGACTTTTAAATGAACTGGATGTGGGRTGAGGGGGGAGCAGCGAGGTGGAGGAAGAAAAGGGCAAGAGTTATTTTGTACTTGAGAGAATATCTATTTTCAATCTTCTCTTGTCTTACTGTATTTCAGGTATACAAATGCTCTCAGTCCAGCCAGACACCAAGCCGAAAGGTTGTGCTGGCTGCAACCGTAAGATTAAAGACCGATATCTCCTAAAGGCCCTGGACAAATATTGGCATGAGGACTGCCTGAAATGTGCCTGCTGTGACTGTCGCCTGGGGGAGGTGGGCTCTACCTTGTACACCAAAGCCAACCTTATCCTTTGTCGCAGAGACTATCTGAGGTAGGTCACGGCCTTCTTCCGTTCGCTGGCGAGCTCGGGAAACCTGCTCAGCCCTTCCTACAGAGCTGCTCCCACACTGGCAGGGCTGCAAGGCTGAGTATTGGAGGAGATGAGGAAACAAATACTGAAAGATGGGGGTTGCATTAAAATCTGAGTCAAAAATCACATGCAGGCTGAGTATTGGAGGAAACAAATACTGAAAGATGGAGGTTGCATTAAAATCTGAGTCAAAAATCGCGCACGACCAGGTCGTGGAGGTGGCTGCCAGATTTATGGCACTGATACTGGTGTAGAGGAGAGTAATTCCTCCTGCTCCCCACAGCGCCGTGCTCCTGGGGAGGTGGTGGTCTCCTGCTCCCCCTCCTCCTCCYGGCAGCATGATGGTGGCCAGGTGTCACAGCCTGAAACCAGCCCTGTGGTTTTCACCCAGCCTCAGGGCAGGGCTGGAACCCTGCAGGTGAGGAACGCTTCACCCATTTCGCTTCTGTCCTCTTAGTTTGCCAAGGAATTGTGTGGCACTCAAGTTATAGGAAGGTTGACACTCAGCTGTTGGAAGCTGGACCAGGATAGCCAACTGAATTCCCCATTTTTAATAGCCATAAGCTCCAAGCCACTCTGCTCCTGGTTTCAGTTGGCAGCCCAGGTGAGATGCTGGCTAACCTGTGGCCACCTGTCAGGGGTAGCAAATCAGCATCTGCTTTTCTCTCTTCTTATTTGCCTGTGGACCTGCATTGTCAAAAGTATTTGAGGAATAACTCGTAGCAAAGTACTAATGAGCAGCACCAGGGCAGTTTATCTACACATCGTGTGTCAATAGGGCTGCTTTGCAGGAATGGAGTTTAACTGGCAAGTTTAGTGTCCCTGGGCTCTCAATAGTAAATAGAGAGAAAAGGCTCCTCTGGGGTGATTCTGAGCACCTATTCCCTACAGTAACACCTCTCCTCCATTCCCTGTGGAGGGGGTCTCGCGAGACTAGCTGCTCCAGGCTAAGGTGAACTTCTGGGAATATTTCCTCTGCCCCTTCAGTGAAGCCTTTTCCTTTTAAAGGGACATCGAAGTCGCTAATACATTGGGGGAAAATTAAAATTCTTTTTGAATGCGTTAACTTCCAAGTTCCRCTTAAGTACGGGTTCCAAATAGGAGGTTCCCACACACTGATCATTTCCCAAATTATACACCATGAGTAAGTAGAAACAGGAATCAGGACTAAAGCACTGACAGCTATCAGTACTCTGGCTCTCCACCTAACCACCTCTAGGAAAAAAGAGTGGAACAAAAACCTTCATAAACGCACTGTGCGTTTGTTGAGCTGGGGCTGAAAGGCAGATCAGGTTCTTCAGATGGGCTTAGACTTAATGGTAAAAGTATTCTGCTACCTATTAAAGCTCTGAACTGARCCCAAGACAGAGGGCTGGGAATTCAGCATAGAGGCAGCATCTTAAACCCGTTCTGTTAAAGCTGCCAAAGTAATAGGTAACAAAACCTCACTTYTAAAAGCTGRTGGAACAGAAGGGAATTGTTGTACRTGAACTTAGGTCGCTTGTGGTCTTTAGGTGAGTGTGTGTAGAGAGGGTTTGAAAAAGGTTTTGGTGTAGGGAAGTAACATCCCAATTTTTAAAACCCCTTTTAATAATCTTTATACAACAAATGCCTGCAGGAGTGAGAGAACTGCTATGGCTGTTTCATCTGAGTTCCAAATTTACTGGAGACTTTGAGCTTACTGAATCTCCCAAGTGCTAGTGCAGCAGATCTAATGTTTTGAAATCAAATGTTTAAAATCAAAACCAGAAATTATGTGGTAGCAAAGATATGAGCAAAGCATTTCCCCAGCACAGATGCATTCACACACGCTCTTGCTCTCAGGTCTTTGAGGGTTTAACAGGAGTAAATATTTTGCTAACAGATTGTTAAAACTCATACTAAGTGATTCAGAGAAAGGAGATTCTTTTTGTTGTTGTTGTTTGTCATGATCGCATTCAAACTGGTGTTTCATTTATTTCTTCATACATAGCACTTTTTACTTTCACACATGAAACCAGCATACCTAAGAAATCCTATAACTGGTTTTAAGATGTTTCTGATTTTTGTCTCTGGATTTATTGAGTCTTAATGAAGCTATTTCGTTGGGAWTTTTTTTTCTTTTTGGTGATACTTGTGAGTGCATAGATTTAAAGTTGGTATTTACACTAGACTTCAAACTGATGCACTTAAGGTAATTGCAGATAGTCATTTGCCTCATTGCATCTTATCTACTTAGTTCTGCAGTGAACCTATAAAAGTGATCTTTTTGGTGCTAATGTACAGACTAGTTAAATTTTCTCTAGCTTTGTAGTCAAATAAGCTTTCATATTTAGCAACCCAGTTGATAKGAATTTAAGGAACAAATTGCATAGTACTAATGATCACATTAGAGTTCGATTATGGTTTCAAACTATCTTCTTAGGTTTTTTTCTTTTTAACCATAAAGGGAGCCTCCGCTGCGTATAAAACTGTTCTGGCTTCCTATTAATTTATGTGGTGCCCTCTAGAGGATATGTGGCTTGAACAATACTATAAAGAGTAAAATTGCTTATTAACTTGTCTCTCAGTGTTCATTATGCCTTTCAATAAGACAGGCATTCTACAGATGCTACAAGCAATCATGCAGCCAGTTTGGGTGCTTCAGCATTCATGCTTAAGTTCGTAACTGGTGTGATTTTGTCTTTGCCTGTTTGCAAAATACTTCCAGTATCTTTCATTTAGAGATGCCTGCCAAAAAAGCTGCACCCTCCCTTAGCCCTGATGCACGCTCTCGTGCTGCAGCTGAGCCCTGAGGTCCCYACTTTGAGTTCCTTATAAATACTCTGCATCTTCAGAATTCGAAAACTTGCTTTGCTTCAGCTGTCTCCTTTGGTAAAATTAGTTAATTATACTACATTAAACYGTTTTCCTCTGGATCAGGAGGGATTGAGGGAATGGAAGAAATCTTTAATGAAGTAAGGAGCTTGAAAGATGCTGTGGGTGTGAGAGGCTCTGCCCTGGAAYGTGATTCCTGCTCGGCACTCCAGTGGTTCCCGAGGTGCCGGGGTTGCTGCGGCAGGAGCGAGCTCTGCTCTGTTAACGAGGATGGGAACTGACTTGAGCAAAGAAAGGGCTCAGCGTTAGCAATAACACACTCCCCGAAAATGATATGCAGAGGATAATTCCCCTGCAGGCTTCTGTCTTCTGCTTATACACTCCTGGGTTAGGAAGTGAAGACTTAATTTGAGGAACTTAGGTTTACGCCAAKACTTCAAGTTCATTTATAGGAAGTGAAATATGCAAGAACTTTTTTTTTTTCACCCCTTCTTTTCCTCCAGAGCTGTACGGTGACATCTTAATGCATCAGCCTATCCTGCTCTGTCCTCTCTTCTGACTGGCAGCGTGTCCATTTGCAAGCACAATATTCCCTTTGAAATCTGTCATTACTGCCATTAATGACCAGTCATTATGTTAACAGCCCTTGGGCTGTTAACATGTCAAACTGGTTGTTAACTGGAATGTTATTACTTATTTAAACCTCAGGTATGAGTTGTGTGAAATGTGCTTTGGTTGCACGTTCTGGGCTGCTTCCGCTCAAAACAATAGGGAAACAGCAGAGCGTTTGCCTTTGGGGTGCCAAGGGATTTGCTTTCTGTTCCATCTGCTCATTTGATTCCTGTATATTTGTGAGGTTCTCCTACCCCTGGGCAGCCTCCTAATTTCAGGGTGCAGTCCCTTCTCTTGGCCTTGCCTGCAAATGGGCAGCCGTGGACGTTTCCAGATGCACGGTAACGCCCGCTGCACGTTTGAGATTAATACCTGGCCCCTAGAAGTGTGAAATAAAAGACCAACAATTACGTGCAACTCAGTTGTATTAAATAATGAGCTTCCTCGGATGCAGCAGAAATATGAAAGTACAGCTGTGCTGAGCTAGTTGCAATGTAGGTCAATCACCCTTTTCACTTAGGTTTTTAACTACGCAAACCCCGCTGAGCGACCAATGACTACAAAGTGCTGTTTCATTCCTATTTAATTTTGGCAGCATTTTACTGAAGAGCAGGCATTCATGCAGCTAAATTATCTTTGCCGTTTCTGGTTTTAACTCCAGCTCCATGACACTAAATGTTGGAGTGCATATCTCTTAGTAAACACAAAGAATATGGTTTCTRATATATATATTTATTTTTTTCCCAAATCCACCTCTTAACATGGAAATTGAATTAGAACTTTTATTACTTTTTGCATAATTTCCCTAGCCAGGCAAGCRAGATCATAAGAAAAGGATTAACAAAACTAATATATTGGGGTGGATTTTTTTTTGCCCTTAAACACATCTAGAACCTTATTGAGAATGGGGAGGAGGATGACAGAAAGTCTATCCTCTCCCCCCACCCTTCCCCCTCCACCTCAGTATTGATACCGTTTGTAAATATACAGCAGACTTTAAAAGTACCACTGAAGAGCTATGAAAATGAGTAAATCACCATTCCTGAGGAAAGGGACARAACAGGTTGGGTTTTTTATCTTCTCCACTTGCTGGTTGAAAGACCTGAGAAAAGCCAAGTCTCTAAAACTGGATATTGGAGAAGATCTTATAAATAATGAGACTTGACCACAGAAATTAGTGTTCAACCAGAAGCATTATAAAGATACTGCCTCTGTGAAATATTTAGCTTCAGTGCAGTTTGAAAAGAGCAGAGTTTAGGAAGCAGCTTTTTCCTGTACAACCGCTTGCACTCTAAAGGCAATTATTATTTTAAAAAATTATTGTGTAGGAGTGCTTAGAGAGACTTAAAATGTCTTGTGGCCTGATGCTGATTAGCAGATCCCATTCCTCTCTCATGTCATGGGCAGTATTGCAAACATCCAAGATATCAGCTTGCTTAAGTGCATGTATAAATACTCTGTGTGGATATTTTCACRGGTAGTGGGTTATAAAATTTTTCAAAATGCCTCCTCAACATGTTTCTTGCCCAGCTTGATTAAATAAGGGTAGACCTTTAAAGATTTAAGCGCTCTGGGTTTTCTGAATATTGAGGTGTTTATGGAGGTGAGGCTTTAGACGTCTACTTTCTTCCCTAAATCTTTTTAGAGCTGAACCCTTATATATACACTAACATCCTTGTTGCAATGCATTAAAGCATTAAAGGGACTAGAAGTTTGCAGAAATAAGCCCTAAAAATATTTCAAAATACTTTTAAAAATGGTAGGTGTAGCGATTCACTTGTTCTAATTTTGCTGTGTGCGATGAATGTTCTTCTAAATTTTCATAAATGGTGTCATTTAGTGTGGCTTGGAAATAAAAAAAAAAAGGTTGGAATACTCAGAATACTCTCCCACTAATTGCCAGAGGTTTTGAAAACCTCCAAACACCTTAACAGTTGTTGAAAGGGATAAGGAGAGTGATGCAAACACGCACAGTTAATCCACCCAACTTGCAAAGAATAATGCTTTTGATTTAGTTACACCCTGGCTAGTTTARCTTGTTCTTTCTTTAGCTCATCTGTGATAGCTTTTAATAAGAAACATTCAATTAAGCTGTTAAAATTGGTGTTTAAGTCATGTTGAAATGCTCTGAAATGTGTGTACTCAAGTTTGACGCTCTTCAGTAGTTCCATGTGTTTCCCCATATCTGCTGGTATTTTTTCTTCAGAGCTGCCAAATTTTTAATAATTGTGTTATTTTTAGTGGCTTAAAATACACAGTTTAATTTTCAAGAATGTGAATCTTCCCTCTTATAAGGCTTCTTGAAAACCAGACGCTCCTCGTGTGTTGTCAAAATACCTCATTAATCCCCTGGAAACGTTCAAAGAATTTCAGGAGACTTTTCAGATGAAAGTACCGTGCCTCTTAAAGCCTGTCCTACAGCTCTTCATTACAGCACTACAGTGCTGTGTATTTTGATGGAAAATTATTTTACTACAAAGGTTTTGCCAATACAGAGCAGCTCAGTAAAGCTTAATAAAATCAGTGATTTTGGGGAAGCCGAAGTAATTCTGCAGTGCCAGAGGATGGGATAATGTTCCTGGCAAAAGAACAGCAGCTCTGTAGTTCTGCTTACTGTTTCCTGTAACCTCTTCTAAGAGAWATGTGAATTTTTTGTTTTCATCCTTGCTAATTTATTTTTTTCCTCTCAGAAGTGATTTTGTGACCAGTACTTCTTATGGAAATATCCTTAAAATAATATCCATAATAAAGTTATTGACGTTGGGAATAAATATTATGAACTACATTGTGACACAGGATTTKATATCCAAGGTTTAACTGGCAAATTTCTGAAGTTTTGACCAGAAGCTTGTGTGAAACAAAGTATCCATGCACAATGTAGTAGAATTATATTTAGTTCYAATAGCCTAACACAGACGCCTTTAAAAGGTTATGATTTCTGCTATGTATCTGTTCCTTAAAAAACTACACATTTCTATTTTTTTTTTAATTTGTTTGAAATTTTAATTAATTTCTGGGGACATTTTACAGTGAAAACTGAAAAAAAAACCCTCAAGTTTCTACCATGCAATTAAAAGCTCTATTACTGAATTTTGTTACTTGCTATTTACCATATTTTTCAAGTCTTCCAGAAAAGATATAGCATTTCTTTCTGGGTATGAATGTTCGAACAACATGTAAAAATTAAAATGGGTTAAATTGTAACACACTTCTTTAGTCCTCTTGACTTTAGAAATTGCTTTTTTTTTTAACTTCTCACTGAAGTTAAGTATATTCATGTTGGATTTGGAAACCAAAATACACAGCATGCAACTTATGGTTTCCAAATTAAACTGGTCATAACTATTGCAGTCCTTAAGAATCTGTATTTTGGGAATACCTTATTAAATGCATTATTTTTTGATGGCTAATTTCCCAATAGATTCCTTAGTATGCTAATGGATGACCATTTAATAAATCCACATAATCTTTTTATGTTTGGGGGATTTTTGGTCAAAACATTCTGGAATTTTTGAAGTTTCTCAGCCTCATATATCTGAAGCAATGAGTCTCAAAAAGCTTTGCATGTTCCACACCTCCTTCCCTGTAATGTAATTCTGGTGCTGTTCCTTTACATCTTCCTGAAGCTGCTTTTTGCCTCTGCTGAAACAACTGTCCTTTCGACACCCGGGTCTCATTGCATCTCTTTGGGACATTTAAAAACGGCTCTGGAGATCAGTAGATCCTTCATTTAAAAGAGTAAAAAGGATGTCCGAGTTATCTCTAGAAACATGCATCTATCTTAGCTGTGTGTATGAATCTATCAAATTATATATAAACCTTTCAAATCGTACATAGATCTCTGTATATCAGTTTGGTGTGATAGATACACATCAAAATCAGGGGGAATTCTGCATCCCACATTCTACAGGTGCTTGCTTGATGATCATGGTCTCATCTTTTCTAAACCAGTTAAAAGTGTGTTTAAATGAGTGCTGATAGTTGAGCATTTTGACAGCCCAGTGGCAGCTGGCATGGTCAGTTGCTGACTTAATTTAGGCATGTGCTAAAATTCTGGGATGGCRTGCCAGTGTAAGGAATCCACTATCCAGCCCCTCTCCTCACTTGACATCAGAACTGTGGCTAAAAGCAGCTGGAGAGTGTTTGGCACCTATTTTTCAAAGAGCACAATGATCCCAATTATTTAACTGTAAGATATTTTCCTTTGGGATTGGCATGAGCCCTGTTGCTCTATTTCATAGCAAAACAYAGCACAGGGAAATTTTCACGAGCAGAAAATGCCCAATTTTGTAAGGAGCAGAGTGTCTCTGGACTGATGTTCCTTTGGACATTCCCGTGCAGGTCTTGAGTGAAGTGGCCTTCTGTAATAGTGGAATTTATACTTTTCATCTTTTCATTTGCAAAAATGATAATATCTCATGTTGGCACATAGCAGGTGAAAGTGGTAATTGCACATCATGCAAAGATAAAATATTTTGGGAGTGGGAGGTAAGAGCAGAGAATATTATGCATGTTATTATATCCTTTTTTAGAGTTTTGAAGTGGGGTAGTGAGAGTGAGAATGTCAAATTGTACATTTGAATACACTGTAATTAACATATTGGACTAATTAAGGAAACACTATCCTACACCAGGTAGCAAAATGCAACCTTGCTCTTGTATTGCTGCTATCACACCTTTGTTTTTAACAAAGCTCAAACTTGATGTACATAATCAGAAATAATAATATTTCTCTTAATATTCTTATGTATTTTTTGATATAATGTTCAAAAGGCTTTAGAACAATAGCTGGTTTTTGTCCATGACCWGTGTCCAAGCCATAAGTATCAGTCTACTCAGTCTCTCAGGTTTTAGCTTAGTGAGTASTGTTTATTATATTTAACCCTGCTTTGAACATCAGTACTGATCCATCATGGGATAAAATAAATATTATTTTATTATATTTTATAATGTTATTCCTTTGCAGATGCTTTCAAGACAAATATTTGTTAAAGTTGATGCAAATAGTTTTAGTAATTCCCTGCTTCTGTAAATATGTTAACTCTAGGAAACAGAWTTTATTATTCTTTATCAAATTCTAACAATAGTTCAAGTAACAATCACTGAACTTGATTTTGTCTTTTAGATACATTTTAAGGAAGGATTTCTAGCTAGGGATAGTTCAAATGAGTTACAGGCTGCAGAATAGGGATGGAAATTGCAATCATTGTGAATTATTTTCTTATCTTTTGTCACTATGGTTGTTTCTACATAAATCTTGAGGGGTTTTTGAAGTCAGGACTGMGCTCAGTTCAGAGCTACTACTCTTAAAATTTGTACTAAAAATCAAGATTTTAAGACAATAGAAAACTTAAAAACTCATTTTTCCATAAAGAACACCCTTCATTTCTCCCTTTCTAATTTTTGTWAAACAAATTTTACACAGAATTCAGAATTTTCTAGGATCTGATGTTTGGATTTACAAAAAAAATAAAAACTTTTCAAAGAAGTCTTTAGAAGCCCAATGTGTCTGTCTGCCTTAYACAAAGTGTTAAGAAGGAGGAGGGCAGTTGCAATAACAAGCTGCCCTGCRCCAGTTTTTCTGGCTTCATTACTTAACCTGTAATCTGATACATTTAAGAATGCTTTATACCAAAATAACATTAAATCTAATCCTACAAACATATCCTACGTGCTTGGTGTAGTCTGAATAATCCTATTGAAAGGTATAGGGCCTATTAACTTAGAAACATGCCCCAGCAGAGCCAAATCTTTAAAATTAGCATGGCTTTGCCTGCAAACCCCTCTTGAATTGCTGTGTCCTTGCTCTTTGTGTGCTGTTGACAAACCTCCCTGGTCCAGGCAATGCTCAGACCCAGGGCTCCCATCCTGGCCAGGCACCTTGTTGCAGTGTCTAGGGTGTCAATCAAAGTTGTGACACCTGTGACAACCTTGCCCTGTTGGTCTCTGGCAGGAAGGATGGTTATTTGTATGCTAATCCTACATACCACTGCCCCAAATCAAACTGCTGGGGAATGATTTAGTGTCCAAGTCTAGGCTTGGCTCTGCACCCCATGGGCTCTGCTCTCCACAGCTTTCCTGGGAAGCAGCAGTTGGAGGTGAGATAAAACTTTACCAAAAAGCCCTGAGGTTTTGTGTTGATGCTTGTGAACCTTGGGCTCTCGATTCACTTTCTCTTCATGCCCCAAAATTGCACTAATGAACGTGTGCTGTGTACTTAGCAGCTTTAGGCTTCCAGAAGAATACGTTCATTTTTATKAAGATACTGCATTCATACTTTTTTATGCTCCATATAGTAATAAAAAAATATTAAAATCCAGCGTGACAATGAATACTTATAACAGGGCCGCTAACAAGTAAATTAAAATGTAGTCTTTCTGCTCAGAACTTCACTTACTAAAACAATCTTAAAACCTGGAGGAGATGCTGCACACACTGCAGCAAATGTGCTGGTTTTAATGAGCCTGGCTGTGCTGTGAAGTTAGCCAAGAGCRCTTCCCCCAGCACCTCCTCACCTAATTCAGTCATAATGCGGAGTGAATCACTGGGAAGGGAGTCAGAGAGCAAAACAAAGAGCACAAATCCAGCTCTGGGTGTCTTCTGTGCTCTTCTGAGGCCTTTCATGGTGACCCCTGATGGGTCCCAGGCAGGGTCCCAATTACTCTCTGTCCCCAGGTGCAGCACAGCCTGAGCCTTTTCCTGTAACAGCATCTTTCTTTATTCTCCCTGTTCCTCCCAGGTTCTCACCTSATAATTGCTGGTAAAACACTCAAGTGTGTTTTGTAAGAGCAYCCCTGAAATATGTAGGGTGGTGGTGGTAGCACCCAGTGCAAGTTATTCAGCAGTTTGGCCACAGGATAATCCCAAGCACAGCCTSTCCCTGCTGTGCTAAGCAGGTGCTTGCTTCCATCCACCTCTTTTCCTTCCTTGTACAAATATACCTCCTCTGCTACAAGGTTTACTCTGAGTAAAATCCAGTATGTATTTGCAAAATTTACTGTAGTTTGCCACATTATCAGTCTTGATAGGTATGTACTGTATCTGAACAATAACTCTGGAATTAACTATCTTGAGTAATCTAGTTATTAATCACATAATCTTGCTATGGTGGCAGATAAACAGTTTTCTTCATGAGCAGTTGAAAAAATAATTACCTATTTTATATATGTGCTTGTATAAATATATCGGTAAGGTTATTTTAGCAGAAAAACAACCACTTTATTATTCTGTCAGATTTAACCACCATAAACCCTTTGCTTCTCAGACCCAGCTCTTTCTCCTCATCCTTCTGGTTTTAAGGTGTGCTTTTTGGAAAAGTTAGTTCTTGCCACCAACTCCCACGTGCCTCCTGTTTGGCTGATTTGTGCGATACTGTCAATATTATATAACAGGTATGCTGTTGCTTTTAGCAGAGTATCAAAAAGCTGGTAGAGGGGACAAGTATTTCTTATCCACTCCCTCTCTTCCTCCTTCCCTAAAAAAAAATTGGAATGAGAAGGAAACCGATTTAGAAAATGATTGCAAGCACGTTAAGTTTCCCAGAAAAAAATCTTGCCTGAGTGCAAAGATGTGATTTTTGTCACTGTAAGCCTGGAAGCCACTATCCCTGCAAGGCACTCAAGAACTAACCCTCTCACCCACAAATTTTGAAGAACTGTTTTATCCATGCACTTAAGCCCTGGTTCTTTGGCTYTTGTGCTCTTGTGAAACCAAACCTAGCCTAGACCTGGAGTGTTTGTTGAGAAAAGGCACTGAAGAGCTCCCTCCCATCATCCCTGTGCTGCAGGAGCTGCCAGCAGGGCTGGGTGCTGACACACAGAGGTGGCATCTTCCTGACAGCAGGAATACAGCAGATGCCAGSAGTGGTTTTACTGTCTCCTTCTTGGTTTGCTTCAACAAAAAAAAAAAATCCAATTTGTTAATTCGTCCTCAGTGCAGAGCTGCTTGCTGATGGGTGGAGGATACACGTGAAGTTCTGTGTCTGCCCCTGCCTCAGGTGTCTGATGATCCCCCCATCCCTTCTTCCTTCTACTGTGTACAAGGGGGAGGAGTAGGTATAGCTCTGCTGTTTATATGAAGAAGCAAGAGAAGTGGAAGTGTTAGCAGCTGCTTTCCCCGAAATTTCAGAATGCTGGAAATGACAGATGCATCATGCCAGTGTAAGTGACTGTCCTTCCTCATCACTGGAATTTGGGAGGAAAAAAATATTAAATTGTAAATTTAAGAAAACTTGTCAAGAGAAGACAACATCAGTTGTCTTTAGATGGGACCCCTGCTTTCTGTTCCTAAAAGTAAATGCAGCCACCAAGACATCTGCATCTGGGCAGATCACTCTTCCATAGATTTGTGCTCCTGCTGTCAGTTTTCCATCCTCCCCCTGCTCAAAATGAACACCAGCAAACTGGGCAACTCCCCACTTCTTAGTGATTGGGAAAGAGTGACAGTTTGTGTGCTCCAAACTGAGTGGTTTTGCTGCAAGATTAATTCTGGACATCTTCTGTCATTTTGGATGTGGAGGAAGGGATGAGGGGGGCTCTGTGTGTGTATGTGTGAGCACAGGCTGCCTGCTGCATGCAGGAGTTTGGGTAAGGAAGAAATCCCTGTTGAGAGCAATCCAACATTCCTCTGTGTTCTACATTGCTGCTGCCACAGCTTCCCCCTCCTTCGAAAGGAAAAAAAAAACAAACCACACAATTCAAAAACCACAAGAAAAAGTTCCTATCCCATTGTACTAGCACCACATGTAGCAAGTCAAAAGATGRCTAAATTATGCCAGCAGACATTTGGCTCTGCCAGATTTAAAAGGTCACYACCAAAGGGCAGGCACAGGAAAAAAGTTCCAGTAAAGGGGTAAGAAAAAATAAGGGCCTGAATTCAAAGCATGTTGCTGTATTTGTCCCAACATAAATGATGTCTAGTCACACACATGGTATTTTTATCAAGTGTTTCTCCTCATGGCCCTAACTGCATTGAGCATGCTGTTGTTGCTTCCTTAATGCAATCTCCAAAGGTCAATCAAGTTATAGAGTCAGGCTGATAAGATTAGATATTACTTTAAAAAATGACCAAAAAACCTGTGTTTGGAGGAAGGCCTGAGTCCAATATAATTCTGTCTGGTTTGCTCCAGGTCACTGTGTCTTTTCCTGGAAACACTGTGTAAACTGCGCCCATCTACTTCAGCTCCAAGAGTGCTTTCTCATCTCTGCTGATAGCTGAGGTAGCTGCATGTTCTTGGGCAGAGATGAGGGAGTCTTCTGGCACAGGACAAAAATAAAATGACACGTTCAAGTGCTTTTTTTTAATGCTCCAGGGAGATTTTACTATCTGAATTGTGTGCAGTGAGCAGGGATTTTTCATTTCATACATCATTCACGACTTGCTGCAGTGATTCCAAAAAGTCCCACAAGCCAAGTCGCTGCTTGCACCAAAGCGCAGAATTTCTGGTTTGTGAGTTTTAACAACAGGTCTTAGAGCTTTTTTTAATATTCACACAAAATGTGTGGTGGGAAGGTACAAGAAAAGGATCTGTGCCTGAGGATTTTGAAGGATACACAGTAATGACTATGGCAAAATCCAGCTTTCTTTTAGCTTGTCCTCCTTGCTTGTTCTCCCTCTGTTATGAGTTTGATGCACAAGGGAGGAGAGCTGGTCCCCAGCTTTGTCTTTGGGCTGCACATGAAATTCTCATGGTAGCACTAGCCAAGGACTTGGTTTTTCATCAGGCTGTTGCACTGACACATAGCTGTGAGCAGCATGTGAAGTTTGTCTCTGTTTTTATCMCCCCATGCATTTCTTTAGGCGTAGTCAACACCTTTTCCAGGATTTGCAAAGTGTCTGGGATGAAATACTAAAGGTGAGGTGATTAAAATCCAGTTTTATGAGTATTTCTCATCTGCTTTCGAAGCTTTGTAGCAAATGCATGAATATTTAATTGCTGTAGTAAAAAGCAGGTGGGGGCAAGCCTCGTGTAGCAATGTCACCTATGAATGCTGAAGTCAGACTGGCCTTCTGTGTCTGTCAGTGGGGCTGGAGTGAATGAATACTCAAGGCTCTGGACAGATGGGTGAGCATCTTGTTACACAGCAATTACAGCACGTGTGCCCACCCTGGGCTTCCTGGCTTTTCCTGAAGTCTCAAGAAATCAAGCAACCTAATTACCTGGCAGTCCTTATAGATCAGCTGTGTTAAAGACACAGTTGTCACTGGTGCCTCAATATTGCATTCTTTAGAAATGAAGGAGTGGAAATGGGTCACATAAGTACTTCTTTTTTTTTTTTCCTTTTTTTTTTTTTGTGGTGCAGAGAGCAGGGCAGCTGAAACCCCTTCCCCCCCATGCTGTGAGAGAGTGGGAGAGGTCAGGCTGCAGCTCTGACACAGTAATGGCTGGACGGGCAGTGAAGGCTCTGGGCAGCAGCTCTCAGAGCAATGCTGGCCGATGTGACAACACATCAGATTCTCTCTCAGCCTCCCTGGTACTTTTCTTTCTGATAGCCTCCTGTAGCCCAGTACCATCCTGCTCCACGTCCTTTCCCTGCATCYCCAGCCTAGGTTTTCCAGTTTTACAGCTCCTTTCTGTCAGGGTGAGGGAAGTGCTGGTGGGAACCTCCTCAGACAGGTCCTACTGGAGACATACTGGTCAGGAAAGGACTAAATGTGGGGAGGAGCACAGCCTGGGCAGGTAGCTCTGCTTAGCATACTCAGGGGCCTCTGGGCACTCAGAGAAAGGCAGGAGCTGATGGCTCAGCAGGAAAACACCAGAGAACCTTGAGCTTGGACTGTGAGGGGACAAAAGCCCAGGAGTTCTGTATTTAGGGGTCCCTCCTTGGAGGCACCAGCTCAAAATGTTTGTGTTACTGCACTGTGAATAAATTGCTTCATGGATCCAGGACTCTGCTAAGGGGAACCTGGTCTGCCTTATAGGTGTGGGGTGTGTGGGGAACCACACAGGAACCTGTCCCTGTCAGGTCACTGGGGCTGCCCCAAGAGGGCTTTGGTTCCAGCTCAGCAGTGTGACTGCCTGAGTGGCTCCTGCATGGCTGGACAGGGAAGTTTCCTTAACAAAACAACAGGAATTTTGCACCCAGTGCCGAAATTTCAACCTAAGAATCTTAGAGTTATTTTTGTACACTTACAGACCTGCACTGCCAAAGGAACTCAGCATAATGTTGCCAAGTCTCTCCAGAACATCTGCTGTGAACCGTCCTTTGGTTCTGCCAAAGCAGAATTTGTCAGAAGGGCCCTTGGATGGGAGTTTATGGTTGTGCTTCCCCATTCTTATGGCAATTCCCCCTCAGTTGGATGTAGGGCCTGCAGAGTCCATTTATCCTGTTCCAGCCCCTTCATCTGGCACTCAGCACCTACAGGAGGGCAGGACTCTGAAAACAGGCTTTGTTATGACAGAGATCTCCAGATCTCGTAGCAGATGTTGCTGGTGAGAAGCAATTTTGTTCCAGCCAAACCTTCTTCAGCTCKGCTCAGAAGATGCACAGAGAATCTCATAAGGCTACAGGCTTTGGCAAGGAAACTCAGCATTTACCAATGCCAGCTCCTCTCTATATTTCTTTTTTTGAAGGCTATGTAGAGCAAATGATCTCTTCTCTGTCTCTGTGAAACAGCTGTAAATTTCTCTCCCTTTAACCCCCCCCAGCCATTAAACAGCGCTGACAACAGCCAACAGTTATCAGATGCAAAATGAACTATGTGCCTGGGATAAAGAGTTGTGTATCTGCCTCTCCTTGATCGATCCACTGGACGTTTTGTATGCCAGCTCTTTAATTTAAAATATTCCGAGGAAGAAGAAATCCCTGGTAATTTCCATAACAGCCTTTTTAAGAAGTCTTGTCACCTTTTAAAAAGACATTTGCTTCCCCTTTTCCCTCTCTCCCTCCCCAGCTCCACAGGCTGTTTGTTTTAACCTTATCCTCTGTATACMGACTGCTGCTTTGGTGTGTGCTGCAGACCTCTCTGCTTTGGGACCAGATCTTACCAAGATGTTTTTAGCTTACTTTCGATCAGTGCTGGTGATAATCCCTTTCCAATAATTCCCTGGCACTAAAAACCTTCCCTGATTTTGAGGGAGGAAGTTCTGCCGTACATTTGAACCTGGGACTGCAGGATTTCTGCCCAAGGTGTCTGTTCCCTTGGAGCTGAGAAAACGTCCTGTTCTGGTTGTTAAAATAGAGACAACTGAGAGCTTGGGAGCGATTTGCTTACAACAGAAAATGGTTTTGTGGTGAAGTGAATTTACCCAGACTCTCTAAAAAATTAAATCAATCCTGCTTGTTTTCTTTTTCTGACCATGATGATTCTGCCTCCAAAGGGAGGGGAAAAGTCATATTTCTTTTAAGGATCAATTAACAAGTGAATCATGCATTGGTTTTTCATCCAAGTAATTTTGTATACTTTGATTGATTTTATTCTCCTGAATAATTCCCTGCACATGGCCCATTTGTGGTGCTTGCAGTTTAAGGTGCTGCAGGAAAGTCATGTTTGAGTTCAGCAAAGCCAATGAGGCCTCTCAGAGTGCTCCACAGCTGGTTTTTGGAGCCAGAGAATTGTGCCAGCATTGAGCCRTTTATTAATCCACTCCCAGCCTACCCGATGCACAAAAAGAGGGGATGACCCAGCCTCACATGGCTCATGTGAGGCCGTGTACAGCCACCTAAAGTGTGACAGAGATGTCAGAGAAAAGATTCTCAGGGGTGGTCCCYTGTACCTAAAGGGCGCTTCATGTGCACGAGCACCGGGAAACTTGTTTTCCCAAGTAACTGGGAGTATAAAAATCTGATTAACTATTGAACTGCAGCCCCCACGTAAATTCACTGCGAATTTCAGAACTGCTGCTTTCGCAGTCCTTGCTCTGTAAAATCACAGGGTTGGGTGCATTTCCCACAGAAAAATTGCCATTTTTCCTCTCCTCTTGCCAGGATGCTATTAAGCACAAAATGTCTTTATTTGATGAAATTCTTGTCCCTACTTGTTTTGAGGAAAGAGGGCCTGTTTTAAGGAAAAAAGAGGAAATTGATTACAATACTGTTAGTTAAGCAGCTCAGTGAAAGGTTTGTTATTTTGTTTTCACTATTAAAATATCCCCTAATCCACCTTGCTGGGKCTCTACTGCTCTTGTAATATTCAATCAAGCCCTTGTTTTGTGAGAAATGTGACAATGCATTGTTGGCACTTTACAAACCTACAGCCCTCGGCAATAGATAATGAGAGGCAGGGTTTTTTTCCCTGTGCAGGACACAATGAAATTTTAGACAGATGAATGCTAAGAGAACCCTATGTACCAAAGGCAATGTTTACTGCATGTAATACATATCATTGTTTGTCTCCTGTAGTGAAAAATACTTGTGTCACGCTGTTAAAATGTACTCCTGACAGAACAGAGCTTGCTATTATAGGGTCCATTGCTTAAAAAAATGATATACTGACAGAAATACAATTTAAGAAAATTTAACACCAAGGGTAGTCGACCATGTAGGCTACTATTAAGGGGCCAAAACTCAAGGCTGTGGTTTTATTAAAAAAAAGGGATAGTTTATTTGCTAGTAGTAGGTAAAGTTAAAAAAAAACATAGAAGGGAGAAAAGAAAAAATCAGCTTGCATTCACTTGGTCTCTGGTGTGTAAAAAATTAATAAAAGCAACAGTTCAATAAGATTTTATTATAGAAATGTTTAAGTGAAACAGTTTAGGAATACTTCAGATTTTTAAACAGTTCTGCTGCAGAGCTGTTGGTTATTGTGCATAACCAATTGTTGCTTTCGGATGCAAGGCACACCCAACGCTTTTCATAAAATGAGTAGKGAGTCCTGGTTAATTTAAATCAGTTTGTGTATTCCTCCACATTTGTCTTTGGTTTTAGAAGCATAGGGAGATGAGCAGTTCAAATCTGTGAACAAATGCTGTGTTGTGGCTAAGCTTGCACAGGTAAATCATCACATGTTGGCTTAAAATTAATAGTGGTCAACTTATTGGTAACCAATTCAGATGTAGATTTTATTCTCCCCTTCCCAGTTCTTCATTGCAAATTTCTAATTGCTAGTCCATGATGTGTAGCAGTCTGTGGGGTACCAACAAGTTTGGTTTTTATCTGCCTTCTGCTATTATTTAGCAAAATCACAACCTGGTGACAAGTTCTAACTTCTCAAACACTAACTGGACAACCCTTGTGCAGAAGATAAACAGAATTGTTTCTGTATCTGATAGGTCCAGGAAAGTGTAAAATGTGAGTGTTTGAGCCCTCAGAGCTTGGAGACTCCACAACAAGTTGCTTATTTGTTTTTTTCCACAGAATATCATTTTTGTGTTCATCAACCCAACAACTTCCCCAGAGATGAAAGGAATTGAAAGGTTTAAGCAAAAGAGCAATAGAACACGTACATTAAGTCATTTTTTAAAAGTGAACATTTATTCAKATGCTTCCCTTTTTAAAGGGAAAAACCTGTGGAAAATTCTCTGGTATCAGCCAGGAACAAACTGCATTTTTCATTAATTAAATTTGGTCATCAGGTATAAGAAAGTCACAAAAAATAAATGAACATAACAATGCAGGAAGGKTTTTTTCCTCCATCAATATCATAAAAGTTTTAAATTATTTTGGTTTTGTTCCTCACTTACTCCCTTTCCCCTTTGYAATAGCCTTATTTCAGCTACTAAAAGAACATTTTACCATGCTGATGATAAGATTAATATATTCACCTCTGTASAAAAAAAGCTAACAAACAAAAAAACCCTAGAAATAATTCTCTAATAATATACTTATATTCCTGATTATTACCAATAATATAACATTGTTTGTATGAATTAATTGCTAACCCCCCCTGCCATGAAAATATTGCAAGCCCGTGTGTGCCTTTTAAAGCACATCTAGAGGATGTCCTTTRAAGATTTCTGAATTTCTGAACTCTGAGCCTGGAGGTGGTTCTGCATATAAAATTGTATTAAGTGCTGTCATCACTGCTATTTTTGTGTATCAGGCCTAAATAGTWGTTAAGCTTTCAAGTTAATAGATTATTGTTGAAGAAAAATATTTATTTTACACAAGATTTCAACAGAGTTTGAAAGAGGTGGTGCCAGATTTAAGTTCTACTGCATGCTCYAAAGAAATATTTCTGTTGCAAACGATTTGTTTATTACAAACATTGGTCTGAAATCCATTTTCTTTTGCTATTCATACTTTTTTCTCTTTGTTTGTTTTTCACATTTCTCAGAGATTAGGGCAATAAAAGCCAACAAAGCCAATTTTGGTTTTGTAGTCAATTTTACTTGTAGGTTTGAATTCTGCAATGTGGGTGTTCCAGTCTGCATTAAAATTAGTCAATATTTCAATATAATTTTTAACTTTAGGGTTGTTTTTTTTATTCTGTCTCACACAGTGTGCAAGTAGAATTTTTGTATTTTTGAAAAATCTTTTATTTCAAACATATATATGCACATTTTTTGCTGAATAATTCCTTTATGGAAAGTTTCCTTTTTATAGTAGTGGTTACTGTAGAAGTGAAATAATAATTGAAGTACAAACACAATACACCAGATTTTTTTTTATAAAACCTCAAAACAAGAGCAAGTAACCTTTCCAGCAGTCTCCCATCTGGCCAGCTGTTGAACCACTCCACCATGGGGAAAGGTCACCAGTGAGCATTGAGAAATGGCCCGAAAAAATACTGAGAGAGGGGGGAAAATGGTTATAAATGCATTCACTGTGGAATTGGACATGCACATGGAACCAGCAGCAGAGAGCAGATGAACACACATTCTGGGCATATTTCAATACCTTTAATTTCCAGAGATCAAGAGGCCGCTGGGACACAGAGGTTGGAAAACCCCACCATGTAAAACAGCTGTAAAAACTCCCTTGTAATTGCGTATGATTGAAGTGTCAGCGCACTGTGGACAGTGCTTGCCGCCCCAGTCAGAACAATTCCTTACTTTTCATCACTTTCTTGTGCTTTCCCTAGTTTTGCTGGTTTCACCTAGGTTTGTCTGGTGCCTTGATTTCAAATTCTGTTGCTGAGACCTGTGTGGGGCCCTCCTCCTGCCTCTGCAAGAGACAGAGGAAGGGATGGTTGCRCCTGAAGTAGTGCAGGAATTGCAGAAAGCTGCATGGCTGGTTCTGTCAGAAGATTTTTCCTGCCAGACAAGTCACTAAAGAGCCATGGTTATAATTACAAGAGCAGATCTAGTAGAAGATGATAAATCTGTTGTGCATTCACCAAAAAAAAAAAGAAAAAAAAAAGAAAAATCCCTCTCTTTTAGATGTGTTTTTACATTTTCTGTTTGCTGTAATGTGRATACACTCTTCTGTGCATGGCAGGGGGTTGGAACTGGATGATCTTTAATGGCCTTTCCCTCCCAAACTTCTGTGATCCTATGATTCTACACACATGTGTGTCAACAAAAAAAAGAGAGAGAAAGAGTATAATGACTATTGCCCATTTGGTGCCAGTCCTGCAATTCTTCCTAACACAAGTGAACCTACTGAGCACAATAAGGGTATTTGCTTGTTTAAAAATTTATACAACTTTTTGCAGAAATGCTTAGGGTGTAGTGATATGATACAGCACCACAGAGCTCCTTCCCTCGTTCAGCAGGGAGCTCTTACTGTGAGTCTGTTTTATAYACAGCTGGTCCCTGTGTGGAGGTGCTGCTGCTGAGGGTGCCGTGTGCTGGGTTTTTCCATCAGTGCTGTGACTGTGGCTCACCAGGAAATGCCTCCCTTAGTGCAGGAGCCCTGCACGAGGCTCGTGGTCACAAAAGGAAGGGCCCCCAGAATATTCAAATTGTGTCTGTTTGGCACTGCAAGTGAGGGATTGAAAGGTGTTGCCATCTGTTCTGGAAGCTGCCTTTCCTCCTCTTCCTAAGCCTGCCTGAAAGAATTCGTTCAGGGGTAGATGCTGGGCACAAGGAGGGAGTTTTGCCTCACTTTCTCACTGAAACTGATGCTGGGGGAGCATGGAAATAAATCATCCTAGGAATAAAAACAGTTTGGGATTTTTCCTGCTTTTCAGCTGTTAGATCAGCTTCTATTAAAGCAATTAGTTCAACAATCATAGATTTGATCTGTGATTCTCCTTCCTCCTTTTTTTACAGTAGATGATGAATTTGACAGAAAAATCAGAAATGTTGCAGTTCCTTTTCTGCACACAATTAATTGATTAAATGTGGGATCACAAAGTTTTCAGGTGAATTCTTTTGAAAATAGAATTTTGTCATATTCTTTTTTTTTCTAATTGAGATGATCTGATAATGGTGCCTATAGTTTTCCATGTATGGGCTGAGTTACTGGTAGAAAAAAGCCATCATTCCAAGGATAGTGTGCARTATTTAATTTCAGCTAGTATCTGTGCCAGGAAGCATTTTAGTGTGCCTGTTTGCAAATATTCAGTGAGTATAAACCAGCCATTTACACTGCTGAAACAAACACAGGTGCAAATGTGAATTTCTGTCCTGTACTTCCTGAAGTATTCACTGATTCTGGAATTTCAGGTCTGCTCAGAGATGCTGTGACTATGTTAAAAATCCAAAATCGTATTTGATGGCAAACAAAACCCTTTTTGTTTGAAAAGAGTATGGATATGGAATCAAAATAAGCTGAAAAGAAGCATTTGTTTTGGAAATAAATAGAAAATATGGAAGACTATGGAATTATAGAGCAATGATCCAGGGGAAGTAGCTGTAACTGCAATATGCTGCACATTATTCTCCAGACTATGTTTTTTTTTCTTTCTACATTTTATAATCTATGAATTGAGATATCTTGGATAATTAAAATACCCTTTAATTAGTTTTAAGAGTAGGGGAATTTAATAGGCCTGTGGGAACACTCTAAATAAAAATAAAAATGCTAAGCAAAGCCTAGTTAACAAGCAGGCTTTTTCATTAGGATAAAACACTTCTGCCTGGTATCAGACATTTGTTCCATTTGCACATAAGTTTGGGATTTTTTTTCCCAGACAGACTCTTACAGTGTGGTAACACATGGTCCAATCCAGGAAATTGGTGTGGATATGATTCATCCCTCTGAAGTCTGCAATCTTTTCTTTATGGAACTAAGGAATATTCAACACTATGAAAACTTGCCCTTCTAGAAATATTGACATTCAATATTGGCAAAATACTCCTAATAGGAATATATTGTATCAGTACAATAAAACCGTCTAGAATGAGTGGAAAACCCATATTTGTACAAGCACAGTTTGTAAAGTATTATCCTTTTTTTAGACTAGCATGGTTTTGGTCAGCTCAGTCAGAAATAGGGTTTGCTAGCAGGTAGATGAGGAGCACATGGCAGAATTTGTGGCCATTATCTGTATGAATAATCCATCAGTAATTTCAGCTCAATGTAATAGTTGCAAATGAATAGTGCAGAAATCCCTTAATAGAACTTTTGGGAAGAGTTAGAGGGAAAAGCTGCCTTTTGCTTGCATGGGGCAGCAGGTGACAAAGTCCCTGCTGAGCAGTGGCTGCATGAAGCTGTGCTTTGTGAGGGAAAGGCTGGGTCTAGCAGGGCACACCAGGCTTATGGGGGCTACTGCCACAGTGCTGGCTTGCAAAGCTCACCCTCTGTCCTGCCAGGCAGAGCTGGCCCTGGGTGTGCTTCGTGTCTGATGTGTAACTGATTGTTCTGAAATGTCTCTCTGCCCTCTGATTAATACTTCTCCAGCTTCAATTAAAATGTAGCATGAAGGGTTTTGGCCTTATTATTTCCCCCTTTACGTGCATGTCTGTAAAGAGGATAATTTTCTTCTTTTTTTTTTTTTTAAATTAAAATCATCTCAAGTTGCCCTCTCATGCTAAAATGAACCACATCAAAATGAAGAGCTCGAGGCTAGATTTCCAAAGAATTTGGACATGAGAAACCTCTGAGAATTTTGTCTGCCTGTTTCTCAAAATCCCGAGTTCCACCCCCAAACCTCCTAATGTCAATTTATAGGACAATTTTTTAATCAAGAAATTAGGAATAACTGTGCTGTGCAGGGCTGAGGACTGCTGCAGCTTGAGCCTTGTCTAGTTGGTTGTGTGAGGTACAAGTACAGTGGGTCCAAYAGAATAGCCAATTACTACAGTAAATTTTGAACAGGAATATCCCTTATAACCATTCTCACTACATTAATAAATAAGAGTTTGGCAGTCACCTTTTGAAAGGGCTCTGTCCTAATCCCCTCCCTTACAGCTCTTACAGCCAGTAGCTGGTTACAGAAAGGGAAAGATTCCTCCATYGCTTCATCTATCATCATTCATCATCCTTAATACAGACTTTAAACTCACCTCTTAAGCTACCAAGAATCACAGAGTCACAGAATAATTCAGGTTGGAAGACGCCTTAAAGATCACATAGTTCCAACTCCCCTAWATAACTTCCCACCTAACTTCACAGGTGATAGGAAAGGCAGAGTAGAACAATGGAACATGTCCTAAATCTGTTATAGTGACCATGCCAAATACCTCTTTAAATCCTCAGAAATGTTGGTAACTATCAGACTGGAAATATTGGAAGCCCCTCACTACAATTTAGAAAAAGTTTTATTCCTCAAGTCTAACTGCAGCTAGAAGGAAAATGCACTCCAGTGGAAGATGAGGCTTGAAATGTGGATGGAATGGTGAATTTGGTCAGAGTCTGCACAAAAGTAGAATGTGTTAAGTGAGAGTCAGTAAATATGCATAGGGATGGACCTGGCAAAAGCCAAAAAAGCCTGAATAGCAGAGAAAATAACAATAAAAGAAATAGCAATAAAAACGAAGGAAGATTAATAGAATGAGGTAGAAACAGACAAAGACAAAGGACTGGGCAGTTGTAGGGAGGAATAAATAAAAGATCTGCAATCCAAGTTAGCATTTTATCTAATGGCTTGTATTTTGCTGGCAGAAACAGGATGGAAAAAACTGAGTCGGGCACCTCTGTGATTTTCACTACTTCCTRTTTCTCTAGTGAGTGTATTTTGGAACTTGAGGTTTACAGTACTGGAGCAGGGATACTGAAAATGTTATCCTCTGCTTAACTGTGCTTCAGTCAGGTCACCAGCAATGGCTTGGAGCAGTAGTAGCTGCTTTTTGYTTGGACAGCATCTAAAATCTTCTCTACACTGACACAAAGGCCTCCAAAAAAGTGCAGGAAAATAGAGAACACTCCTTCAGTGCTGCCAGATTTCTCTCCCTCTAAGGTTACGGGTGGGTGGCATGCATGGGAATGTGTCTGTGGAATATTTTTCAGATRTTTATGGAGCAACAGCAGCTGGTACAGGTGTCAGGACAGATCTGACTGGGCTTTGCTGCACCTGTGGCAGGGGATATTGCCCCAGGGAGGCGGAGATACAGTCACAAACTCAGGGTGACCTCAGGTTTGGAGGAAGGGCATGAAAATGTCCAGAGCCATCCATGCCTCTCCTCCTAAGGGTGCCTTCTCCCACATTGCTCATATGTTTGAGCAGCACTTTCATTTTTACAAACAGCCTTCCCCTACTGCTTCCATGACAGGGATGTTATCTTCTAGGAACACACATGGAGATGCATAGCCATGGACTCAGTGCAATAGGGAGGGCCAAGGGGCTGAGAGCACATTAAATATAGTGACCAACTTCAATCTGCCTCTTCCCCATCCCTCGAAGTGTCTCAGTGTTGCACCTCCTTCACTTCAGCAGCCCTAGAGCAAGGCAGCCTTGGGATATCACAGGGAGAGTTCAGAGCAGGATGCATTTACCTGCYCCAGCACCTCAGTGGAGGGGGATTGCTTCACTGACACTCTCTGCTCTCCTTTCTCCCCCTCGCTGCAGCCTGTCTGTGCTCACAGCATTCCCTGCTGCTCACCGCTGCAACAGGCAGGCCAGGGAGAAGCTGCAGTATCAGCTCAGCTGCAGGGGCTCAGAGTTGTGGCAGCAGCAGAAACCAAACAAAATGCCCCTTTCCCCTTCCCCAGAGTGATGCCCAGGCATTCTGGCTCTGCCATCCTGTTCTAATCTGTCCTGCCTGGTGTCTGGCAGCGGGAGCAGAGGAACCGGTTTCAGAGGGAGGGTGGGGAGACAGGGTGAGACAACTTTTGCTGAGTTGGTTGAGAWTTTCTGGGGTTAGGGATATTGCAGGTGGAGGAAGATTTCATCCCCATCTCTGCACTTATCTGTTGTCATGTCTGAGATGCAATTTGGCGACCCCCATTTCAAAATACGTGAAAGGCAGTGTGTAGTACAATACATATGTGATCTACAGCTAGATGCTATTTCTCCTGTAATGATTTTTGCTGATGCTTTTGAGATTTTTCCTCCACTATTCTGTCTTCATATACCTATCAAAAAAATCCATATTAAAGACACAGATAGATATTTCTCACAGAAGGTTCCCTAAGTTTCAGGGGGAAAGGAACTTATGTAAAGTAGTAGACATGTAGGGTCTGATGTGGGTTTGCTTTGCCTGTTAGCTTTTTATTCCTGAAAAAAACAAAAGCTAGCTCAGGTTTCCCAAGAAATTTCAAAGTAAATATGGAAATATTCTCCATATAATGCCTTGCAGTCTCTCTTCAATATTTTTTCCTCTAAATCATATCTTGCTATGCCCTGACTTTCTGCARTCCTTCTTTAGATCTGAATAAGTAGAGAAATAAAGTCTGGATTTGATAGTCCTATAGAGCCTGCTTTCATATCATCATATAACAATGTATGCTGTTTAGGGAAGATTTACTCAAGCTTTTATAATATCCCCCTAAACGTTTGCCTGTGAGTGTCTCCACTGAATTTCAGAGGCTGACAACTCCCATCCTGCTATATTTCCTCCTCAGTTTAAATTTTACCTCAGTGCAGCTCAGGAGGCCCCTGCTCTACATAAATAACAGATAAATTGACAAGACAACCTTGACCACATTGTGGCCGCATCTCCTGACAGTATGGAAAAATAAGAACTTCTCTCTTTTAAAGGAGATGCATGCTGAGGACCGTGGGGCAGGAACTGTTGAGTTTTAATCCTAGACGGGATTAAATCCCAGCCTGTCTCTGTCACCTTGATCAAACTGCTGATGAGGGGGATTTTCAGGAGTCTAGAAGACAGTTAGGCAACCCTCCATGATTGAAAAGCCCGAGAGTTCACCATTTTACAGCCCTTTGTGCTCTGAATATCCCTGCTTCAGTCTCTCCAAGGAGGCCTTGTGCCTTTCCAGTTCTGCTGGGAGTTAATGGCTGGAGCCCAAAGCGTCGCTAAAACTCCCCCTTTTTGGGTGTCTTTGAGCAAAARCGGTAGCCCCCAAACGCCCTCCTTTCCAGAGCATTTTGCACATGTCWGGAAGAAAGAATTAATTCCTCCAACTGCTCCCCTTGAACTGAGAGAGCCCTCCTGATCTTTTGGAGGGGAGCTGAAGGTGGGCTGTGCGATGGGAGCCGCCAGCTCCTGCCTCTGGCAAGGCACTGCCCGGGCACGTTTGGGAAGGAGAAGGAAAGCTGGGGAGCAGCAATTCCCCACGCAGGGCGTGGGCTCCCAGCCTGTAACGCATCCCTTCCCTAACAGGACTTGATGGGGCCCCATCAGGTGTGACAAGCCCTGCTGCTGCTGGCGTGGAGCGGCCTCCAGACGGCGATTTGGCCGCGTCAATCTGGTCATGCTTGATTTGGACACCTAACGTGCTAAAGCAGGGTCCCTCTCCCCCCCATCAGCTCCTCAATTAGCGAGCTGCCTCCTGGAACGGCCTTGTTCTCAGTCCCCCTGGGCTGCTTCAGGGGTCATTAGGGTGAGACAACTCCAGCTCCAGCCAAGGAGAGGGGAGCTGAGAGATTTCCTAAAGACATATAACCCTTTTTCAAGTTGTTTGCTTTCATGGGATTGATTCGTGGCACATTAAGAAGCTTAAGGCTTCGGTATCTTCTTTAAACTGCCCACCTTATCGCCTTGACAGCTGACAGTTTGCTGGCAGCMGGGGTGTAAGCAGAGATAACTAGTAGGTTAGTACACACACACACACACACATATATATAATATACAAATATTATATATACTGCCTGCTATTTTCTGCCTAAAAAGGGGACGTGGGGGGAGCTTCTTGTCTGTAGTCTCCGTGGTTCTGGTGAAGGAGCAGCYTCTGTGAACAGTCACTAATTTTAACAGCAGATCTGGAGAGGTGTACGGGGGGTGCTGATACCCAGCTGCAGTCAGCATAACATAATAAATAGGCAAATTTATGTCCTCGTCTCCCAAATTTCTTCCCTTTCTTTATTAGGGAGCAAACTATTGTTACATTAAATATTCAAACTACACAAAATCTCAAGGGCTTTCCTTTCCCACAAAGTGTTACCAGTATTCATGCATATGAAGAACAGTAACCCATATACAAACGGCACCTTTTTTAATGAGCAATATATGTCAACATGACACCTTCTTATGAAATGCAGCTTTTTAGGTTCTGCCTTTGTGGATGTAATAATTGAGATGTTTCTAATATATGCAGTTACATTACCTGCTCATTGTTTGCGATTTTGTTCCTCTCCCAAGTTTGTACTGTTTATAATGCTTCAAGCATTTGCCTCAATTCATGCTCAGTTTTATTTAATTAGAAATATAATTTTCTGCTACATTAATTATAAATTTGAGTGAGACAGCACAGAATTTCCTCAAGCATTCTTTTTAGAAGAGGARCAAAAATCACAGAGAGTGAGGAAGAAGCAATAAAACCAGATGCAGGTGTAAAATATCGATACCTTGAATCCTCAAATATTTAATAAATACATGAGGAAAAAAATCATTATTTGTAATTATTTAATTAATGTATCCTCTTATTGTAGTGCAATATTTATCAAAACAACTGGTTTAATGTCAGAAAAATGTCATGGTGRTTTCTCTTAGAATCTGACATATTTCTAAAGTGTACGTGTAGAACCGGCCCTAAAGATGCTGAAATCTGAGTTTTGAAAATTATATATTTTTTAATGTTTATATTTTGCTTGAAATATTTTTCCCCAAAGCTGTAATGTTTTTTTGTGAACGTGTTGATGATATATAGATACCAGCAATGCATATGCATGCAGAATGCAATGTATATACTGTATGTGCTTCTTCAAAGTACCCCGATGCTTTGATTTGTAACTGTTTAAGGTTTTACTTAAAATTCTGAACACTGCACAGAGCGTAGCCATTTCAATGGAATACTTCAAATAGTAAGTCCTAAAGGTGACACAACAAAGGAAATACCTTGGATACTGCAGCTTTTATTTATAAAGGAAATGCTCACACAGTCCAATGAAGGAAAACTTTACCTGTTTCCATTTCTATAGGAAGAGCAGTTCCATTAAACCAGTGCTTTGTTGCAGGAATTTGCAAGCACATCATATGATTTGTATGAGCAGAATGAAATATTTGCATGCCATCTAATGGATTGATGCATTTCTTTTATTCCTCATTTCTAAGCGCTTTCCTTATTGCAAACATTTAAAAAAAAAGAAAGAAAAAAAAATTCATCCCGCTCACCATGCAGCACTCATCTTACAGTGGTTTTTTTAGAGAAGAGAAATCCCAAAGAAAGGATGAGGAAATATTGTGTTGTCTAATGGGGAAAACATGGTTCTTTCCCTTTTTATTCTCTCCTATGAAACTGTTTTTGCTGTTTTTATTTAGCACACACACTTACACACATACACATGCATGCACATTTGGTTTAGCTCCATGGGCAATTTCCCTGAAAGCAAGTGTCTGCTAGTCTGASGGCCATATATCTGAATGTCATTCCTGGGCAAATGCTTATGTCAGTTAGTAGCTGCTATAAATACATTTATATTTTTCATAGTACCTATCATTCAGGACTCTGAAGGGACTTTTGCACACCAGRATTCCAGTTCTTTCAATGCAAGGTAAAGATGGGAAAATTGAGGYGCAAAGTGGGGATATTTGCATGAGGCTGCGTAGAAAGGTGCTGCAGGGATCAGTAGAGACCTCTAAATTAAAAAAAAAAAAAATTAAAAATGACTGTACCTTGGCCTTCCTTTGGTAACTGCTGGGCACTCATCTCGACAGAACCAGGCTGGCACGAGGGGCCAGGGCTCTGCCAAGGGACAGTGACACACCTGCTCAGGAAATGGGGCCACTTTGGGCTCACCATGCCCTGAGTCATCTTCTTTCTTTTCTCCATGTGCTCTTTCACAGCTCATGCCACAGCTCTCATTCTCTGCCCAGGTCTCCAGAGTGATTCCCATGAGCAGTGAGGTTTCTGGGCTGGGGATCACCGCTTCAGAAAGTGCAATTCTCCTGGCACATTTGTTGTATTCCTGGATACATATCTCTTAGCAAAACAAGACATGGAACACGATGTGAACCTTGTGGCTGTACTTCCTACCTAAGCACGTCTTTGCCTACAGCATCGTGGCATGAAAGAGCCTGCTAATGATTCCTAAATGTTCATTACTGTAGATCTTCTCCCAGAATATACTTCTCACCTTGAATGACCCATGTGCTGAATTTTAACTAAGGGAACCCATGATAGTAAGTCTGTCATGATGCTGGCTTTTTTATTTTTTTCCTCTCCAACTCTTAAAAGCTTTTTATTATAGGACTGCTTAAGGCATTCTTCAATTAGCATGTGCTGTATTGTGGCTGGAACAGCTGTTTACCATTTAATAAAGCATGGCATAATTTATTTTCAGAGTCTAGCAAGCGTCTTTGCTATTACACCAGGGGAGGAACACAGTAACTGCATTGTTCACAGTGCTGATGAAAGAACTATAGACTTTATTATATGACCTCACAGAACTATTAACTTACCCCCCACTTATATTTCAATATGTATTTACCTGACAGTCTGTGCATTGATTTCTTACCCAGAGATTCTACATTCTCAGTCACCTCTGGGGCAGAATGAAAAATGTCTATGTTTTATGTCCCTCACATTAGGAAGCTAATTATATATTTGTGCCTTAATTTCCTTCCCTTCCCCCATCTCCAGGGGCAAACTCCATATGCACCACTTAGACCTTTTYTCCTTAGTCAGTGGAGAAACAGTAGAGATGTTTGGAAATGACAGAAGCTTGGCCACTGCTCATCGAGGGCATTCTGTTCACTTTTCTTCCTAGATCTCTTCTTCCTCTTGTGGGTGGATGARTTTGCACCTTAGTAGCACTTCTGTGGGTGTCTGTTTCATGTGCAGCAGTGTGGGATTTGCAAGTGACACRCTCATCCCATCCTTGCTGCAGGGGACACTGGCTCCCTCCTAGGAGGGGCTGCAGGTCCCCTGCACTGTGGCACATCAGCTGCAGGGTGCCAGCACAAGGACTGGTGCCTGCTGCATGGAGCAGCACCCACMTGGCTTGTGAAAGTGTGATTATGGTGAAAGTCATCCTCCCTGAGGGTCCCTGCCCTCCATCCCATTCCYGASARTCCTGCCAGAGTTATCAGTGAGCCRTCTTTGAGGTCAGTCCTCCAGGTGAGGARAAAGGAGGGCAGGTAGCAGACAGAGCTCAGCAATKCTTTGTCACCCCTGAAAGGCACAGGTCCAGCCCTGAGTGACATACACACAATGCAGGACACAGCACAAAGCTGTAAACAAGCTTCCAGGTCTGGGAGCAGTGTAAATACACCTGAGTGGCAAGTGCCTCCTTAGCTRGGCCAGGAGGCTCCCAGCACAGCACTGCGTGGCCACAGCACTTTGTCTGAGCCTGTTAGCCCTACCCCAGGCTGGGAGCCAGCTTGGGATATTGCAGGCTTACTCTTATGTGAGTTGGAGCATTAAATTTGGCTTTAAGTTGCCTGAGCTTGACAATGAAAATACGTCAGCTGAGTATCTGCAAATTTTTAGATTCAGCCTGTGCGTGTAGATGGATTTATATGCATGATTTAAAGTAAAGCATGTGTAGAAAGATGAAGTTTATATGGTTGCTTTGTAGAAATGGATGTAATATTGATGTTGACTTTACTGGTAGAAGTTTAAGAATGTCACGATGCATGAGTGGTGGTGCAAAGCAGAGCCCTGAGTGCATCAGGAGGTCATTTTTAACTTGAATTTATTTCCACAATATCAGGCATAGATCATTGTGCGCCGTGCACAATCATCCCTGCTTTTCATTTGAGTCAATCAGAGTGGTTAAAGAAAATTTAAAACGAAACAAATTTGTGACTTGATTAAAAGCAGACAGTAAATTTGGCCAGAATACTCCTTAAAGTTGCATTTTAGCTTTAAACTGWAAGTTTGATGATCTGACTGCATGACTGAAGGGACTGGGTAGCAGAGTGTGACATAAACGATGTAGCTATATTTGCTCCTAAGATGAACAAGGTTTTTTCAAAGTTGTGTGATTTAGGCTTTGGAGTTAACACTCCATTGACTGAACAACAAAATTCCCACCTCCCTGAGCTTTTCAAACCAGAGCCTTAGAAAAGTCTTATTASATCAATAATGTCTGGTCATGCTTCAAATTTTTCCAGGCAAAATTAAGGCTGGTAATACTTCCTTGAAATGAAAGCTTAGATTGTTTCACAGGACACAAGTAATCTAATTAGAGAAGGATATAGAAGTAAATCTATATTTTGTTTTGAATGTCTGGTTTGGAGGTGTTTGAAAATGGAATTCATCCACATTAACTTTGCATAAAGAATTCTTTCATGCAGTTTGCAGAGTAAAAGAAAAAAAAAGGCTTGGTTTCAYGAACATCAGCAGATGCAGGACAGAGTTCAGCAAATAGTTTAGTGTAAGCAGATGGAACGAACTGGAAATCTACATTAAATTACAACCCACAGTGATGAAAGCAGTACATAGACGGAAAAAGAGTACAGAAAGGCAAAAAAAAMCCCCACTGCATTAACTGCTGGACTTCAGTTTGCTTGAAGTCSAGCAGCTAATGCACAATGACTTTCTTCTACAATAGCTATATAGACTAGGAGGGTTTGAGGAGTAGCAGCTTCACCTGGGAGAGATTTGCACCTCCAGTCTTCAGTGTGCAGGGCGAGCTGCTGACACACAAGTGCTGAACATCACTTGTGACCTGATGGGGCCAGGTGGGATTTACACATGCAGGAGAGCCAAAGGGGAAAGCCAAACACTGACGCACAGCAGCGTGTGACTGTGCTCTGAGGCTGCAGCCATGCCCTGCTGGCACATTTTTCTCTGCCTGAGATCCAGCCACCAAATTTTTAGCAGAGCAGGCCTTGGAGAAGCACCACAGCTCGCCCTCAGCAAAGTCAATCAGAGTGGTTAAGGAAAATTTACAATTAAAGAAATTCGTGATTTGATTAAAAGATGTGTTTCCAGGTGGCACAGGCTGGGCATCCTCACAGACAGGGTTGGGAGTATCAGAGTACTTCCAACACCAAGTTAATCCTTCAGTGCCTGAGTTTGCTTTCAAAAGAAGATGAAGGGGACTGAGGTGAAAGGGTTTCTCAGCTCTAGTTTGGCAAAACTAACCCTATTTTCACAGCATTGCCAAACAAGGCAAGCACTGAATCAGCCTTTGATTTTAGCAGACATTTAGGCATGCTTCAGCAATTGTGTGTGAATGCCTTCCTTAACACACTTAAACCAACTGGGCTGTTTTGTTTGACTTTTCTCACTCTTCACCTTTTTTGCAGTATCTGAATTTTGGGACAAGGTTTTTGCCTAATCTGTATAGGCRTCCAAACCATGTTATCTAACTCCTCCAATGTTATGACACTTGCAATTTTACACTTCCTGAAATAATTCATTGCCCAGACAGCCAAACTCTCATGAAAATTTGTCCACCTCACCACCTGCAGCTGGGAAGTGTTGAAAATCTAGCTTGGAGGCCAGGATTCGATTTGTTGAGCACCCTGTTCTGCAGCTTAGTRGTGATTCCCTCTTTCAACACCCCAGTCTTGTCAATAAAAGGTTTTTAAAGAAAGGGGCTTAGAGAAACACATGCAAGCACYGAGGATAGAGGACAGAATCCAAGACTGTTTCAAAAGTGGCCATTTTCTCCTGTGGTCAGCTTGTTCCCCACCTTTTTTCTTTCTTGCTGTGTAGTCTCTGATTATTGAACAAGATTTAATTAAAAAGTCTTTTGCTGGATACCAGTGGGTGCAGCCAGGAGGGCTGTGGCTGAGCAGGGTCAATGGGACCCCTCTGCTCTTGTTTCTTGTGTGGTTTAACTCCAGTAGGCAAAGTGGGGCAGCTTCTCTCCCCTTGGCTGGAAGCATGTTTAATTTTCAATCAGCATGTAGAAAACTGTTCTGGGGAAAGGAGGATGGGTGGGAGTAAAGTAAGTTTTCCAGGCATTCATGAAAATGCATGTGGGACAAATTTACCTGCTTCCTTTTCTCTACAATTTGACAGGGAGGATTTTCAAAAATACCTTGTGGGGAGCAAGAAAATATGGGCTATTTAAAGCCAGGAGCACTTGTGTCCCAAAGTCACTTTGAAATGTCTAAGAAATCTCCATCTAATAATCTAAATAATTCTCAGCATGTAAAATTTACGTGTTCTCAAAACTATGCTTTTCAATGTGCTTTGTAATCTAGATCCTTAGATGATTTTTTCTGTCTCTCTCATTAACTTTTAGATTCTTTTATGTGGTTTTATGCTTCTCCAAATAGCATCTTATGTTGTCTGAAGTATTTGCTAAGGGCCAAATTCTGTCCTTCAGCGCATACAGCTTGAATTTAAATCCTGAATAATACACAAACCTACTAAGGGGAAAAAAAGCTGATTGTCTATTTCAGTAAATGTCTGATTACATTTAAAACCATGCATGTGTAGTATTTTGATCCCTCATGCACTGTGAAACTGAGGTTTGAAAGCAGCATTTCAATTTTTTATAGGAACAGTAACTAGCAGGGATATTACAATGTGAAGATTAGGTCTCACCTCCTTGTAACGAATAAATTGAGACCAAAATTAAGTGAGTTGCCAGGGTCACCCACTCAGTTAGTGGTGAAGGCAGGTTTAGAACTCAGATCCCAAATATATATTTTTTCCCTAATGAACCTAGTTAACCCCATAGTGAGAATGAGGAGAAAAAATAGTTTGAAACTATGTGAAACTATCTGTAATTACTGGGCCATGGGAGAAATTCCATTTAATGTCTGCTTTGTCATTCCTCTATCTTAAGATGCTTTTCCCCCCCTTCATTTTCCATTGTGCAAACAGATATTTTGTCCTCCTACTGGGAACCCAGGCATCTTATCCAAATCATGCAAAATTTAACACAAAATTGCAATAGGAGAAAGAGTACTGTTGGTAGCAAACCAATGGATCTTGCAGAGGACAGCTGTCAAACAAGAAAGCAGAAATGAGGAAGCTTGCGGGAGCAGCTGTAACCAGCAACATTAGACCCTAAATCTTGTGAGAATCCCGTGTAATTTGACAGGGAATTATGGCCCAAATCCGTTTCATCTGGGCACGTCGCCCTCCTGCCTAACGGTGCAGTTCTGTGATGGAGCATTTCCTGGGCACTGATGAGAACCACGTCCTGCCTGCTTACTCAGAGCCTCRCCCAAAATCTGTAGGAGTGGATGGAAATTAGTGTCTCTGTGGTTAAATTGGGTCCCTCTAGAGAGCACTTGCCTGGTGAGAATAGTGTAGTTCAGTCAAACCCTCAGACCTTTTGTGTAACTCCCCACTCTTGCTTTTCTCTGTTTTTCTTGTCTTTCCTCTCTCAACTTTTTCCCTTTTCTCATCTCTCGGTACTTAACCTTCAGGTTTGTGTTTAGTAAACCTACCTAAAGTAGAATCAATAGCCTGCTGCTTAATCACACTTTTTGCTGCTCAAAATGTCAGGTTTGGGTTTGTTTGTAGAAGGGCTTCTGCGTGTCTTTCATTTTTCAGCTCTGTGCGGGATGTTCTCTACTGCTCAAATCCATTAAGAATGAGAGCTT
>JACDOX010000143.1:1826224-1850475 GCA_014549065.1 Cardinalis cardinalis
AAAATGGAGGGATGTGATTAAAAAACTGTGTTCATTTTTATGTTACCAAACTGAATTTTCTACAGAGCACCTTTGAATTCATTAGTTTAGAACTGCTTTTAATTTGGTGTTTCCCTTGAGAGCCATTATATTTTTCTGCTGTCAGCCTGATGTTGAGGAAAAAAAGAAAAGTGGCAGATGTGGCGTTTTCATCTGGTGTGCTTCATAGTTAAAAACAGCATTAACTGCTATGCACAAGCAGAGCATTACTTTTAATAATCCATCACAACTATTAAGTAGTTTAAATAAACTTAGTTTCAAAGATTGCTGCCACGTAGAGCTAACGTGCTTTTTCTTGTTCATTATAATCCTTCTGTGTCACAAAAGGATGTGTACGTATGTTGGTTGGGTTTTTGCTTTTTGTGTGGGTTTTTTTTTGGTGTGTTGGGTTTTTTTTTGTGTGTGTGTAATACACCCACTTGAAAAGTATTGAAAAACCTTCAGCAAAGGGAATTTAAAAAGAAAATTATATAGATGTCTGGCAAAAACAGCATTTCATATTGTTCTTACAGTATTTTATACTTCTACTCCTGATGTGACTATATATAGTTTACAGCCTCATTTACTTTAATGTGCTACCTGAATAACATAATCATAGCAATAACTACGGTATAGGGTTGTAAGGTGCATGAACCACTAATGCTTTCTGACGATTTAAATGACTTGTTCATAAAATGTTCTTTTAATAATAGTGGTAAAGCTTTTAGCACTAGATGTCAAAAATGCGAAGAATGTTGGCTTTTACAAGTGTTATTTCTTTTCTAGCTAAAGTGTGTTTTAGTAATAAGCAGCACCAAAAGCCAAGGTTATGTGGCTCTCTCCTGCACGGCAGGATCTAAGAAGAGGACTCTTCCCACTTATGCAAACAGCTTGACCTCTGCCTGCACAGTTATGTAATGTCCCTAATGTGTTTACTGTTTCTTTGTTTAGTTTAACAAGTTGTTTCTTTTATCAAGAAAGGTCAGTATAACCTGCAGGAAAAAAAAAACATAACATCACAATAGGTGCAGTATTAGTCTGTCATAAAGCTCTCTTCGGCAAGGCTACGTCTTTGTGCTGCAAATCGGGCAGAGTTGAAGCACCAAAGGCCAGCCTTTCCAAAAGGAGGTGTGCTGAGAAGTCAGCCAAATACCAGGCTGTGGGGGGAAACAATAATAAATTAAAAAAATATATAAAAAAGAAAGAGAATCAAGAATCTATTTCTTTCTGTATCTCCAGGTTATTTGGCGTTACAGGAAACTGTGCTGCCTGCAGTAAGCTCATACCTGCTTTTGAGATGGTGATGAGAGCAAAGGACAATGTTTATCACCTGGACTGTTTTGCATGCCAGCTTTGTAATCAGAGGTAAGAGAATTTCTTAGGTCTGCTCCGTAAGCTGAGTGCTAGCACTGGTGTGGGCATGCATTCCAAAGAGGAAACACTTTCCAGCAGTAGAACCCCAAGATGGAGAGCAAGACCTGGATGCTGTTCCTGGGACTGATACAGAACAACTTCCATGACCTTGGCCAGAAAACTTTTTGTGCCTCAAGTCCCACATCAATAAAAAAGAATAATGTTACTTCCTCTCCTTCAAAAGGCTGTCTGTCAGGTTTAATTAATTAATATTTATAAAGGTCTTTGAGATCCTTTTCTGCAGAAGAGCATAACAGTACCATTTGTCATTATTGCATTAATTTCACTTTAATTCTTCATTTTTATCACATGTATTTCTTTTAAAGTACACATTGTTTCTTCCTGTTGCCAGAACTGTAATCATTTAAATTTAAAAGATGTTGTTCCCACCATTTCCTCTGTAGCAGCATTGGCCCTCTTACAGTCCTATTTTTATTTCCATATCCAAACCGTAGGTTATAAAAATCCCAAGGATCCAAACCTGACACCCTGTTCTGAAGCATCACCCATATGGCACAGTTGGAGAGCGAATGTCAAAAATGGTAAAATTGTAACATCTGATTTTCTCTGAGGTGAATAGAGCCAAGTTTGTACCAGCTACACTCCGAGTGGAGCTGGAGAATTCACCGGGAGCTCCATTTCTGACTCCACCAGAGCTGAAAGCAGGGACCTCTATGAGGTCTAGGAACTGAGAGAGCCAATTATGTCCACCCAATAATGTCCCTATTATTTTCAGTTCATTTTCAGTTATTACATGATCCTATTTAGCATTTTATAGCTTTCATTTTTTTTCCTTTCTTCAATTGGTAAGAAACGCAAGATATACATTTTTAGGGAAGCAATGAAAAATTAGGAAGATAATAGTCTGACATGACAAAGCTAGACACAGCTCTAAATAAGCTTTCCTAACTCACCTTGTCCTACAGTGTATTATTTTTTAACACTGTAGTCATTTAAAAATCAAACATCCCTAAAGAACCATAAAATGTACAGCTGCTAATAAGTGTAGCACACTACAATTATGCTCTTTAAAAAAAGCCAAATTGACCTTTTTCATCATGTTGCATGGGAAATTAAAATACCAGGCAAGTAATAACCACTGCTTAAACTATATAATAATGCAAAGTAATTATAGGTTCTAATGCTATTTAAAGTCCTATATCAATTTTGTCTTGCCACAGAACTGAGAAGCCCAGCAAGGCAGGCAGAGGCTCCCACAGTACCCATTTAAGAGACACACACACACAGAGTGTCCTGGGTTTTGTTTCCTAAACCCTTCACATCCTGKTTTTTTCCAAACCACAGTTCTGGTATCATTATTAAAGCCCCTAATATATTTCTGTTGTTCGCTTCATTTATTACATGCCATAATGGGGCTGCATATCTTTAGTGTTGGTTATGCACAATTAGCACTTAGTTATTGTCTTGTCACTTCAGCCCATACAAGACAAACTTCTTTAATGTAAGAAGTCAGCTAATCTTCATCAGTCAAGCAAAGCAGACAATGTTTGTTAGCCGGAGTGCAAAAGATTTTCATCATAGTTAGCACTCTTGGATCTGAGGAAGTGAACTTTCTTTTTATTCCCTCCACTCCCCACCACCACCCAAAAAAAAAAAAACCCACAAAAAAACCCCCACAGCTGTTATGCATATTTTTAATATTCCTCTTTTACCATTACAATTGCAAACTAATGTGCAATTTCACTTTGCAGCTAACACACATTGTGGTGTTCCCTGGGGCTGCTGATCCCCCTGGAAAAGTGCTGTTAGATGCTTCTGAAATGGAGCTTAACTGGGTTATTTAATAATTCTCAGCCTTTTTATTCCTGAGACTTCAATCTAATCTTTTATTTGATTTTTACTTTGCATGTATTTTGGGCAGAGGGTTGCTGAAATAGTCTTACAGTTGTCTTAGACTGAGAACAAAAGAATGGATTTACCTGAAATACAGTGTAGTTCATCTAGTGAAAACAGGGAGTGGTTCCAGGAGTTTCAAAGAATTTYATAAATTCTCAAAAGTGACCCTAATCCTGATTCCATTGCAATAGCTCTCATGGAGCCTAATAAAGCAGACTGCTTGTAGGGCTCCTTTCTTTCTCACAATTTGGGACTAGTGGCCCTCTGAAGAATTAATTTTGTTGTTTTTTACAAAAAATCCTATTTCATGGATACTCCAGCACAGCTCTTCTGTCGTTCCTATGGCAAAGCATCCCACTGACTGCATTCTCTCAACAACAGCTTCAAATCTTCTGGTTTTTGTTACTTGAATAACAATAAACCTCCACATTGTTAGACACCTGGCCCATCAGCAGCTTGGGAGTTTTCAGATCTGCTCTGAAACCTTTTCCTGTTCTCTTTTAAACAGAAAARTCTTGTCACTCACCATTTCATTAATAGTTTCTGTTGTCCTTTAGAATCATTTTCTCGTCCTCCCCTCAAGCTAATCAAAACCACGCAGCAGACTCTGAGTAAGGATGTGTTTGTAAGACTTCAGTTTAACTTTTTAAAGTTTCTGCTGCCCCTTTATACAGAAGATAATGTTATTGAGGGGTTTTAGGTTTGCTTTTTCCTTTCGCTCCAGCCACTAACTCCACCAATATGTAATTTATTTATTGAAGAGAACATTTTTTTTCACAAACAGATCAAATATATCCAAAAATCACCAATGGGTGTGTCAAGGCTCMCCACCTATTGCAGAACTTGTTTAGCCTTATTCCCCAATTGCACATTTTCTTCCCCCATTAAATTTTAAAACCTTTGGGTCCTTCTCTACAGTAGTTTTGCAGAGTATGAAGTGCTCTCTGTTTGATTCCACATTTCATTTTCAGTTACCATCTACCATTCAGGATTTTTCCTAACAGAATGCACGCAATGTTCATGAGAATACAGAACTGTTTCTTCAGATTGCACTACTTTGTCAACACTTTATTTTTTTCTGATGTTCTGGGCCCTTGCTCCTTCTCCATCTCCTTCTACTTTTCAAGCTAGGTAATATTTATATTAGCACACATCTCACTGCTCCTTGGGGCAGCCCATCCTTGGCTCCCGCTATTGCATGACCCTCACTTTCCTACCCTTTAAAGGGCTGGTCCTGGCCCAGAGAGACGCCTGCCCTTTTTTGCCTAGTGCTCTTTGTGATGATTCAGTGATTTTTCTGCTTTTATGGACAACTTCAGTGTTTGCTTTATTATTTCTGAGTGTCTACAACTCACCATCCAGTGCAAGCCTCGGTGTGGATGGTAATTAGGCTGCCTTCACTTGAGGGGACTTTTGTTCAGGCCATGAACTCCAGCTCTGAACTAACTCATAGCACTGCCAGTCCCTTTATTGGCCTCCTGAATGTGACTTTTTCAGAGTGAGGAGAAAAAGGCATTGTCTCACACACTGTACTCCAGGAAAACAGACTGTGGACACAGCTCCTGAGCCACTGAGGCTGGTCCCCTGGTGTCAAATAGGCACTGTCTCCTRTTTTCCCTTTCATAAAGCTATTCAGCTCCAGGATCTAATTGCTCCAGCCCAGACAGTTTCTGAGATATTTCCCCCACGTTTTTCTTGATACTGATGCTTAAAGCTATAGCAATTTTGTGAATATTAAGCTCTGCTCCTGGCCTAAAGGTTTTAGCATCTCCTCTTATCTCTCATGTCTCTGTCCAGCTTACTCCTAATTTGAAGTTTTTCCATCGCCTAAGTACCTGCAGAGCTTAGTGACAGTCAGCTTAATGGTGTGAGAGTGCTCCCCTTTCTTCTCAGTAAACATATTTAACTTCTCCTCAGAAGCCCTTCACCCCACGTTGACAGTAACCTCAATATACCCCATTTCTGCAGAGAATTTAAAGGTGGAAGGGTGGGGGAAGGAAACCACTGGAAAAACAAACTTGTAAACAGACACTGCCTTTCACACTTTGTCAGGCTGCATGTGTGTGACTAACAAAACGGAGTGGAAAATCTTGCAAGTGGGCTCAGCTGTGCCTTTGACACGTTTGACACTTTTGACTGCAGAGATGATGTCAGCCTGCCTCCGGCTTTCCCACTTCCCCGAGTTTGTGTGTCCTTCCTCTCACTCTGCCGGCGTCTTTAGCACCTTGCTCCCCACTCCTGTGATTTTTTTTCTCTCTGCCGTTTGAAGTCAGCTCAGAGTAGGGCTCAAAACCCCCATCTGCTGTGGCTGAGAGGTGTTTAAATCGCCTGTTCTACCCTTCTATCTGCSATTGCCTTTATTTTAATAGAAGCTGGACTAAAAATGGTTACATGCTCATTGAAATTGCTGTCCTGATGTAGCTGTAAACACTTACCTCCGGTATAAACTGTAAAATGCCCACGCAATGCTGCCTTTGTTCTCTGTCAAACAGGGGAGAGGGCATACAATGCCAGGGACATCCTTATTTCAAACACCAATATTAGATTTTTGCATGAGTGGTCATTTTATAAATTCTGAAGGCCTGAGTACTGCTTATCTTCATTGTATGTCTCAAAATTTGGAATACAAATTAACATATAGTCCATCCCCACCCACACTGCATGAAAAGCCCACCGAGTTGAGGTTTGCCATCTGAAGTTGAACTGGGATTCTGTGTCTGTGTATTCTGGTGAAAATGTACAAACTCAGGCACAGCTCCCACTTTGCAGCCTTTGAAATGGACATTTTGACAGAACCCCAGAATTAAGAAGCCACAGGTGTGGACTGATGATCTGTGGTGTAAAAGGGTGGCTTTGTTCTCTCAGTGATGCKCATAGATGAACGTTAATGTGAGTTCTGCTGGAAGCTCAACATTYAAAGAGAGAGAAAAGGGGAAAAGCAGAGCCCAAGTTACTGATTGCAAAAAGCAGAGGGGAARGGTGTGGGTGTGGTAAATCTGAACTGTCTTAATCCTCAGGAAATCAAATAAATGCTTCCAGATTTTGTTTCCTTCTGCAGCCACAAAGATCTGGCATTAACAGAGGAGGCACACATGAAGCCATCTTCCTTCAGAGCAATATTTCTCTTGCTTCCTTAAGTAGTCTTCATGACACATGTCCTGTGCACCAGAAAAGATGACAGACAGCAGTGAGATCTCCTTAAATATCTGTTCTGAACAATGAAAGAGCTACTTCTCAAAATAGAAGTTTTATTCTTCTWGTGATTAGCCTAGGCACACCTTCCCTTCCAAACAAGGTGATAACAGAGGTCATTTTGTAATATAAATGGCCTTCCTTTTGCCAGTGTAAAATATGWCAGGGGCTCTAGGATGTAGGTTAATTATAATGGTCATTCTACTAATGTCACAGTCGTGTCAAAAGTACTATTATCAATTTATGGTGCTCAGTCCAATCTGGCATGTTAATGCGGCCCATTGTATATTCTTTCCTCTTCATCTTGCATGCCTATTAAAAAAATTGGGTGAGGGTTTTAGGGAAGGCTGAAGACTACCATCTGCCTGCTAGAAGAGTAATAATCTTGCCTAATTACATACTCCTAGCACAATGGCATCTTAACGTGCTCCTCCACTCCGTTTAATGCGTGTGCCCAAATCGTGCCCTGATTTACATCCTGTGCCAATTCCATAAAAAACCCCAACCTTAGTGGGAGGCTAGGCTTCAATTTACCCTCTCATTGTAAAGCTGAGCCAGGTTTAAATCTTGCAGTGTGCAAACCCTGAAGTGAAGATCTTACAGATCTTTCACTTCAGGAGAGGTTAAATCTGGTTTTGAGAGTCAAATAAGGTTGAAAATGTGAATGGCCAGAATTCCTCCTACTTMATCTCCTTACTTGCCCTGTCCCATTGCACCTGGGAGCCAGCATGCCAGGATTATAGGTTTTTCACCTGGTGCTTACCTTTTTGTCACCTAATGAGCGCACAATTCACACATTTAACACTCGGGGGCCCCCGCACAAGCCAAATATGCTTGTCACCGAGCTTGTGTATATGAAAACAGCTGCAGAATTTGAACCCTAAGCATCACCAGCAACAGGTTTCCCCCAAGGCACAGGGGACCATCCAGAGGATGCCTTCCCATGCAGACAGATCCCACCCCACAGGTTATCAGACAGACAGACACTGGCAGCCTGTCCCCAGGACAGCTGCACACTTGGAGCACGAGTGGAACTCTGTGTGTTTGAGGCCACTCGTGCATAAAGCTGTCACATGCCAGCACACACAGGTAGGGCGCTTCTGGCTCCTCGTATCAACATKGCTAAAGCAAAAGGCATTGACACTTTTTATTGGGAAAGGCATCCTGGCACTCCCGGGTAGCCCCTGCAGTTTAATTCAAAGTGTGTCGCTGCTCTGAGGGCTGGGAAACAAAAATCCTTCAGCCTGGATCTGGATGCAAACGATGTTTCACAGAGCCACATGTGTTAAATATTGCCATGCAAGTGAACTGCACTTCAGCAGTGCATTTTTCATTTACTAAATGCTTTAAAAAAATTAGTTTTCTGAGGTCTGTCTTGCCCTAGAACAAAAGGAATACACACGGCTGAACAACATTCTCAGTTCAGGGTTTTCTGCTGGCTGCAGAGGTGGTTTCATCTCTCACTGAGGTACTGGTGGATTTTCTTTGGTTTTYGTTGATTTTTTGTGACTAATTTGGGAAAAACGAGTGCTACATGTTGGCACTGGTTACAACTCCTTTACCTAATCTTTTAAGGTGCACAAAAGAGTTTTTCTCAGCATTGCTGTCAATGGACAAAAATACAAAAGATGGAAACTAGAAAAAACACCAAAGAACAACTTTAATGTATGAATTCTGTATTTCAACATAGCTATTCAAAATCATTTTGTGKTGTTAGTAGCCTAGTATACCATGATTGGGGTGGGAAGAATAATAGGAACCTCTACATTCTGTAAAAGAGTGCTGACCATAAATAACTTAAAGATTTCAGGATCCTCCCATAATCTCTATTTTCAATCATCAGCAGCAGCAGGCAGTAATCCCACAGAAAAAAAAAAAAAAGAGTCCACAAATAAACAAACCAATTTTCCTTTAAGAGCAGAGCTAATTCTTTTCAATCCACTTTTTTATTACACTATTTTCCCTCTATCTATTTAGCTAGCATAAGGATAAATTTCCAAAGCTACCCAGTTGGAAAATAAATGGGTTCACTGTTTGTCTAGCATTCCAATCTTCACAAATGTAAATCAGCCCAACTGCTACTCATTTAAACCTCCAACTTCACAAAACATTAAAGGACTGCTTTCCATACACAATTTAATCTGTAACAATTCACCGAGATTTCTGCTCGAACATCATTAGAGATTGACTATCTGATAGAGACAGACCACTATCAGGGGTCAACCTGTGTCATTTATGGAGTTTTACTGGGTCAACTCCAGCAGGCACCRCTATTTGAAGGTTAAATTGTTACAATTAAATACATATCCAGCTATTCCCAGAGCTGCTCTGCTGTTAAATCTACCGTAAACAACACAAGCATTTATATCTGACCCTAATTGTGTCCAAGATGTCACCATTTGGAAATTATATAAAAAAARGACATAATAATCCCTTACACATTAAACAATACTTCGTGTACTGAGATCCATAATTAGCTGGTTTCATTTATTCACATCARTGTTAGGGGGTTCATTTAGGTTACTTTCTTTGATTTTAATTGGAATAAGGCAAGCAGTGCCTCCCAATATATTTCATAGCTGGAGAGTTCACTACAAACAAAGCCATGTAACCCTGCCAAGGCAGTCACTAGGGAAACTTTTTTTCTGCACTGGCCCCATTCACTTCTCCCTAAGCATCTTCCAGAAGAGTGGCTTTGTCAAGGGGAAGAAGGACTGCAGGGTGTGTCAGGGAAGAGYCCTCTTAAATTCAAGCATATATTTCTTAGCTGGGAAATCCTACTTTACTCAAAGTTTGGAGTCAGCCAGCCAGGAGCATTAACATTGTGTGATTGTCCTGCTCATCAGAGAGAGGCAAATGCAATCTCTCAGTGGTGTTTTGCAGCAATCAGATGGTTCTKATGCACATAATACCATAACAAGGTRGGTGCACTGATACCATGAGAGAGTAGTTAGCTGAGTAACTAAATTTATRATCAACTCCTACAGGAAAAAAAGGAAAAAGGGTGGGTTTTTTCCTGCATGCCTGCGTGACTCTGGTTTACATATACTTTACAGTAAGTGGTGTGTGTGCCAAAGCAGTTCTGAAAATGACCAACGAAAATCAAATCTGGTGAAATATCCAACTAGAACATAACAAGAAACTCTTACTAGGACACAAGACAAATATATGATATGTCAGACAAGCTTTCCACTGCATGCTTTGCTGTATTTCGTCTTCCTTCTGGTTTGCAGGACATTTATTTTTCACTCTGCTCAGCAGCCTGGGATATTTATTGTGTTTTTAGCTGTGTGCCARTGACCTGATCCAGGACTCCCACAGCCCAGAGTGGGCTTTGAATGAGGTCTTTGGCTGGGCAAGCAAAAGTGCCTGAATGCACTAGATTTTGTTGAAAGCACAGGAATAATTGTGGCACCAGGGCAATTCCTCTGCTGGGCTTTCCCACATGCACATCTGGGTGCTGTCCAGCCAACACTTGCTCTACGGCCCTCGCCTGTGAGACCATATCCCACCATTTACCCTCAAACTCTCTTTTTCTCTTCTCTTTATTGTTTCAATTTCAGATTTTGTGTTGGAGACAAATTTTTCCTGAAGAACAACATGATTCTGTGCCAGACAGACTATGAGGAGGGTTTAATGAAAGAAGGTTATGCACCCCAGGTCCGCTGATCGGATGCCGCATCATTAAGAATAAAAAGCACTACTTTCTTTTATCTTTTTTGCTCAACATGTATATAAGAAATGACACAGGAACCTACTGAATAGCATAGATTTAGGGAGACAGAATGGTTGCGTGAAATAAAAGGCGGACTGCATCTGTATGTAGTGAAAATTGCTCCAGTTCAGAGTTGAATGTTAATTAAAAAAGGTACTGTATATACAGCTGGATTCTTTCTGCTTGCTCTTGGGATTTTCAGTTTGTTTGGGGTTTTTTCTTTTTGTTTCTTTTTGTGTCATTTGGCATGAGATGTTTATTTTGGACTATTGTACATAATGTATTGTAATATTTGAAGCACAAATGTAATACAGTTTTATTGTGTTACCATTTGTGTTCCTGTTTGCTTCTTTGTATTGTTGCATTTAGTACAATCAGTGTCGAAACTTACTGTATATTTATGCTTTCTGTATCTACCAGCTATTTTAAATGAGCTGTATCTTTCTAGTAAAAAGCATTAAAGAGCAAATCCCAACCATTATGCTACACTTAGAGCTTAAGAATACTGTTTACATTAAAACTATTTAGAAAACTAATAACTAGCAGCACCTGCTGCTAATGATGCTATGGTTAAGGGTCTATCAGCACTTCTCTTATAAGCCTCTATTTTTCAGGGGTTAAGCATCTGCTGTTTAATTGCATGGATTTTCCTCAAAGAGCACTTTTATTTTACTACAAAATTTTGAAAAGCAAATCTGACTGGTTTGAGCTATATTATAAAAGGTGCAAAAGTTAATGATTTTGGGTGCTGCTTTTGTGCCCCTTAGGCATTCCAAATGCCTGGATTTGATTTTTAATTTAGCTGGAAAAAATTAAGCCCTAATGCAAACCAGTGCCTCTGGGTATCTTATTTTATATATATATATATACATATATATATAAAAATATATATGTTATTTTTCTGAAATCATTAATTTGGGGGAGGGAGGAAAGGGAGAAGATTTTTCTTTATATGCATTTTAAAAAAGTCTTAAAATTTGAGGTATCTCTTTCTCCCTCATCTCCCTCTCTCTCTTTCCCTTTTTATTTTTTTTATTTTTAATTTTTAATTTTTTTTAAATCAGGGCTTAACCCTAATATGTTTCCTGGGGCTGCGTCCTCAACAAACCCTGGAAAAAAAAAAAAAAGTGAAAGTAGAAGGCACTGTAAACAGCCCCCTCTGAGGGTCTATTTAGATTAAGGAAACGACCCTGAGCTGACACTGGGAGAGTGACTGGTTGCTAATTACCCACCTCGGTGAATGCTGAAGGTAATTTAAATGCTGATGTGGATGGGACAAAACTTTGCAATAGCGAGCGAGAGCTACCACACTCGACTGCACAGGTASCTTGCTGTCCGTGCCAACATCCTACAGGTTTGTCCCATCAATACTGGCAATTAAAATCCTTTTGACAGAGGTGGGATCGCTGCTGACAGCTCCTGTTGGCAATCAGTTCTTTTTCTAGGAGAGGTGGACCTCTGTTTTTAAAGCCATGAAGCTATTGCATCAGCAGGACGTCCCTAAGTGCTCATGCCCCTGATAGAGCTTACAGGTGTTTGGCAAAGGAAAGCAGGATGAATGTTTAAAAAGTTGTTCAATGCATATTTATGTCTTGTCTGTTTGCCACTGTAATCTAGCTCACTGGGAAAACAACCTTTATTAAAAACAAACAAACAAACAAAACAGTATTAAGAAGGGAAAAAAAAAAGCCAACAAGAAACCCACTATATACCCTGTGTTGTTATGAAGCTAAGCTCTTGTTTTTATTTCGAGTATGAACCCATGACTCTGCTCAAGTTGACTGCTGTCCTTCCCTGCTCTTCCTGTCCTGTTGCAGTTTCAGCATGTTTTTGCTGGGGATGGTCAAAGAAACTTTGTAATGCWGTGGGGAAATTCCTTAAGTGTATGGTAAGAGCACACTGCACAGTGGCTTGACTTAGAAATAGATATTTAGTTTTAATGACTGTTGTTACAGTGTGGGTTTTTTTTTCCTGGCTGTGAACCCTTTTGAAAATAAGCATGGCTCACAAAACTTGACTCTGACTCATACAGGACCAGAAAGAAATGCAACAGCTCCTCAGGCTGTTCTTGTTAATTAGAAGAAATAGCTCCACGTAGTTTTTCAAATTAAATTTAGCCCTCTTTTGTGGASTATCTTCCTTCCTAACCTTGAGCACAAGTGTCTCTTGCACTCCCTTCCCCAGTCCCTTAATGTCTTTGGGATAACGAAGCAGTTGGTGTCAGAGGTACCATTAGGCTCTTACAGACCCACTTTGGAGCAATAAACAAGCTGTCCTTTCCATGAAGGTCGGGATGGACAGAAAGGGAAGGATCATATTATCTTGTTTTGAGCCCAATTTCAATTTTCTTCTCCAGCCCCTCTGGGGTCTTTCCATTAGAAATGGGGAAGATCTCTCTTCTGCTTTTCAGCAGTAGGCTGCAGAGCAGACAGAAATTCCTGGTTCAGAAATAAGAAAGAAAGGTCCTTGCCTCTGTCTTTGACTCCCTGTAAGCTTGGGCAAGTCACTCCACTCCTCTGTGCCTCAGTTGACCCTGTCTGTCCCATGGGGCTAATGCATACAGTGCTTTTGTAAAGCATTTTTGGCTCTTCGGAAAACCAAGAGCCATGTGAATGCTACARGGAGAGTTGGGACACCCTGGGAGGAGCAGAGCATTCCCAGGAGGTAACCACAGACCTGAGGCAGGAAAGCACCAACACCAGCTCAGCCTGAGGAAGGCTTGCCTGGAGATGATGGCAACTAAACACTAACAGTGCTGTAAATGCTCAAGGAATCTTTCATTCCCACAAAGTGCCACTGCTCAGCTCTTTATGGAGCAAATGAAGAGAGRGAAATGGGAAAAGAGTGGCTCGTTACTACATGCTCCATTGCTCATATGTGCATTCTGTGACCTAGGCTCAAAGTGTGGAAGAGGAAGGTGGTCCTGCTAGGGAGAAAATAGTCTCACCATTCTGTCAATCTTAATTGATGCAAGGATAAAGAAATATGGATATGTTTGAAGTGCACAATGGTATGGCATTGCTTTGAGCACTTTATGCTCATCTATCTTGTTCATATACATATCTAAAATTTGTATGTAAAGGATACAGAATAAATTTAGATTTGATGTAGGTCAAAGATCAATGACATATTTTCCTGTATTTTAAACTTCCTTCTTGCCTGGCTGTTAAAATAATGGCTGAGAGTTGAAATATTTAATGGAAACATTTACAACTCCAATAAAGTATATCATCAAAACTCAATACTGGAGAGAGATTATCTGCCAGGCCACTTTAGTGATCATTTTGACAGAGGTCTAGACCATTCCTTTGGGTTGCTTTTTGTTATCTGCCTTGGTTCTCCTTCTCCATCACTGTGTGTGTCAGCAAGCTGTCTGCATCCAGCAAACTACTCTGACAGTGACCCTTACTCAGTGTATTTGCCAGGCAGGAATGCTCCCACTTGTGCCTCCCATCTTCATCTGCACACATCGTGAAGTTTAGCCAGACAAAACTAATAATAGCATCAATAATTTTTTTTTTTAATCTACTACAATCTACTTGGATGGCTGGTTTTGAGCCATGTGGAAAACTAAAAATTATCAAACCTTGATTTTYAAGTGTAAAAAGCTCCTCTGACAACTGTAACTTGCTGTGTCTGTTATCTGCCACAACTGGTGATGGATCAAGACAGCCTGGATTTGGCAGAAACAGTGACCAGGGCTAAAAGTTGATCTAYTTCATGATTGTGGTTTTCTATTTCTGGGTTGTTTGGTGTTTGTTTTTTTAAGCACACTTTCATGTTTTCCTGTCCTCCCAAAATGTTCAATTTTTTTTCTCACGTAATGTAAATAAAGGAAAATCATCCAGCAATCCCTCAAAYGTTCCTAATTGCCTACACATAAAATGACTTGGGGAAGATAAATTGAAAAGTGGTCAGTGAGAAGGGAGACTGGGAAAAAGAAACAAACAGGGACTGTGGCAAGGTTTCGACTGTATAGATTTTAAAGTACTTTAAAGGCTTTTTTCAACATAATATGCAGCAGCTTCTTATAATTTTCTCAGCAGTAGGTAGTTTACAGTCATCTGTACCTAGAACAAATCTTGTCAAAAATGAAGGTCTGTAGTGATTGCTGGGTATAATTTTATACATTTAGCTGATTTTTCTGAAAGCTTCCACTGTGCTGCTGTTGTCAGACTAAATTATCAATTTAGCCATTTGTTGTTCAATGAATAAAAAAACTCCTATGGCATTGGAGATGTTGTGGTTTCAATAAAGCAAAAGCTTTAACAAGTCAAACTCTACAAAGCAAAGTGTGTACTGTATATAAGAACAGTGTTTTTATTCCTTTAAATACCACTTTAGATTAAAAAAAAGGCAATTACATATTCACTTAACACATTCCTCCTACTTCAGGCCAATGATGCAGTCCAAACCTGTTTACTGCTCAGTACCTTGCAAAAGGAAACCAAAATACAATATGTGCAAGGTAATAGGCCATTAGCACAAACATGCTCCCAGTAAAAATCCTTTGTGTAGGCACCTTTCTAAAAGCTGCCAATTGTGGCTGATAGAAGTATTATAAAGGAAGTGATTTTAATACTATTTAAGGCATTAAAAGCTGAAGAGTATCTGTTTAAAGCATTAAAGTAAGAGCTGCATGTATCTAATACCTTTTAAAATGCCCTTCTGCTGATTTATATTCATCCTGAACCTGCTAATAATGAGTATACATAAGCAAATACCATCTTCCACCTATTCAGCATGTCATTGATATGAAAGCCCCAGAAAATATCTCACGTAATCAGTGTGTTCAGAGAGTTATCTAGCACAAATTACTCATTAACTCAATAGCACATAATAAAAAAGAACATCAATTAATTAAYGAGTCACCCTCAGATCACTTTGATTACAACACAGCTCTGTTGAAACAGCGGTTATAAATGGAGCTGCCTCTCTTTATTCATTGTTTGCAATTGGCCCATTATTTTGCAGAGACCAGTGTCATATTTAACACATGCCTGCAGGTAATTGTGTGATTAGTTTCATAAATGAAGATGCAGAGGGAGAACACGGAGTGTCTTGCTCGGCAGCTGAGTCGGAAGGTGCAGGAATGTGGAGTTCTGCAGCAGCCATGGGGGCAGCCTTTCTCTCCCTTTCCCCTAAAAACCTTCACTGCACAGCCCTGGTGACAGGACAACACCCAGAGCTAGTCCTGCTGACCTCCAATCCAACCCAAAAATCTCAAAGCCCTGGGAAAACACTCATGATTTGGGCCTCCCTCCTCCGTGRATGTCGGTCTCTTCTCCCAAGCGGCAAACAACAGGACAAGAGGAAATGGCCTCGAGTTGGGCCAGGGGAGGTTTGGATTGGAAACATTCTTTCACCAAAAAATGGGTTGTCAAGCACTGGAAGAGGCTGTGCACCATCCCTGGAGGTGTTTGTGGATGTGCTGTCCAGGATGTGGTTAAGGGTGGGCTGGGCAGTGCTGAGTTAATGGTCTGACTCAACGACCTCAGAGGTCTTTGCCAACCTTAATGATTATCGAGAAGAGGCCACACTGCCAGCGTTTCACAGCAAAGAGCAGAGAAACAGAGAGATCAGGTGGGCTGCTCAGGTCAGTCAGCAAGTCTGCCTTCCTCAAACCCCACTGTTAACATGGCTTGTGCCCATCCCACTGCAGGATTGGAAGGGCAGGCTCCAGGGCAAAGCTTGGGGCAGCAAATCCAAACTCCTCTTTGATGCTCAGGGTTACCAGGGAGAGGCTGAACGTCCAGAGTTCCATTGTGCTGAACTGAGTTTGGTGAATATGAGCTGGAGGCCTGGTTGTTCAGCTATTTTTTTTTTACATTTTTTAAAGGAAAGATGAATGAAAGAACACAAAGTCACCACCTAAAGTTCCTAAACTATCTTGGTTAAATGCCATTCCAATAAGCGTACAGTGTAATTATAACAGTTCCCTTAGGTAAGTAAGAAACATCTGTTAGTAACACATAGCAGGTGTTAGCAATTACACATACTGATTTTTTTAAAGTGTTTTTAATTAAAAAGAATTCTGTTTTCTGAAAAGGAAAGCATGGTAAGTCCAAACAAGCTTTTGTTTGTGTGGCTCTAGATCATGTAATATGCAAAACGATAAAGGTAAAATCAACTTAAATTAGCAAAGGTTTGCACATTTGCCTCCAGTTTATTGCAATCAAAACCAAATTGGGACTCACTGCATTATTGTAAAGCACATAGCATTAGTATTCTAAGCAAGGTCTCATCTAATGCATGAAATCCATACGGTTCATGTAAACCCTAAACACAGCTAAGTAGAGCATTTGAACCTGGGAAGATTGCTGTAGTTAAGCAAAATATGATAGGTACTGTAAGAGAGGGGAAAATTGCTAGGAAATTCTGTRTAGTAGTTTCTTCAGAATGCCTTTGTCCCACTACAGGGAAAAAATGTCTACATTATGTTAAAGCAAAATCAAACCAGGTTGTCAAATTACTTTGAAAAACTAGCCAAGAACAATTTACATTTAGCAAAGTGATAGGCTGTGCCACTGAGAAATAACAAGCAAGAGCCACCCTGGAAGGCCAACCACTTATAGGTGGTTTGTTTCCCTGTCCCACATTTGTTTCCCTGTCCCGACACTATTTTTCCATTGATGTCAAAATGAGGATATCAGGATGTAAATCTTGCCATAAACTTTGGCTTCCATTTTATATTAAATACGTAAGCAAAGGAGTTGGCAGGGGAAARAGAAAGAAGCAGCCCCATATAGTACAACCTATGGATTTGTCTTTGTACCCAGCTTGGATCTAGGTTGTGCTTGTTTGTCTTACACAAAACTGTGGTTCCTTTCACAAAAATCTCAAAACTTCAGTGTGGAAAAGTAGTCTTTCTACCTACAGTCTACAGCAATATAAAATTAGATTATTTTTCTTTATGTTCTTCCTAAGAGTGGAAGGTTTATGAGGAGACACATATACAAAATAATGGGCATAAGAAGCCCTATCAGTGAACTGTTAGGCCAAAGACAAAAGAAGGTCATATGTACTTTTGTCATCTGAATACACAGATCTGGAAATTAAGACCAGATCTTTAACATTTTTCTGCTTCCGGAAAACTTAGTTTTTTTCCTATGTTATGCACAAGTATTTCTAAGCATCTTTATTCCTCATTCTAAATATATAAGTTTTGTTTAGGCCTTTTTTTTTTTAATGTCAAGAACATAAAACTAATGTCAGTGGCATCCAGTCAATACACTGCCAGTACTGGAACCAGATTTCTGGATGAACAGAATAAGGAAAAACTAATATAGATCCCCTAACTCCTGGAGTGACATTATAAGAACTTTTAGATACATAATACACAGCTTTAATAGCTATTCACAACTGCAGTATAAAATCCAGGTATCCAGATCAGATATCCCACTGCTTAACCAAACACCTGGGCTGTGAACAATAATAAAGTACCAACAGTTATAAAAGAATTTTGATTGTTTTTTTGTTCAAGCTGAAGCAGAGCATTTCAGTTCTCCTTGTACACAATGCCTTTCTGGAGTGCAGTAGCCTTGTGACTATGAGTACATACTAATTAAAAATAAAGAAAAAGCTGATAAATGCCAAATAAATGCCTTCAATTTATAAAGACAGGCTCACATCTGTTCCTACATCTCTCAATCACCATGTAAGTGACAAAATATCACCACTAAGACAGCAGCAGAAAGGAAAATTTCTGCTTTGGCCTCCCATCCCAGTTTATTTTGGTGACAACAGGCTTTTCCTCTCCCTTCCCCTCAAAGTCCTCATAAAACTTTTGTCATGTCTTGTATGGCCAGCTGAAAAATCTGAAAGATCCTGATCTTGGAGCCATGAAAGTCATCAGGAAGCAGCTCTGTGCAACTGAGGCCATAATGCATAGGATCATCATGTTGCTGGCATTTACTGAGAAAGGGAAGCAACACAGGAGTGCCATAAAATTCCAGGGTTGCAGTCACCCTTGCTTCATCCTATGGTATCGTAACAGGGAGTTTATGGAGAGGTTGAATTTTTAAGGGCAGGCTGGGTATCAATTTAGTCCAAAGTTTTTATTGCGCTAATGAAGTGTAACAGCTCTAATCTATTTTTAGATGGTGGCATTTCAAGTCTTTCAGCTCCTCAGTTCAAGATCCATAATGTGGAGATAATACACCACTTTTCTACCTGGCAGGATATGTGAGGGTGGTAATTGTGGGATTTTTCAATAGCACCAACTGAGCATATGAAATACCAAAGCAGGAGAACAGCAAAATATACAAATTGTAGCTTAGGAATTGTCTAAAATCTCTAATTGATGGGAAAGTGCTGGGGGAGAGATAGCTCTGGCTTTACTTTTTCTTATCACAGCTCCAAACCACCTTTTAATAGCCCCTGACAGAGACAGACACTTGGCCAGACAAGAACTTTGGTCTGATCCAGAATATTCTCCCCTGAGTTTCTACAAGGACTAATACAGTGAGAAAGAGTGAGGCAAGGAAAACAACTACAATCTCTACAATTTATTTTCACATTCATTTCACTATTCTTCAGCAAAGCATATGCCAATTATGCCTGCCTACTTCTGAAGCCATTATTAATTGGCCGATGACACAAAACAGAGGTGGATGAGATGTGACCTGAAAGACCTGAAAGAGAGCAAATATTTCAGGCTAAATTCACAAGGAAGAAAACATTGCAGCTGTAATTTAAAAAGATGATACCTTTAGGCCTGCTATGGCTGTGCTTTCTTACAGTCCCTAGCAAAAAGAAAACCAAACCAAACCCAGCCCATGCCATATCTTTAGTGTGTCCTTTGTGTCCAGCCTGCTATGGCCAAAGACCACTGGGATCAAACATGTTTTGGTTCTGTTGGAGAAAATGAGTAACCAGTGTAGCAAATCTTTTGCCTGTGCTCTTTCACCTGGATAATTTAGTTTTTGGTAGAAAACTATTACCCACAGCATCACCCAGAAAAGCAACTTCTTCTATCTCTCTGAAAAAAATGAAGCCAATTTAAATTCAATTTTTCCTACCTTACCCACACCTCATTCTCACCCAAGTCCCAACCTGGCAAATCAGGACTCTGACATTTGCTCTTTCTTTGTCATTGTTCACAATTAATAAACTAAGATAGACCAAAAATCTTTCCATTACAGAGACTTGATTTGGACACGTCTCTGATCATACACATGGCCCATAAAAATCAGATTAATTCTCACTAAAATCAAAAGAGGTGCTGTTGGTGGCAGCAGCAGAGAGTAGACTTTACCTCTGGGAAGAATAATGGGTAGCAGGAGGCAGCTCTTTGCCATTTTACATCAGTTTTTTGCCACAGCCCTGGCTAATCTCTTTAGGTAGTCAAAGCATCCCGAGTGTCACAGAAGGCCTCTGGATAACCTGGAAGCCGTGGCATACTGACTTTATATTCAGCCAAAATTTGAATGTAGAATTTGAGAGCTGAAAACTGACTCTTATAAGCTATCATGCCCCCTGATCTCTCGTAAAGACACTGAAAAATTATCTTTCTGGAGGTTTCTCTCCTGCATTCACATATCTTGCTCTCCAATAAGACTTCAGCCCATTATGTTTCACTAATTCCCACACACCTGTGATTAGCAAAATCATCTATTTCTACAAGCAGAAAAGGAACCCAGCAAAAACTCCCATTCAAAAATGAAGCCCAATCAACATAAAAAGGAGAAATTTGGCTTTTACTAGTCTTAGAGCATCTTACCCTTTGAACAAGCAAGTCAGTTGAAATAAGGACTTCAAAAACCAAAATGTGGCGGACATTGTTGTCACAGATTTTTCTGTCTGTAGGAAATTCCTCTGTCTTTATCCCTCAATCTTCTACAACCAGAACACCATGGACAGACTTTAGGCATCAGTGGAGGTGCTGAAGAAAGCTCTGCAGAAGGGATGGGGCTCCCAGGAGCACGTACCTGGCTACTGCTGTGATTTTTGGCCTCTGTGGCCACATCAGACAAAAATGAGGGGCAGGCTGCTGGGAAGAAGGGTAAAATCCAGTGCTGCAGCCACCTTGCTCTTCTCTCAGAGCCCTCTAAGATATTTCATGGCTTCTAAGAGGTGTTGTTAAGCCTTTCAGCCCAGGTAGGCACAGCTACCTCTCAAAATTTCATTCACAAGAATTGAAAGAGCTGAGAGCCAGGTATTTGTTACTGGTGGCTGGCAATTGTTCTCGTTTTGACCTCTGGGTATTCATTTGGACATTTCCTCTTGGAAAGGCAGGTTTGCATCTCTGTTTTTTCCTACCTTTTACCACCCTTCCCAGTGTCTCCTCCCAGCAAGCCCACAGCTCTGCCAGCACACAGTTAAAATGCCGAGGCAGTGCCAGTGGCTGTTTCAAATGCAAAGGGACAGAAAGGATTAGTGCTATCAAACTTTTTATTTTAATGGTAGTTAGACAAGCCCCAGGCATATTTGCACCTGCAATTGCTTGCTCCTTGCACTGCTGTGCCCCACAGATCTGCTTGTTTCAATTGACCCTAAGGCAGTAACCTGCAGAATGTATCCACAGCGTTTTCTGCTTTCTGCTGACACATTTTCAAATCACAGATTTAATGGTCATAATTTTCACATTTAAAAACTCAGACTGTGCAGTCCAGTGCTGTATTTATTTCCAGGTGGAAAAACAAAGTCTTGTATTTCCAAATCATCTGTGCTGCAGAAAAATAAAGGAGTGTGTGGAGTTGCTTGCGGGTTTTTTCCCCAGATTTTAGTATTTCTTCTATTTACTACTAACAATTGATTTACACGTGCAGTTGCATTATCCAATCACTATTAAAAATTTGTCAGGCAAAAAGAATTAACAGAAGAGAGATCAGGGAGGAAAGGAGAGAGGAATCATCATCATCATCATCATCATCATCAAGGAGGTAAAATAGATTCCCCCCAAACACAGAAGTCAATAGCCATGAAAAGCAATGGATTTACATGTGCAATTGCATTATCGAATCATTACTAAAAATTTTTGAAGCAAAAGAATTAACAGAAGAGAGATCAGGGAGGAAAGGTGTGAGAGGAATCATCATCATGGAATTAAAATGAATTCCCCCAAATCCCAGAAGTCAATATCCATGAAAAGCTAACTCATGGGAAACCCTTATCACACACCATGGAAAAGGTCCTGCTTCTCCCAGGGTCAGGTTGTACAGATTTGTCCTCTAATATACAGGATTATCCCACAATTTATCCTTAAAGAAACAAATTCCCCATCAGTGGGGCTATATACAGTAATTATTTGCAGAGCAAATCTGCAGTCCAGTATTAAAATCACTTTTACTCTGTCAAAAATACAAGCCATGCAAAAGTTCCTGACTGATTGCTTTCTGCCTGTTTCAGAGGAGTCTGCTGTACAGACGTTTCAACCTTGAAATCCCCTTTCCACTCCTTTTTTTTCCCAGCTTTGCTTCACTACCATGGATGAAACCTCACCTCTTGGTCAGAGTTGCTCCAGCTGAAAAGGACGAGGGATGATTCTGCCCCTCTGGAGCCAGTTAAGAAATGTTTTGACTGGAGCATCTTGTAGTGCTTCTCTTTTTTTTTTTTTTTAAACAGTGCCTCTGCATTATTGATTTTGGGGGTTATGTGTTACAATATAGAAGGGAAGAAAGGATTTTTTTTTTAAATGCCAAAAAGATTATAATGTTTTTTAGTTTGTTTTTCCTTTGCCAGAGGGACTAAGTGCATGCTCACTTCTTCAGTTCCTCATGCTGCAAGCTCAGAAGAAGCTCCTGTTTGCATTTCTTTAATTAGCCTTTAACTTCTTGTGGAGGCAGAGAAGAAAGATTTCAATGAGTTTTAAAGGCTGCCATTTCTGTGGCAACAGCCATAAACGGGGATTATGTAGGTGCCAGAAGACCTTCAGAACAGATGTGTCCTCTGGAAAAATAAGTGATGTTTATAGTGCCAGAAATCATTTGCTGCAGATTTGGGGAAGGGTGTCTTTCTACTGCCCTTTATCCCTATCTTCAAAGGGGATTGTGTGTGAATACAATTGATTAATAGATAGGCATTTGATGGAACTAGCTCATCTTTCTTTTTCAGAGAAGGCAGCCTCAGAGCCTAAGGATAGGAACATCCTAATTTGCTGTACAATCAAATAACCCAGCTCTTATTGTGGGTTTCATGAATATGTTCATTTAGGCCATTGAGCAGCAGGGTAGTAAGCTCATAATCGACTTTAACATGTGAAAAGTAACATTAGCAAGAGTTTCACAGGTTTGATAACATCAAAGTAATGGACGAATTGATATAATTGGCTAAGATAGGAATAAAGAAAATCACCATACTGGATCAGATTTCCTCTGTACCCAATATCCCTCTTTTCCAGCTGCTCTTGGATCCTTTTTTAATTTCCAGGGATTTTTAAAAGGTGAGGCCTGTTTCACCTCATGTGCCTGTATCTCTCTCCTTTTTGCTGCATCCCAGGCATTGTGCAGAGCATCCCATCCTTGGGGCCCTTAATCCTGACTGGAAAGTACCAAACATAAAAGAAACAAATTCCTCCTTAAAATTCCCTCTAGAAACTGAAAACATCAGACTCCAGCCAAATTCTGAAAGAGCTTTTCTTACTTTCCTGAGGAAACTGGGATCAAATCAAAATATCCATTTTGATGTATCCATTTGAATATCCCTTTTGAAACAGGGATTAATCAAAATATAATCAAAATCATTAATTAATAAAATATATTCATTAAATAAATCAAAATATATGTCTGAAAAGGCATCAGGATATAGTCAAATTGTACCTAGAACAACTTCATGATACTGACATCCTGTACAGAAGTGAATCTAAACGTGTGATTTCCTACAAAGGTGTTACCTTTGTGTGAGCAGTGTTTGTCACAGGGCTGGTCACAAACCCAAAGAAGGTCAAGAAGGATTAGAAAAAAAAAATATTTTTTAAAAAAGTTAAATAATAATAAACCTGAATTCCAAAAGGCAAAGGCTAAAAACTTAAGAAAGTTTATTGCTGGCAGTAGGTCAGTGCTCCCGGGTGGCGGAATGAAAAGTAGTTGCAATTATCAGCTCTGCATGTTTGCAGTCATTAGGGATCTCTAACTACCTTTAATCATGGCTCTGGTTCAGGTCCCCCGGGGCAAGGGGAGCGAGCATCTCCACCTGCAGCCGGTAATTACAGCCACGCTGCTGCCCTGGGCCCGGGGACCGCTGCTGCTGCTGCTGCTGCTGGCACCGAGCAGCTGCCCAAGGTGGCCTTGGAGGAGCTGCTGGCACAAAGGCAACACCTTCGTATGAAATCGCATGCTTGGAGTCACGTCTGTGCAGTGCCACCATCATCAAGCTGTTCTAGGTGTAATTTGTTCTTGGGATAATTTGGTTTAATATCCCGTTCTTTCTCGTTCCATGGATATTTTGGTTTAATTGCTGTTTCCTCGAGGAAAGTAGGAAATGCTCTTGGGACAGGATTTGGCTGGCGTCAGGCATTTTCAGTTTCTAGAGGGAATCTCCTTGAGGAATTTTAAGGAGATTTTTTTTTTCTTTTAAGGAGGAATTTGTTTCTTTTATATTTGGTACTTTCCAGTCGGGATTAAAGGCCCCAAGGATGGGATGCTCTGCACAATGCCTGGGATGCAGCAAAAAGGAGAGAGATACAGGCACATGAGGTGAAACAGGCCTCACCTTTTAAAAATCCCTGGAAATTAAAAATTAGTTAAAACTATGAATGCTGGATTGTATTAAACTGTGAGAGAGTAATTTCCAAACAAAATATTCTTTAAAAAGAGTTTAAATTCTGTTAATTTTTAACATTAAAACATTCTGTTAGTTTTTAACATTAAAACATTCTGTTAATTTTTAACATTAAAATATTTATTTTCCTAAAAACCCACAAACAAAAAAGATCCCAAGAACAACAACAACAACAACAAAAAAATTTTAAACAAAATTCTAAACTGCCCTAACAAAGTTTTCATCCAACAAAATCCTCATCCCCTGCAAAATGCTTGATTGCAGTGCACAAACAGCCCTATTTCGAGAGGCAGAAATTGTTAATATATTTCTCTTAAAAGATCCTTTGAAAAGTGCA
>JACDOX010000144.1:15447-30008 GCA_014549065.1 Cardinalis cardinalis
TAAAACATAACTATAAATCTATAAAATTTCTCCTAACAGATATACACGATATTTGCCTTTTAATTGTGATAAAACATAACTATAAATCTATAAAACTTCTCCTAACATATATACATGATATTTGCCTTTTAATTGTGATAAAACATAACTCTAAATCTATAAAAGTTCTCCTAACATACATACATGACATTTACGTTTTAATGGTGAGAGTCAACCATCGCATGGCTCATCTATSAGGGGGTCTATCGGACCCACTAGATGGCGGCAGCTCCTTAAATTTGTGCGTTTGGCGTGGAAAAAGCGGAGGATGGAGCTCCCGTGGCTTCCCGCATCCTGGGCAGCCCCTGCCCGGGGTGTCCCCGCGGTTAAAATCAGTTCCTTGCCTGAGCTGGAGACTGGAGTGTGTAATTTCTCAAATAAGTGCTGCCTCTGAGCGCTCTGAACCCTCCCTGCTCCTCCAGACTGGGCTTTACTAGGAGGTCTGGGCTGTGTGAGCTCGCCGGGGTGCTGCTGTGCAGGAGCAGGGCTTAAAGCCCTTGAAAAAGGAACAAAAAGGTGAATAAATACTGTGTATATGGTTTGCACCTGGGAATGGCAGGGGTCTGCAGGGCTGGACCAGCCCTGGGGTCTCAGCTCGCAGCCAAAACGTTCCAGCAGCCCCAGAAGCTGCTCAGTGATTTCTGCTGTGGTCAGGATCAACCTCTGGGTTATCAGAGGCAGCTGCTGCCCAGATGAGAAGTACATTTGAAGGCTAATTCCAGATTTGTGGCAGTGTAATTAAATCCCACCGGTTTAGGGCAAGGAATGCTGTTCCATGCCAAACCTACAGAGGCTGGGTGGTTCCTGTCCCTCAGCTTCTGTCAGGCAGATTCTCCACTTAGGACTCAGAACCCTTTCCTGGGACAGGGGACCAGGGCTGTTAGCTGCCAATTTGACCAAGAGARYGAAGRGCACAGGCTTTCAATACTGAAAGGGGCTTCAGGAGAGCTGGAGAGGGGTTTTTGACAAGGGCATGGGATGGTGGGACAAGGGGAGTGGCTTCACACCCAACAGAAGGTCGGRTTAGGTTGGATATTAGAAGGAAATTCTGCCCTGTGAGGGTGGGCAGGCCCTGGCAAAGGGTGCCCAGAGCAGCTGGGGCTGCCCCTGGATCCCTGGCAGTGCCCAAGGCCAGGCTGGRCAGGGCTGGGAGCACCTGGGACAGTGGGAGGTGTCCGTGCCATGGCAGGGGTGGCACTGGATGGGCTTTAAAGTTCCTTCCAACCCAACCATTCTGCAATTCATGAGTTCTTTTGAAGCAAGCATCCAGCAGTAAGTGAGGGAGTTTTGCAGCCAGCTGTGGCCACCTTGAAGTCCTCTGCAGGCTACTCCAAGGTTAACTTGGTCCTAATTATGCTGCCTGGTAAATGGGAGCACTTACCCGTGCAAATTGGTCAGCCCTGCCTCCTGCCCTTCCCTGGAGAGGCTGTTTGTGGTGGAGAGTGTCCTGTGCTGCTCCGTGTGCCTGGAGCTGTGTGAAGCCTGGCCATGCTCACTGTGTGAAATCAGTGCTGGCTAAACCCTCCCCTCTGCAGAGGCAGCAGAATTGTCACGTTCTGCTATTTATAGGCAGGGTAGAAATGACTCCATGAAGGTCAGGTGAGAAAGTTGTGGCAAAGCTGGGAGGAAAATCAGCCCTTGGTTCATGGGCAAGGAGAGGGAGGACAGCTGTGTTGGCTCAGACATCTTAATTCCCTTCCCACAGCTGTTGCTGTTGGAGTTGGCTCTTCCTTTTGCAGGCTGGTTTGTAGCTCAGGTGTTTTCATCTGCTGCTGCAGCTGTGCTCCATTTCAGGGGMGGGAGCATTTCTGAGTGCCTGCCTGCTGTGCTGCTCTGCTCAGGTGCAATGCTGGAAAGGGAGCAGCATCCTTCATTTCTCATTGGCTCCAGGCTTGCTGGGAAGCCTTCAGGAGCTGGGCAGATTGCTCATGCCTGGTGTTTCAGACTCATCTGTGCAGCTTTGTGGCAGTGTGAAGTCACCTGGGCATGTCTAGGAGTTGTAGTGGGTGACAGGAACCATAGCTCTTGCTGCTGCCATTCCTAAAGGAGGCAATGTGCTTCCTTGCAGCTCCATTACATGGAAACTGCTTTTGCTGAGATGTTTTCCTGGTGTTACAGGTGGCAGCTTGTGTCCTACTGAGTCCACAGATGTGACAACACAACTTGGAAGTCACTTCCRAGGTGTGCAGTCTGCAGCTCACCAGAGAATCTCTTCTGTGCTGCTCATCCCACTTCTGAAGTGCTCACCCAGCCTTGTTCATCCAGGCTCTGCTTTTCCTGGAGCAGCCCTGTGGAATTGGGGACAGCTATTGCCCAGAGTTCATCTGTGCTCAGCCTCCYTTCCATCCATGCCGTGGTGCAGTTTAATTGGGATGTGGACTTTAACCTTCTTCTGAAATGCCATTTCCTTCCTGCTTTCCTGCTATGGCACTCAGAAATGCGGCTGTCCTCTGGCAGCAGTTACAGAGCCAGCTCCTTTCTGGAAGGCAGAAGGGAGCTTGTTAACAGCTACCTTTGTGCTTAATTAATGATCCAACCTGGTGGGGGAACTGCTCCCTCCTGCCCAGAGCRGCTCTGTCCCTGTCCCCAAATCTGTGCTTTCTGCCAGTGTTAGAGTGGTGGCTGTGCCTGATACCGACATAAATGGGACAAATATTGGTGCCTTGCATGGAGCTCCTGATTCCCCTCGTGTGTCTGCTCTGTGAAATGTTCGGAGGGCTGAGCGAAGGCAGGGAATTGTAGGATAGTGAATTTGAGGCCTTTTTTATTCCATTTGCTGAAGCCAGATGACTGGAATTAAATGTGACCTGTCTGAAAGCCAACCTTGTTTCCAAATCCTGCATGGGGAGCCGAGATCAGAAGACACATTACAAACATTGCAGTAGCATAACTTGAGGCAAGTGCAATCATTTACTTGACTAATGAATCCCCTGGGCTGCTAGCAAGAGAGAAAATCTCTCATTCATCTTCTTAATTTAATAAGCAGAGGGGCTGGCCTTAAGGGTAAATGAAATGAGCAGTGATCCCATGAATGTTTCAGCAAATTGATGTACAATAAGATAAGGGAGATCCAGCGAACGGCTTGCTTTGTTCTGAGAGACTGTCAGTGGGCTTTAGGGGAAGGGAGAGAAGCTGGAGCTGATGGCTCTGTGCAGCTCTCATTGCATCTCTCTCCCAGTCTTTCCCATCTGTGCAGGCTGGGACWCGGGGATTTGGTTGGGGTAGCATCGAGGGAGCTGAGTTCAGCAATCAGGGCTGTTGGTGTCACAGGTAAATCACCATCGGAGAGCTGGAGGAAAGCTGCAAGCTGCATTGGAGGAAAGCTCCAGCTGCATTGAAAGAATGCAAGCTGCATTCCCTGCTCAGCCTGACACACCCCTGGGTACTCACASAGAGTTGCTGCACAGTGGAAAAGTTCATGGAGGAGCTGGAGGATGCCTGTGCTTGTGGGAGCTAATGAGGCTCGTTCCTGTCTTTCATGCTCTTAATTACTCTGGAGAACAAACCCGAGGTGTGAAACAATGAGGTGCTTTAATGGCCAGAACGCATCTGCCACCACAGCAATTACTGAGAGATCACCTGAGTGCTTCGTGCATCAGGGAAACTGAGGCAGAGATTAAATCAGAGCACTGCTGTAGATAATAAAAACAGGGTAAGGAAGCTTCTGACACAGGCAATAAACTTGGTAATTTTTTAAACAAAASCCCCAGAAGGGAATGCTGCTTAAACTCCTATTAAACCGTGAACCATATAAAGTGACTTTTGGGAGGCTGACTGAAGTATAAAGAAGTTGAAAATGGGAATGCTTGTTCTTGGCTTTTGTTGGAGAGAGGATTTTTAGGATTAGATGGTCCATTACTATTGAATGCACTTTGATAAGTMCAATCTTCCAAGGCCCTTTATGATGAACACACAATGGAGAGCAGCAAACTGAGTTACCAAAAAATGAATGGCTTCTGCAATATCCTGAATCTCAGAGCTCTTGAGATCAAACTGGGAGGTCAGGGGTTCTGTTACTGAAGGTAAAGCACACAGTTATAATGAGGATCATTCATTGCATTGCAATCTGAAATAATTACATTTGTCAACTCTGCCTAATTTGATGGAGGCAAAAGAATATGGATTCATGTTTTGAATCCTCATGTATATACATTAGTGTAGGTTGTTATAAGAATGTTTATAGCAGAGTGCTTTTGGATTCTGGCCAGTATTTGCAGGGCTGCTCTCCCAGAGCTTGGTGACTCTAATAAGAATGTGTAGAAAATTGGTCCTTTTAATTGAGGTAAATAGTTGTCATTTTGGCAYAACGTGAGCTGTATTGTTCTATTTTTGGCCCCAAATTGCAGTTCTGAACGTATCAAGGATTAAAAACCTTGGAAAACCTCAGTATTGATGCATTTCTGATAGCACAAAGCAGAATTGCTCAGAAGCACCACATGTGTGACTGGGTTTGCTATGAACACACGGATTCATGTCATTTGGAAGTCAAGCCAAGAGCCAGCTCTCATGCCCTGAGTTCAATGTTGAAACAATGAAAACTGGAGTGAATCTGGCTCTTAATGCCTTGTGCCCTTTGCAGTYTTGTGGCTGTGTGAGATGGATGTGTAGGAAGCATTTTTAGTCACAGGAGAGAAAACAGCAACCAGGTGTTTGAGTTCCAGTGGGCTGGGGCAGGGAGGAARCTTCCAGAGGGGAACAGCCTCATTTCCACTGTGATTAAATAAGAGGCTTGACTTTAAATGGTCTGAGCTGTCAGAGCTGTCAGGGAGCTCAAAGGTTTGGGCAGCTGTGGTGTGGTCAGGGCTTCTGCTATTTCACAGAGCAGACAGCGCCAGGGGATGGAACAAGCCCTGCCAGGTGAGTGGTGCTTCCTGAGCTGACAGGTGATGCTGAACTGGGCAGTGCAGGCCTGTCCCATCCCCAAACCACATTTCAGACATGAGCACTGCTCAGGGAGAGCAAACAGAAGTGTCCTGGTCCTGTGGGCAGGTGCAGAGGGGGTGGACCTGTGCTCCTGCCAGCGAGGAGTGCCCATGGCCTGGAGCACTCCCAGGGTCCCTTGGCTGCTCACTSCTATTCCAGCTCAGCTGTTGAATCTTCAGCATTTCTTGAGACAGGGATGAAGCATTCACGTTCTCTGGAAAAATCCCTTCACCCAGGGTTTCTCTCCTGGGAAGCTGAGAGGCCTCAGAGAAAAGGAAAACAATTCTTCTCTCATTTGCTTCTCCTGTGCTGTGCTCATGTGGAATGTGTTTGGAGATTGTTTCCCCACAGGTGATTGTTCCATTGCATTCTGCTGGGAGTTGTTTTCACTCTTTGGCCAATCRGGGCCAAGCTGTGTCAGGACTCTGGAAAGAGTCAGGAGTTTTCATTATCTTTTTAGCCTTCTGTAAGTATCCTTTCTGTATTCTTCAGTGTATAGATAGTACTCTTTAATATAATATAGTAYTATAAAATGATAAATTAGCCTTCTGAGAACATGGAGTCAGATTCATCATTCCTGCTTTTGTCAGGGCATTCCCTGCAAATCCAATACAGGGAGAGTTTTATCAYAGGAAGAATTTGGGGAGAAGGCAGGGACATGCAGTGGCTGGGCCTGAAGGACACATTGCTCRGGTGTGAGTTGCTCTGTTCTTGCTCCTGGTTCTAAAGTCTTCCCCTTCCTTGAAAGCTCATCAGGTGCATTAGGATAAGAATTTTAACCTTTTGGGTTTTTTTGTTTGTTGAGCAAACCACATTATCCCTCTTATGTTATAGGCACTGATTCTGGATTCCCCTGGATAAGSAATTTCCTTCCTTGACCCCTTGGTTTTTCTCTTGGTGGGTATTTCACAGCCACTTGCTGCTGCTGCTTCAGCCAGACCAACCCTTGGGTGCCTGAGCCTGTTTTCCTGTGAGAATGATTTTTGTGCTGTAGAATGATGAATTTTTTTTCTTTACTGGCAGCTGCCACTTCTTTCTGAAGGGTGCAGCATTTCCTTGGCTGTGCTGGGTGGGCAGAGCAGAGAGTGGGAACGTGAAGCTGGGTCAGCTCTGAGCTCAGCTCTGCACACAGGGCTCAGATGATGCCACAGCTCCTGTGTGAACCTGCTGAGAGGGGCTTGGCTGACACATGGAATTTCCAGCTCTGTTCAAACTGGGGATTCGTTATCAAGCTGGTGTCAGGCTCACAAGGCACAGACCCTCCTGACTGACAGACCCCAGGCATTGGTCTCCAAGTGTCCCATCTTCCAATCATCTCTCTGTGTCAGGAGGGATCTGGAGCAGAGCTCTGTGAGCCCTGAGATGGAAGATGAGGTGGAAGAGCTGACTGATAGGCACATGCAAATGCTGTAATACCAGCCAGGCCTCAGTTTGCACATTCAGTTCTGCTAAGGACTGTYCTCACCATTAGTCCAAATTCCAGTTCTCTGCACAATATTATCACAAACATAATATTAACACTTAAAACTCAATTGCAAGAAATAGATAAATCCCACACTAGAGATGGATAAATACTATATGGGCTTCGGTGAGCTCCTAGGATCATAACTTTATGAATAAACAGTTTATTTCAGTAACTGCACAGCCTGTTTCTTTCCATACCTTAAGCCAAATGAACATTAGAATGGTTTCTCTATTCCTTAAGAATATGSATTTATTTGTTTCCATTAAAAAGAAGTGTCCCATCTTCCAAGCACCTCTCTGTGTCAGGAGGGATCTGGAGCAGAGCTCTGTGAGCACTGAGATGGAAGAGGAGGTGGAAGAGCTGACTGATAGGCACATGCAAGTGCTGTAATACCAGCCAGGCCTCAGTTTGCACATTCTGGTGTCTCTGAGGGTGGCCAGTGCCAGATGTGTCTGAGAGAGGTGCCAGAAGCTCCTCAGTGTGCTCTTTTAAAATGTCAAGCTCTTCTGTCTGTTCCACAGGGGGACGAGAGCTTTATGTCTTCAGCTGAGCCCCCATAATAAAAATGGTGGTTCTGTGCCTCATTCCAGAACTCACTGGGATTTCAGCTGGCCAGAAATCCCAAGCTCTCCTGCACTCCTGCCTCAGGAGGTTTAGCATTAATGCATTTATCTGTGTGTACAAGGAGAAGGGAACATTTCTGTTTTTACAGATGGCGTGGGTTCAGGAAATCCAGTCAGCTGGTGTGGGTCTGGAAACCATTCTGCCCTTATTAACACCCTCCAATGATATAAACAGAGAATCCCCTAAGCAAAGAACAGTCTAAATAAAACTCTGGGCCAAACCAGAATGTCTAAGGTGTGCCAGATCTTGCCTCAGGGAAAGAGAGAGGATGGGAAGTGCCAGGAAAGGGAAGATCTTAATTTCTGAGAGAACAGCCCCATGACTGAGGCAATTTTGTATTCTTGCCTCTCCCAGAAGRGAGAGAGGAGAGCTGAGGGAGGGATATCCTGGGGAAAGGGCTTTTTTTGTCCCTGCCTTGTCTCTTCTCTTGGAAAGGACTGATGAGATCTAAGCCAGGGATTGTCTAAAAACAGAGGTTGGAGGCCAAAAAGCCTTTGTAGATCTGAGCCTGTATTTTCTGTCTGCCTCAGTTTCCTGTCTGTAGTGAAGGGAAAGCAACTAAAAATAYCCAGCAGCAGAGCAGGACCCGTGCCTGAGGTCCTGCTGTGTGGGATGCCCCTGCTGGGTGCTGGAGGGGGGTCTGGTGGCTGCAGGTAGGTGACAGCAGGGCTTGGGGACAATGCTCCAGCTCAGAAGGGACATCTCTGCTGTGTCCCCTCACCTTGTGTTTGCCATGGGCACTGTGGGGCAGAGTGATGTYGAAGGGGGTGTTTAAGAGGCCGTTCTGTGTCATCCCAAATGSACCAGGACATTTCTTCCAGGGCTGGCATCTCTGATCAGGACAGACATGGTGAAGGGGTTGGGAAAATGTCTTGTGATACAACTTTGAGAGCTAAATTATGAAAACAAAACAAAACAAAAAAAAACCCCACAACAACATCAACAACAAAAAAAACCCCCAAAACAAACAAACAAAAAACCCCCAAAAAATCAAAACCAAAACAAACAAACAAAAAAAAACCAACAAAAAACCCTTCTTCTTCCTTTCCTTCCACTCTTATCTCTTTCCACTTTCCTTTTATCTTCCTTCCCTTTTTGTTTGTGTCTGTTCTTTCCCTGTAATCCCTAATGTAAGTAAGGAAGAATTTAATATGCTGAGACAGGAGAGGAGTTGCTCCATGCGTTGCAGATGCACAACATGTCTTCATTAACTCCCCATGACGTTCAAAATAGCTCGAGATAAAGACAAACGAAATCTGGGAAGACAAATATAAATACTGTTCCCCCCTCCCTGCGGCCCTGCGCGGCGCTCCCCCCCAGGGCACGCATTCAATTACCGGAGATGAATGGAGCAGAGCGGAGATGGGGATGGGGATGCTGAGCCCGGCGCTCCTGCTCCTGCCATCAGATGGCCCCACACTTCATGGAATGTGCTCCCGGCCCCGGCTCCAGCCTGCCAGATGCTCCGTGATGCCTCCGAGGAGCTCTGACAGCCCGGAGGCACTCGGGGAAGGCGGGCAGAGCCCGGGGCAGGGAGTGCAGCATCTCCCAGGTGTGTGCCGGAGGGTTTTGTCCTCCCGAGGTGTGTGGAAGGGAAGGTCTGGGGGATTAAGGCACCAGATATGGGGAAAATGAGAAGCTGGGCTGGTTCTCCTTCACACAGTTCTGAGCTGGAGGGACCCCAAAGATCATCAAATCCAGCCCTGTCCCTGCCCAGCCCCCCCAGCAACCCCACCCTGGGCATCCCTGGCAGCGCTGCCCAAAGGCTCCTGGAGCTCTGGCAGCCTCGGGGCCGTGCCCATGCCCTGGGCAGCCTGGGCAGTGCCAGCACCCTCTGGGGGAAGAGCCTTTTCCCTGCTGCAGAGCTGGGAGCCAGTGATGGGGCTTCCCCCCTGGAGCAGGGAGCAGTGGGGAGCAGCAGAGCTCACCCGGAGAGGCTGCACCTGTGGTTGCTTCTCTGCAGAAAATCTAGATCCTACATGGGGATTACAGAGCTTGAGACTGAGGTTGGGTTTTGTTTTGCAGGGTGCAGGCTGGAGTTGTTGTTCACAGAATTCCCAGAATCACTGGGTTGGAAGAGACCTTCAAGACCATCGAGTCCAACCCAGCGCCAACCCCTCTACTCAGCCCTGGCACCCAGTGCCACATCCAGGCTTTGTTAAACACCCCCAGGGATGGGGACTCCCCCACCTCCCTGGGCAGCCATTCCAGAACTTTATCACTCTTCTGTAAGAAACTTTTTCCTGATATCCAACCTGAATTTCCCYTGGCACAGCTTGAGGCTGTGTGCTCTGGTTGTGTCAGTGCTGCTGGAGACAGAGCCCAGCCCCAGCTGAGCACAGGCACCTTTCAGGAGCTGTGCAGAGTGATGAGGGCAGCCCTGAGTCTCCTTTTCTCCAGGCTGAGCACCCCCAGCTCCCTCAGGGGTTCCTCTCAGGGTTTGTGCTCCCAGCCCCTCTCCAGCCTCGTTGCCCCCTCTGGATGCTCTCATCTCAATGTCCTTCCCAAGCTGAGGGGCCAGAGCTGGGCACAGCACTCCAGGTGTGGCTCTGTCCTGGGTGCCCTGGTCTCCCCAGCACACAGAGGTTTAAGCCTCAGAGCTGCTCCTGTGTAAGGACAGGGACAGGGTGAGGATTGTGAGGATTGTGTCTKCCCCATCCCTGGCAGTGTCYAWGGCCAGGCTGGATGKGGCTTGGAGCAGCCTGGTGTGGTGGGAGGTGTCCCTGCCCATGGMRGRGGGTGCAATGAGATGAGCCTTGAGGTCCCTTCCCMCCCAGACCAGTCTGGGATTCCAWGGGGCACAGGCAGGGCAGGTGCAGAGGGTCTCACTGGGGAATCTGCTGGGCACAGGCTCTCATCCTGTGCAATGGCTGTTGGCACTTTATGGCTCCTGGTGTCTGTCCAGAGCTTCAGCATGCCTGGATTGAGGCTCAAGGGGSTTTTGGGGAGAGGTTTCTGTGCCCTGCTGTTTGCAGCTGGGTCCTCAGAAGCTCTGCACACTCTGACTCAGGGGTGCACAAAGAGTTCATGGATCCTCTCCTGCAGTCACCAGGCTCCAGCTCCACCCAGGCTTGACTTGTGGAAGAGTCCCTGTGATGTCTCAGAGCTCTGCTGCCACTGCAGTGCTGCAGGAGTTGGGCTTGASCTCAGATTGCTGCGATCTGGGATGAGCAGCTTCCCAAGGAAGGACTCGCCATCCCTTCCCATTAAAGTCTTTTCAGTTCCCTGCCTYTCTGTGCACAGCAGATGATTATCTTGCAAAAGCATTCTGTTATTTTTTTTTCCCTGTGTAGTTCAAATTATCCTTTCCTAAGTGCATTACCTGGCATTTGTCTGCACTGAACTTCATCTGACTTTATGCTGTCCATCCACCTAGCTTTGTTAAATGTAATTGAAATTGAGTTTGGGCTGGGGGAGGCCTGGGGTTGATGTAGCAGAAAAGCAGTGGCCTGTGCTTCCAGGACTAAAGAACAGTGCAAGCTATTGCAGTTGTTGAGTCCTGTTAAATCCAGTTGTGTTCATGTTACAGTGAATTAAGTAAACATCAGAAAAGAAAAGGCAGGGCAGAACCTCTTCTGTGCCATGCCAGGCTTAAAATCAGAATAACTGAACAGCCTTCCTTGTGTGGATTCGTGTTTTATGTGAGGTCAGAATCTGTCCCTTGGAAATTGTCTGGAAATGACAACTTTCTCCAGCAGGAGCAGGCTGAGAGTGCAGAGTGGGGACTGTTCTCYCCTGACAGAGGACACAACCCCTGAGGGTCCAGAGCAGCCTGAGCAGGGATCTGGACACAGTTTTCTCATTAAGAGGAATATCTGCTTCTGAGGACTTGAGCAAGCTCATCTGCACAGATGAGCTGGTTACAGTTTGCTCTGGTCGTTTCATGGTTTAATTTACTCCAAGTAAGGGGCTACTTGWGAGTTAACTCTTAATAGGAAAATAGGGGGGTAAAACCCACACACTGCTGTTAAAATGAAGCTGCTCCTCATGGACAGACTGACACAGCCCAGTCCAGTGCACAAGTGGGGACTGCATTCAGSAACTCCTGTGCAGCCCTTGATGTTGAGAAGGACCCAAATTTCCCTTTGGAGGAATGAATTCAACACTGTTTACCTGTAGCTTGCGTACAGGGTGGATGAAATGRTGTGCACACTTTTTTACCTTCTTTTTTTCTTTCAAAGATTCCATCAGAAATAAATGCAGAGTTCAAATTCTCCCCACTGCAGGCATTTCAAAGGGTGCCCCTCTGATCCCTTCTCCTTATAGGAACAGCACCCCTAAACAGCTCAAATGCTGGGACTAGCTTGGTACTGGAATTTCAGTCGTAGAATGCTGAACCCCCTTGAAACTCCTTTAATCTGGAATTGTTAAGCCTTGCAGCCCCCCTGTGAGGAAGAGGCTGTGCCCCTGGACTGTATCTGCAGAGTGGACACCACACCTGTGGCCAGTTCTGGTTTTCCCAGGGATCCAGAGATCAAACAGGGACTGTGGGAGATGTTTTGCAGCAGTGACCAGCCACGTTCTGCTGGACATGCCCCTGCTGTTCTCTGTCCTGTGCCTTTCCTTGTGTTGGAGCTTTGAGGATCTGCTCCTCTCTCTGCTCCCTGTGCTCCTTTTAATGATTTATTATGGCCTTAGTGGGTTTTTCCCCTCCTTCAGTRCCTGTGACTCTCACCATGAACAGCTCCAGCATCCCCATACAGAACCAGCATCTTCAGGTAATGTTTAGTGGCAATTAAAYGAGATTCTCCTCCCCCACCCTGCCCTTTTGTCAAATGAATCTAAAAAGGCTTTTATGGGGGTGAGATGCAGGGGGGAAATTAAAAGGGTTCATAAAAGTGGATTTTAAGAAAAGCCTAATGAAGGAAATGAACCTCCTGAGAGATCAAAGCTGAACCTGCTATGCCAGTGCAGAGAGTTTCAGCTTTTTCTTATGTTTCCACTGGCATGAAAGCAACATGCACAAACATTTCTTCCAACAGCTTTAACTTTTAAAGTCCTGTGGGTTTGGCATTAATGGCCTAKTTCTTTCTGCTTTGTCCAGTGCTGGGGCTCAACTGTTTCACTAGACATTTGTGTGATGCCTCCTCACTTCTGGAGAAGAGCTGGGCATCCCTGTGATCCATCAGATCCAGCAGCACTGGGATGGCCCCTGGTAGCCATGATATTTTCTGAAAAATCCTTTCCATAGGATTTTTCCTCCTGAGAAGCTGAGAGGCCTCAGGAACAAAATGTAACCAAGGGTTATCTGCTGCTGTGGAATGCAACAGGTGCATCTGGGATTGGTCTCATGTGGTTGTTTCTAATTAGTGGCCAATCAAAGTCCAGCTGTCCAGACTGTCTCAGTCAGTCACAAACCCTTGTTATCATTCTTTCCTATTCTATTCTTAGCTAGCCTTCTGATGAAATCCTTTCTTCTATTCTTTTAGTATAGTTTTAATGTAATATATATCATAAAACAATAAATCAAGCTTTCTGAAMCATGGAGTCAGATCCTTGTCTCTTCCCTCATCCTAAGACCCCTGTGAACACSRTCACAGCCCCTTCCCTGAGAGCCAGCTCAGCTCTGCTTGACTTTGTGGCTTCTTCCTCCCCCTTACATGATGGAAATCATGGAATGGTTCAGGTTGAAAAGCCCCAAATGCTGTCCCAGGTAGGAGATGTGAAGGCAGTTCCCCTCTGTTGCCCTGCTCTGCCTCACGAGGGAGATGGTGTTTGAAAGGGGAAATGGCCAATCACCTGCTCCCAGCAACTTAYGGAAGTGCTACAAAGCCTTAAAATTCCATTTTGCTTAAATTAAAAAAATAGGGGGCTCTCAATAGGCTCTGAGGGGGATGGAAATGTTGACTGAGTTACATGTAGGGGAAGTTCCATTAATCATGGAAAGCAAAACTGAAGGCTCTTAATATTACCCAATTTTTGTAGGCCAGACTCCCCATACCCATAATTTTTCCATTACACATGTAATCTCCTCTCTGGAAAAGGCAAGGCTTGTTTAGCATCAATTTTTTTGGGAGGGGGTTGTTGTGGATTAAAGCCTGGATGGTTCAAATTTGTCAGGGGCTGGCTCTGGTCTCCTCTCCTCATCTCGTCACTTGTCGCCCTTGCACAGGTCCCAGGGCTCTTACTTTTAAAGTGTTTCCATGTGTTTGGGAGGAGAATGGGATCAGGGCTGCACAGAGAGCCCTGTGCACTCACAGCTTCCCCGAGTGCTAATGAGGAACACATTGGCTCTAAGTGGCTGAGTGGAGCAGTTTAGCAGGAACAACAACTTGCACGCAGCCTTATTTATTGCAGGCCTGTTTCTCTGAGAGAGGGAATGTCAACCTGGATTTGGACTTTCACCTAATCTTCCCTGAAAGTGCCCAGAGATATTAAGTGACCACCTACCTGGCTGCTGGAGTTGGGTTTAAAAGCAGATCCTGCTTCTACCAAAGCAAATTGCTCCCAGGCATGGTGGTGGCTGTAGGTCATGGCTGTAGGGCCTGGGCTTGGTACAAAACCTTTGGAGCTGAGCCTTTTGTGTGGGAATGGAGGTGGTTTTGCCGTGGTTGGGGTGCTGCTGGTGTTGGACTGATGGCAGGGGCGGGAGGAATCGTGTCACTGGGAGGTGATCCTAAAGCTGCTCCAAGAGAGCTGGCCCAGAGCATGGTCTTCCCATAAGCTAGTCCAGGAGGAAACAGAGCTTTCCTCATGTCTGCATGGCAGGAAACAACGCTTCTGGCTTCCACAGGAGCCTGTCTGAGCAGGGGGGTGGGGAAGGAAACAATTGGGACCCAAGTCCAAACTCAGCGATGTGCGCCCAGACTCGGGGAACATCATGGACTCGTACACACCCACGAGCAGAGCTTGATTTGTTGCCTTGCAGCAGCAGAAATGCTTCCTGAATGGCCAGAAGGGAGGATTTGTTCATGGCCCAGCACATGCTGCATTGCTCAGGCTCTGCCATGGCTGAACCCCAGCTGGCAGCTCAGCCTCCCTCAGTGGGACAGGAGAGCATCAGAGGAGTGGGAAGGAGAACTCGTGGGTTGAGCTGGAGACTGATGGGTGAAGTGAAAGCCATTCAGGCAAGAAAAGCAGTCCAAAGAATTCTTTCCGCCTCCCCAGGGGCAGGAGCTCAGCCATCCCAGGGCAGTCAGGCTCCATCAGGAGCAGTGGTGGCTTGGGAAGACAAATCCCATCACTCTGCACATCCTCCTCTTCCTCCTTCCCCGGCTTTCTACCTGTGCATGAAGCCCTGTGCTGTGGGATATCAGCTGTGTCCCCCAGCTCCTTGTTCTCCAGCCTCTGCCCTGCCCCTGGTGAGGGGCAGAAAAGTCCTGGACTCTGTGTGAGCACTTCTGAGCAAAACCAAACAACCCCGAGGTACCAACTCTGCTCCCGSCACAAATCCAGGCACAGCCCTGTGCCGGCTGCTCTGAGGAGAATCAGCTGTGTCCCAGCCCAAAGAGCAGGTTCTCCTTCATCTCAGAGCTCTGAAAACAGTGTCAGTACCCTGGTCTGGTCTGGG
>JACDOX010000144.1:38192-57506 GCA_014549065.1 Cardinalis cardinalis
ATAATATAATATAATATAATATAATATAATATAATATAATATAATATAATATAATATAATATATCAGCCTTCTGAGAACATGGAGTCAGATTCTCATCTCTCACCTGGTCCTGGGGACCCTCACAAACTCAACACTGGTGTGGAGTTGTGCATCCTTCAACACCACAGGGACTGAGCCCTCCCTGATGGAGCCCTCAGTGCTCAGCCCCAATTCCAGGGTGTGCTCCAAGCTCCTGCCTTCCCTGAATCAAATTCCTAGCACCCCTTCTCATGCCTATTACCAGTTTTTTGGTTGGCAACACCAGCCTTTCTAAGCAATTGAGGTGTGTGATGGACACCACACTCCAGTGTTTAGGTAAACACTGATTTTTAAACCATAGGATATTTCTGCAAGTCTTTGAAGCAGCATTATTTAAGGAGCACTGGGTGCCAAGATCTGTATCTAATAGAGTGAGAAATGTTGGGWTTTTTGGGCATTTGGGTGAGGTGATAAGGACCCACTGGTGTTGAACTCTGGGGTTTCAGAAGCTGGCAGGTTCTGGCTGGCTTTAAAAGACTGAGCAGCTCCTGGATGGCTGGAGGGGGAATTTTCCTCAGCACTGATGCTCACTCACCAGCAGGGCTGACAGGCAGAGCTGTGGCCTGCCCAGAAGTGTGCTCAGGCAGGAAAAGAGGATGGGGCAAACATGATGGAGAATGGAGATGAACTCTGGAGGGTCAGACAAGTCATGCAGAGCCAGTTTCAGCTCTGCCTCAGAACTAAAATGTGGTTAAATACTCTGGGTGAGTGCTTTACCCAGGATCTGAGTATCTGCAGAGTTTCCTGCATCCACCCCTTCCCTGAGGAAGCACTTTGGTGCAGAGGGTGGAAAGGRAGAGCGCCTTGCTGTGGAAACAATGACTCCTTAGCACAAGAGAATTCTTCSCAAAATTCCTTCTGAATGTACCATAATATGTGCCAGCTGAATGCCTCCTGCTCTGCCTCACCAAAGACATAGAAATAGAGGGGCTGGGATGGCAAAATCAATTTAAATTTATACACTTCCTTCTCTGGGCATCCCTGTGCATAGGAATGTGTTGGTTCACCCCCATGTGCTGAAAAACAAAACCCTTTTTTTCCCAGACAATTGAAAGTTTTGTAGTTATTTTGGTAGCTTTTTTCCTGATTCATTCAAATGTATTCCATACTGTGCAAGGTATATAATTTCTTCTATTTCCCGACTGTTCCTCTGCTAACTTGAGTTTCCAGATTTCTAGGCAGGGCAGAAGGGGAATCATGGGGGAAGTCATCTCTAAAAAGGGAGGATGATGCTGTTCCACATCTGGGGCTGTGTTTGTGACTGAAGTCAAACAGTTTGAGGCTACCTGATTGCCAGCATGTGGCTTGTGAGGCTCCAAACATGAGAGGCACAGTCTATCCCAAGCAACTGCTGCTCCTGAACCACAGGGTGTGTAAACACATCACCTCATGGCTGGAAATATTTGGCTAAGGAACCCTTAAATAAAATTTGCAACCCTTAAATACGTGCAATGAGYACAGCTTGTGTTCAGCAGCAGCTTCTGTGCATCTCCTGTCTACAGGAGGCTATCAAAAGGATCAGGAAAACAAATCTCATTTCAGATGAAAGCCTCAAATGAGGTTTATAGATGTGTATACATATTGGGAAGCTCCAAAGAACTTGTGTGTACTGGGGATCATTTCTGGGAAGCTGCTGTCACCAGCAGTGYTCCATCCTCCCTTACTCATAACCACTGGAGCTGGGCATGTTCTGCTGCTCGGCCAAGCAGGAGCAGCTGGGGCACCACAGGGCTCTGAGAGCATCCTGAACGAACAAGGAAAACATTCCCTGCCTTAATTCACCCTGTGTTCATCGCTGATGCCTCTCGAAGAGGCACTGCTTGCCCGGAGAGCTGGCTCTGGTCTGGAATGGGGGTCCTTGGGATGGCATTTGTCATCCTGCAGGGCAAAACCAGAGATRTGATGCTGCCATTGTGCCTGGAGGGTTTATTTCAGTGAAACTTTGCCCACTGCAGGCCTGGTGTAGGCGCACAGTTTGTGGGGATTGGGGTGGGGCTGGCCCAGCCTCATCCCCAATTGGGCACAGCTGTGAGCAGCAGGTGAGCAGCACTGACAGCAACGAGCCATGGAGAGCCCAGGTGTGCTGCAACCACCAAAGGGAGCAGAGGGCACACAGGTGCAGTGCATCAACAGGAGGGGATAAAAGGCTGGGCTGAAGGGCAAGAAGAGCAGTTCTTGCAGCYTTTTGGAGTGATGTGTGTCTTGCTTGAAGCCTTCTGCTGTKGTTTGGTGGCACTTTGTGTGTCCTGCCCATCTCAACTGTGACAAAAGCTGCGACAGCCTGGGGCATCAGGTCAGGTGCATTTAMATCTTTGCTTTCCTGTTTATTTTTTTGCCTGTACGGTTTGCCCGCTACAGTAACCTTCTCAAACATCTGCTATGAAGTGAAGTTCCTGTGTGCAGTGCACAGGGCAGAGGAATTCCATGGGAGGATCCACAGAAACCAGTGCAGGGAGTAGCTGGGAGCTGCTGCTGTTTGTTAATAGGGGCTGCACTGAAGAGAGGGAGGAAAACAGGCACTGAGTTTGTAGTTGCCACTGGCTGGATTGGGCAGTACTAAACCTGTGTGTCAGCACTTCTGCTCTGGGAAGGCTGAGCAGAGCAATTCCTGGCATTAGTAAAGAGCAAATGSCAGCCCAGCCTGTCTCTCCAAACTCTGAGGGCTTTGTCAGAGTGAGTTTTGCAGGGAATGCACGCACGTGTGAGTGAGAAATGGGAGAAATGTGTTGGCAGCTCTTAATTTCTCACCATTAAGAATTATATATTCAATATATGGTGTCTAATGCTTTTTCTGCATCTGCCTCGGTCTTCACAGTGCTGGGCTTGAGTGATAGGAGCTGGAAAGTTGCTCGTTGTGCCCCTTAGTTCTCCAGAATTGTTGTCATGGTCTGGGAGATGTGGCCACTTTCAAATTCTCCTTGTGTTCTACTTTGTCCTTGCCTGTCTTCCTTCAGGCTTGCAGTGCTGTGTCTCTGATTTAGGGGTGCTCTTAAGCCTGTCTGYTTCAGTCTGAGCTGGCTGAATATGGGGATGTGGATATGGGTGGCTGCAATAATGTGCTGGATTGGGGTCTCACCTCTCTTTTGTGGGGAATTCCAGGAGGGTTTTACACCATTGTGTCCTGGGTTGTGGTACAAAGATGCCCCTTTGCACCCCTCTCAAACAGCTCAGAGGTGCTGTGACCCACCAGGGATACAGAAAAATGAGTGCTCCAAGTGCTCAGATTGAGCTGCAATCCTTCCCTTCCCAATGAGATAAATCTGAGACAAACTGCAAAGGTCTCAGCTGCATGTGTGGGAACCCCAGCCTGTCCCTGCCACAGGTCTCTCAAATATYTCACCAGGCAGCAGATCCCACTGCTTGTTTTCTTTCCTTTCAGCATCCCCAGCTCCTGGGACACTTGTTCTTCTGCCACCCACCTCCCCTTTGGTTACAGAATTCGTCTCACTGGAAAAAAGGGTGACTGAGCTCATCCCAGTTTAGGGCTCTGATCCAGCTGCCCTCTCCAGTCCACCTGTGCAGCTGCAGCTCAGACTCTGCTCAGCTGCCCTGCATGTTCTGTGTCTCAGGAGCAGAAGGGGGTGGGTGGAAAAGGAATTTATTTACTGATGCAATCCCCAAGCTCTGCTTTTAAAGGATAAGGTGAGGGGGGCAATAAAAATGTATTGACCAGGTGATGCAAGTTTTGATCAGCTCATGGTGGGTGTTTTCTTCTTTCTTCAGGCCATSCACCTTCCTCTTCTACTGCCCTTTAACCTAAACTCCAGCCTTTCAAAGCTCCCTAAAATCCCTCAAGTGTTACTGCACGCAGCATTCTTTTGTATACAAAATATTCCTAGCTAAAAATACACTGAGTACTAAAATTATACAGCACTTTCCAGAGAATCCTCCTAATTTCTGTAGATTTAGTACATGTCAAGAAGCGATTTAAAGGTCATCTTATTTCCTCATGTTTGTTTAAAAAGAAGTGCTGAGGGCTAACATTTTGGCAAAAGCTTGCTGTGAGTTGTACAATTTGTCCTTGTTTTTTTAGATAATGGTGGGTTTCAGCTTGTGGAAGGGAGCAAAATGGAGCTTGATTTGAAAAATAGGGGGTACTGCAAGTCTTGTGCAGATAAGTAAATATAATTCCTGGAAAGGCAAGATGTATTTTGTCAAAGTCTTGAGCTAGTTGGAAAGGATTATCTTTACCAATTTCTGTCTTCCTCCCTTATTTTGAGGCAAGTAGACTTTAAAAATGACTTTCTAATGGTTTGAATTGCTGCTGTCCAACATCTGACTGGACAGGTGTGGGGGCAGAGCAGTTGACTCCTGGAGAAAGGAGGTGTACCTGGAAATCCAAGGAGGGTGTTCCCAAATGTGGAATCCTGCCTTGAGCTCCTCTTTACCCCCTGTGTTTGGGATGCACAGATGGTCCAAGATGTTCCATCCAGTGGGGATCTGCCTCTGCTGCTTTGAGTGGCAAGAGGAAAAAATCAGGGAATTTATGGACGGATCAAACCCTCTGCAAGCAGGGATGGAGATGTAGAAGTGAAGGAGTTTCCTGCAAATTCCCCGTGCCAGACCTGGCAGTGCAACAGGACCATGGGCAGCAGGCTGGGGCAATGAAAGGGCATTTTTCAGTGCATGAGTTTGGTGTATTTCTGGGGGTATTAAGCCAAATTGTGCTCTCCTAGTGGATCTGGAGTATAATTCCTCTTGTCTTAATGGAGATGGATTCCAGATTTACAGTGGTGCTGGAGAGAAGAGGGAAAAGATTATGCACAGAGTGGGTGGGTTGTGGGAAGAAACTCCCCCTTCTTTTCTTTTCTACCACAGTTTTCAATGCAAAATCATATAGACAGCAGCTTCTAGCCTGCCAATGCAAATTGAGACAAATTAGGGGGTAGATTAACTAATTATTGTAATGTCATGGTAGCAATGCTACAGTTCAGGTTGCAGAAGGCTTTCAATTATCAGCTTTGTTTTTCACAGTTACCTTTTAATTGGTAACGTATTTGTGTATAAATTAAGTCAAGAAAGCCTCTTGCCTTTGGTTTTGTAGTCATTAAAGAGCTGCCTCAGTGGGTTTGGGACTGGAGAGGGAGAGGGACCCTTTGCAGTGATCAGAGCAGATGATAATGCCCCACCAGGGGCACATTTGTAAGGCTGGAAATTCCTTTTAGACCCCACAGTGGAAAAGGAGTTAGATACACATCTGATAAACAGGCTATTTTCAATCTCTGTTTGGGGAGATGAGAAAGTGAAATGTGCAGCTGGCAAGCTCCAGCTCCTCATGTTTCACTCCTCAGAAGTAGACARTCGCCAAACAAAGGGCCTTAGTGCAGTTATTTTAGCAATAACTAATATACATACCTGTATGTGTATGTATGGCTCCCTCCAGAGCACAGCTGCAGGAAGAAGCTGTGCAAAAAAAAAAAAAAGACAGTTTTGTATCTGCAGATCTGCAGTGCTTGGGATGGGACTGGAATTCTCCACATCCCAGAAAACTTTGATGTGTGCTTTAGGTGTAAACTGAATTTCAGCTCCTGAYGAGAAATCACTGGTAAATAATTAATCTGTGTTTGATTCTCTATTTGAGGGGTACTATAGCCTCAAAGATAGATTTTTATTAATAACTGTAGAAAACCTGTGCTAGAATTTTGATTCTGTTCATATGTTGGGTTGTCTTACCCGTGTTCCTTCCTTGTCTTATATAAATTATTAAGGCAAGTAGGACTTTGAAGCCTCACCAGTGTGTGTGTATCTATATCATCTATATCTGTACCTATATCTATTAATATGTGTGTGTATTGAAATGGTCATTTTGGGACCATCAGTTTTTTCTGAAAAATGCGTTAAATAAAGCAGGATGAGGAAAACTTGTGTGAAGAATGAAATTTCCCTTCCAAGTGGAACCTCAGTGTTTTGTTTGAGCTTTCCAAGAGGTCTGGAGGGGTCCTGTGCACCCTCCCTGTCTGTCTGAGGAGAGCTGGTGCCTTGGGCTGCCCTGGTGCCACCTCTGGAGAATTCCTTTGGGATGGAGCACTGAGGGCTTGTTCAAGGTGAATCAGATTAGAGGAGGTGAAACTTTCACACTTGTCTAGGATTCCCTCTTGCTCTCAGCCCACCAAATTCTTTCCAAGGCATTGGGACCTGGCCATCCCACYTCTCTGGTGCATGGGAATTGGCTTGGGACAGCTCATTGGACCAAGAACTGAAGACCCGGGTGGCCCAAGGCTGCTCGGAGTGGATGCTTCCCTGCTGTGTCAAGAGGAGCCATTGACTTTTTTCCTCAAGCAAACAACAAAAAGGCTCTCAGCCCCATCCAGGCTGTGCTTGCACTTGAACTGAAAGCACTGAGACCCCTTCCTGCTCCTGGGAGCTTTCCATTTGCYGCGGTAGGAAGGGCTGTTAATTTAAGTATGCAATTGATATATGTCATCCAAATCAAAACATCTTGCACGAATGTGATTAAATGAAATTCCTCAAGTATGTTCTTGCCATCTGGAACAACTTTCCCATATTTTGTTGTCTCATTGACTTTTCAAAATTTAACTGAAAATGTATTTTCACTTTTTTTTTTTCCCCTCCTTTGGTAATGCTTAATTTTTCCTCCCCAATGCACTTCCATAAAAATCTGCAAATCATTTTGGAATAAGCATTAAGGGGAGGGAGCCCTTCAAAGTCAGAGCACARTCCTGCTGGGTATTGGAGCTTCCACTGCACTGTTATCCCATCACATCCCATCACTGCCTCTGGGGGACTGGGCATCCCTTTGATTTTTAGCTCAGCAGTCCTATCCAATGAATTATTCTTAGAATTCAGTGGGGAGGATGTGTGGCTGCTGTGGTGGCCACATCCTGGCAGCTGATGCCACTCCAGCCTCAGAGGRGCCTGACTGACTGACATTTGTCAGGTCCATGTGACTCAAGGGAAGCAGGAGACGTGAAATTCCCATTTGGGATCCCATTTGTACCCTCCTCRTGTTGGACCATCCTGTTGGGGACAGCAGCCTTCCCAAACCTGCTCTTGTAGAAATGAGGGCCAATGCACTGTGGAGGAATTCAGAGCATAAAATGAATTCCTAAATCCATGGTCAACTTCAGCCCTGTTAAGGTTTGCTGCAAACAAAAGCTGCATGTGAGATCAAAGCTCAGCTAAGTGGAGGTGAAATCCCAAAACAGGATTTTGGGGTTCCAAAGTAGCAGATCACCACACTCCTCACTCTGATTTACTGATCCGTTTAACCACAGAAATATGGAGAAATTGTTGGGCACACAATGCTGGGTGTGAGTTGGAAATGTGCTTCTTCTCAGCTACCCAGCCTGGGATTTTCAGATTTCCCTGCATTGTTTCCTTCTCACTTTATTTCTTAATTGCATCTGATTATCTGACTGACTTGAGACAATGCACCATTACAGATTTTCAAGTTGCAGTGTTTCTTTTTGCTAGGTTTTGCTTTGGATTAYTTTCAGTAAAAAACCAACACCCTCCCACTTCCCAAGCTTGGTTTGCCTGGGCTCTGTGTGAGTGCACTCTGGAAATAACAAATAAGAGACCCAGCAATCAGTCATTTAACAGATTTGAAAATTCTGAGGGATTCTGGCCTGTAACATAAGCAGCCATTTAAGTACTTTTTTAAGTTTTTTTTTTTTGTGGCTCGCTACTCCTGATGTGAATAATTTACAGAAATAATAATGAGGGAAAACTAAATAAGGAGAACTACAAGACATGAAAAGGAAGAAGCCAAAAGTTAGGGTCAGCTGCAAGTGTTTGCAATTTGCAATGTCTATGGGTTTAGGCAACTAAACATTTAAACCACAGAGTGATGAACAACTGACTTGAGAGTACTTTGAGCCTGATGTAGCCCAATTAACTCTTGTTTGAATTCTAGTCTTGGCCTAAATCTGACCCTACTGAAGACAGTAGCAGCATCCCCATTGCTTTATGCCTGGACACTTAAAACTGGGTCAGTGTTGATGGTATAGATTCAGAAAAATGTTTATTTTTTGCAYGGCAGAAGGAGGAATTAATTCCATGTCTGCATTAATTTAGTTTTTGGCATTTTACTGCTGCTGGGTGCTGGTAGTGGTGGGGTTCTGGGAGAGATAAGAGGCATGGGGGTAGGTGTGCACATCCTGACCGTGGGGAAGATCCTTTGGGAAGAGGTTTTGCCCCTACAGTGCCCAGAGAAGGGGTCTAAGGTGGGGCATGGAATGCAGACCTGTGCCAAGGTGGTCTGGAACCATCCCTGCCCGGGATGGGATTTCCACCAGAGCCATGTTTGCCTGCTGAGGAGACATCCTTTGATCACTCCCCAGCCTCCTGACTGCAGAAATTGATACAAATAAGGCAAACATTTTTTGCAAGTTTTGGCCCACTCTCCTGCCTCTGACCCCAGTGGGTGTAGGGTGAGTGCTTCTGACATTCCCACTCTCAACATTCCAGCAACTTCCTTTCTTTTCCCTGGAGCCCTCACCACAGATCTGCTGTGAAGAAAATGATGAGAAAATGTTGCTGCATCCAAGTTCTTGGTGGTGGTGGCAGTGCTGGAGATGTGCTGGCTTCCTGACAGGTCCCACCTTGCRTCTGTGACCTTCCTAACTGGGAAATCTGCTTGTGTCCCTTAAATGGAGATGGCCAAGAATGCTTTAATTAAAAACATCATTTGATGCTTGAAATCTCCTGGGTTTGTACAGCATTCAGCCAGTTGGAGGAGTAAGTTTACTTGAAATCCTCACCAGGAGGTGTTTCCTCAGGTTTGGGGCAGCTGTTGGCCTGGRATGGTGGGCAGGAGGCAATTCCTTGTCTGATTGAAGTCTCTGTTCTCAGCCTTGGCAATCACCCTTGCCTCTCCCTAAATCTTCTGCAGAACGGTTCCCCTGCTCCTGCACCAGTGATGTGAAGATAAATTTCAAAATCTTGGAGGATTTAGGGGAGCAGAATTGCTGCTCTCTAGCCAGTCCTGCTGCCATGCAAGTGGCTGAATCCTGGGGGACAATAAATGTCCACAGCCCCTTGTCCCCCTCCTCTGCCCTCCTTTTGAGTGCTTTACTGAAGAACACCATGGGACAGGAAAACACTGTGGAGCATAAAATACTTATTGAAAGACTTTTAAAAATCAGGTTCTATATTACATTTCCTAAATTGGGATTTATGTGGCTAATGTTGAACACTCATCTCTAAATCTCTGGCCTCAATGGACAGGCTTTAGGTTATTTCTGGTTAACTTTTTAAGCTGCAGGGAGTTGAAGTGGAGTTCTATTTACCTGTCTGGCACCCCTGAGGAAATAGGATGGCAAAGCCAAAAAAGGCAAAAAATGTCCCATCATTTGAAGGGTGGCATCACCAATGAATGGTTTTCCTTTTAGGAGCTTGCACAAATGTCTGTTATTGGTTGTTTGGYAGCCCCTCAAAACAGGCTCTGGATCCACGTGGTCATTGTTCTAGATTTGCTGTTCCCTTTTTTAAAGGAATGTTCTTCTACAATCAAGTCGAGCACAGGCAGTATTTCCAGTTTTAGATATTTTATTTATTTATTTCTCTGACGCTTATGTACACTTTCACCTTGACCAAACTGATCTCCTTTATCAAAATTCTCTGAAAAGCTGGGGAAGTTCTAGCCCAGAACTTGAGCTCAGCTTTACAGCTTCATCCCTTTGCCAGACAATGTGAAGCTTTCTAAGCAGCACAAGTAGCTAGAATTTCCCTGTCAGTTCCTATTATAAGAACCTGATTTTAGTTGATTATAACTTTGCCAGACTCGTTCTGAGGAGCTGACGTTTTCCATACTTGATTTTTTTTTTTTTGGTAAGCAGTAGTTAATATGGCTCATCTGTCTCCTTGCAAGGGAGGGAGCTGGAAAATACCCTGTGCTGTTCATGTGGTCGTTTTTGATCTGGCAATTTTAGAAGTAGGGATTTTCCTGGTATAAGGAATTAATTCAGATGTCAGCTTTCTCACTTTACATGGCACTGGTGACTTCAGGAGCTGGAAGCTGTGGCTCAGAGTATTTCTATATTATTGGTGTAGAGGCTTAGCTGGTTTCTGCAGGGGCCAAATTMTGGTGTGGCTGCTGCTGTTATAGAATATGAAATTTTTATCATGCTTGACTGAAGAACTTCAGCCTTACTTGAAGTTTTCACTTGAACTCTGGATTTTAAAGGTTTGGGCAGGAATCTCATCTCTTGATTATTGGGTGTAAAAAATGAAAGCTGGATTTTTTTTTGTATGTGTGTTGATGTAGCCAAGTCATAAAGAATTTATGGCCATAATCATGATGTTGCTTATAAAACGTGTGTGCTTTTAAATCCTATTTTGTTTTTGAGTACTTTTTGTCTTGACTACGTGTTTTGATGGTAGACAAATCCACTTTACATGTCTAGTAAAAACTTGAGAACAGCACCCTGCCTAGAACAATTCTGAAATGGATTTGAACCATATTGTGTTTACTTCTGTCTCTAGGTTTTATTGCTGAATGCAAACACTTGGGAAAATGCAAAGCAGAAATAAGAAGGAAGTGAACTTATTTGAACTTTCAGGAAAGAGCTTGAGCCCCATTTAACTTATATAAAACGTGAGATGAGTGCCCAGCTCTGTTCTGATGCAGTTTGGACAAATGTTCCTCTTCTTAATCACAGCAGAGATCAGCCACTGGTGCTTTGTGTGTAAACTTTGTGCACCAGGGCTTACATTGAGGGTGAACTTGGGGGAATGATGTTCCTGGTCGTAAAGCAATTAAACTAATGTGGCCTGCAAGAGGAGGAAGGGAAGGGGGATGTCCTTTGGCACTTACCATCCCAGCTCTGTACATTTTATGAAATGCTGGCTTTGCACCACACAGCTTTGCTCTTCCACTGTTGTCCCTCCACAGTGCTCTTTAAAAGCTGAGAATAATTTATCTTAGCATATGTAAGTTTATTTTTTATGTAATTACATGTACCATCATGTTAACTTTGTGCAAAGGTTGTGCCTATTGTCCTTAGGAAACCAAAGTGATTATCATTGGTTTGTTTTGTTACACAATTGTTTAAATTATAATAAGTTACCATCATTGTTTCTTGAGTCCAGCTGTGTTTATGGATTAAGATCTACTGACTCAAATATTTACAGTGTTCCAAAAATTATGAGAACATGCAGTGCTGGGGGTTTTCCATATGCTGCTTTATTTGACTTAGAGAGCTCTCCATCACCACTGGAAAAGGAGTCTTGGTCCAGAATAGTTTTGTAAGAGTTGGGTGCCTCCTGTGTCTGCCTGGGCCAGTGCTGTTGGTCACTTTGGTGCTGRTGTGGRCACACAATTCCAGGTGTCCAGATCAGATTTCTGGTGAATTGAAGCCTATGKAAAATGTGCCTCAGCTGAGGGCACAGACTGAGCCTTGAAATCTGTCTAAAGCCAGTGATAACCACCTGAAATTCCACCCCCAGACCACTCCAGCTGAAATATTTTTTTGTGGGTCACCTCCCCCTGCAAGGAGTGTGCGTGCAGGGATGTCCAGCTCCTGCACTGGGCAGCTCCCAGGCAGCCTGTGGATCTCTGCAGGGCAGGTTTGTGTGTCTGAGTCAGACCAAGGGCTGCCTTTGCCTCTGTGCTGTCAGTACGGGCAGGAGTGGCTGTTCTTCACACAGGAGTTGTGTTTCTAGCAGGGGAAGACCCAGCCCTCATGCCCTGAGCCCCAGAGCTGTGGTTCAGGACAGGGGAATGCTCTGTTCCCTGCAGTCTCTCAGATGTGAGCACGTGCCCATGAAGCCCATGTTTAATGTTGTGTTTGTCTTCAAACCCTTCCTTGGGCAGGCTCTAAACCTGCAGCTCCTGAAGCCATAAACCAATCCCAAAAGGCAAAAGAGGACATGGGRGAGCCTTTCCTCCTGCATGGAGCTGCTGTGCTTGGCCTCTGTAGCCCTGAGCAGCAGCTCCTGCTGACAGCAGGTCATTAAACGTGTTGGCCACCAACCAGCCGCTGTGGCAATCCCTGGGCTTCCAGGAGGRGAGAGGACAGGACGTGAGAGGTCTYTGTCCTGCTGTAAATAGAGCACAGAGAGTTTTTTGGGGGAGTTGAATCGTCAGATGTGGTCCTGCTCCTCAAATCCACCCTGCCCAGGCTCTGGGCTCCTGCTACTTCCATTGCACACAACACATCTCGTGTTATCTTTGGCACCTCCTTTGTGTTTTTTTTTTTGTCTTAGCAATAATAAACTCCCCATCATTTCCCTGTCATTCATAAACAGGAGCTGTTAAAGAGCAAAGCTGTCATGGGGAGCAGATGAGATGCATGCCTGGCTTCCCAAGACACTGCCCCAGCATCTCTGTGGGCACTCTGATGGGACCAGAGCCTTGTAGACCCTTTCACAGGTGGTTTCCTATGTCCTGCTWACACATCAGTTTTTAAACTGAGTTCAGGTGACCAGAGGGGTCACTCTTGAGGGTTCCAAGTGTCTTGAGTCAGGTCATACAAGTGTGTGAGCTTTACCTTCAGGTCTGAAACCRCAAACAGCTTCATTACTGTGGCAAATGTTGGTTGTTTTTTGTTGGTTTTTTTTTCCCTCCTGTTTACGTACTTAGTCTGAAGTGTTTTGCCACAAATTGGTCTTTCTTGACCCACTCATGTGTTAGCACCTCAGTCATGAGCAAACCCATAGAAGCAAAACGTTCTCATGGTGCTGGTGGCCAGACCAGCTGTGCACAGCCCAGGGATCTCAGCAGATCAGCCCCTGGGGTGAGCCCTGTTTGCAGATCCTGGTGCCCRTCCCAGAGCTGTTTCACTGGTTTTCCATGTGGGATTCCCCAGGAGTCAGTCACTGGCTCTCCTGACATGTTCTGTTCCACGGGCCCAGCTCCTGCTTGAAGTTAGGGAAGAGTTAAGCCTTGCCTAGAAAGGAGGCCTTGTGTATTTTGTTTCACTAATAACCCTGCAAACCCTGGGTTCTGTCTGTCTGAGGGTTTTTAAAATCTCATCTCTATTGCCTGCAGTGGAATAAAAGTTATTCCCTTGTGCATTGGGAATATCACTAATGGAGCTACAGGCACTTTATATCCCTCTGTACCTTGCTGAGAAGTCACCTCATTGTGTCTGCCTAATTATAGAGTGAAACACAATCCCCCGTCTGTCTCCATTGTTAATCACTGAGTTTGGATTAAAATATTAACCCAAAGTTGTAGAAGTATGAAAGCTGCATAAAGACAAAGCAAGAAAGCCATCTGTTCTCTCCTTTTCTTCCTTGGGCATATGGAGGCATTTTTTAAATGTTGAAGTCCACACATTCCCCTTGAGATGTTTGTTTTTGTTTCAGTTATACTTAATTTTTTAATCAGCAGTGTTTGTGTGGTTGTGTAGGTGTGAATATCAATGTAGTGACACAATGGAAGGTGGTTGGTGGAGCTGATGTGCTCAGTCTTTTTTGAAGCSCTCATGCTAAAGTGTCCAAAATGTTTTCACTGCCTCTGGGGCTTTGTTTTTGGTGAGTCTGTGAAAAACCTCAAGGTTAAACTGAGTAAGAAAAATAACACCAGCTCTTTGTAAGGTTGTTCAATACTGTTACCAGTGGTACCTTGTGTCTGGAGGCCAATAAATCTACTGAAGTGGCAGTCATTTGGAGGATATTTTCCAGCAATCTTTAGGCAGCTATTCTATTTGTCACACGGACAGAGAGAAGTGGTTTTGCCCCAAATTTAAAATTGTATTTGTAACTTTGGGGGTTGCAGTAATTGAAACAAGTAGAAGGCCCTGACAACTGGTGACAGGCTCCCTCCTGCAGATGTACAAACATTCACAGCTTCAGCCTCACCAGAGCAGGTCTGAAGCCAATCCCAGCCCTACACAATTTCTTCCAATTTAATGTAATGGAGGCTACTCCCAGTGATGGGTATGATTTTCTCTCACTGCCCTCTCTGAGTGGGTAGCAGGGCTTTTCTGAGGTGCAGGAAGGTGCCATTTGTGAGCTGTTCATCTCTAAACTGATGATTTCCAGCAGAAAAGGCTGGGATGGAACAGAGGATGGAGGCTGATGGGTGTTGAATGGATAAATGGAAAGGAGAAAGTGGAGATCTGAAGGAGGGCAGAGGAAGATGTGAACATTGTTAGCCCTGAGCCTGATCCTGGTGACAGCCACTGTGGTCATGTGAGAGAAGCATTTCACAGGGGTGAGCAGGGCTGGAGGTGTGAACAGTCCAGTGTTCATTAACATCAGGAGCTATAATGTCTATTTTTGCATGTGGTGTTAAAAAAAAAGACTGTTCTTGTGAAATCTGGTTCTTTCATCTGGGGGATTACAGAGAGAAATATCAGCATAACACTCCAGTAATTATCTAGCACACTTCTATTTTGCTGATTAGAGCTGTGAAACTTCTGAAAGTTTGCATCGAATTTGACTTGTTCATTAAATCTCTGTTGGAACCATGGCACAAGCCAAACCTGAAGGTGACAGATACAGCAGCTCAGTTGTGCTTGTGTAAAACTTGTTTGGCTCACCTGGATGATATCAAAGGGTATGTATTTATTAAAAATATGGATATTTTTAACCCTGATGAATGTGTGAGAAACAAGCAGCTTTTTTAAAAAAAAAAACTAAAAAGCTATTTTGGATGATTCACTTAAACCTGAACACTAATGAGCGTTATTGTGCCAACAGTGCAGATGAGATAAAAGAGGGAAAAGAAAATAAGCTATAAATATCTGTGATAATTCTTTAAACCCCTGTTTTTATCAAGTTGTAGTGGATGAACATTTGACCAGCAGTTCTCTGTGAACATAAGACAGAAATAGCATTCATAGAAATCTCAGATGATAACACATCACTAGCTTCATTGTATATTTTCTGTTTCATGGTGACTACAGAGGACCAGAGACCACAAAACAGTCTGTGCTCATACAAAAGGCACCCCTGTATAGCAAATGAACAAAATGTTCTTGGATCAAACTCCAGTTTTTATTTTATTTCTTTTTTAGGCCAGAAAAAGTTATTTGAATGCTCCCACAGCTTTCCTCTTCACCTCTTGTACTGTTACATCCTCTGACATCATACTGTGCTTCCAAGGAGAAGTTTATGGTGTCACGAAAAGGGTCTCAGAAGTTCAAGACGTTGTGACACTGAGAGAAAGTGTCTGTGTGTTTTCAAACATTATGGAAATTGTAAGCGTGCTCTCCAAAACTGTCAGGAATATGTGCTTTGAAAAGATGAATGCCTGTGTGGGATTAACTCCTCATGTTACACACGGACTCTGGAGTGTGTTGTTTTCTCCCACTGCTCTCTGGAGCCCAGTATCTCAAATGGAATCTGACACACCACACCAGATGCTCAGTGAGGCCTTTCCAAAGTGAGGTGTGTGTGTGTGTTTTGTGTGCTGAAGGTGATCTCTGCAGACCCACTTTGTGGAAATCTGATGGGAGCTGTCCTGCTGCTTTGGAGGSATTCACCTGGCCCATCCTGGTGTGTGTTGGTGCTAACAAATGTGTGGGGATGGGTCCCTCCTCCCCCTGCATCCCAGTCAGCCCAGCTGAAATGTCACTGGTGTGGAGAGCTGGGTGTGCATACGGAGAGTGTTTCTAGGAAATGTTATGTAAAGCAGTTCCAAAAAAGAGACAAGCATAGGAAAATTATATTAATTCTATCCCTAAAGCAGATAAAATCCATTTCATATGTTATTATTCTTCTTTTTAAGAAAGGAGAAGTGAATAATTCTAGCAGCTGTTTGTGCTATAGAAACCTGGCGCTGCTTATTCCTGGTTAACACTGAACAGCAGAGCTGCTGCAGATCCCAGGACTCTCCAGAAGATCATCTCCACAGTCAGGTTTGCCTGGATAGGAAACAAGAAATGCTTCACTAACACTGGCACTCACTCACTGGGAGTACAAATGGCAAGCAGAGATGAGYAAACCAGATAGGACAGAGATCTGGCTTGAGCAGGAGATGTCCCATCTTGGAGAGGGCCAGGAGATGGAACTCCACAAGTTTGAGCAAAGGACTGACCTGGTGGGTGGCACAAGGCTGGAAAAGCTYCCTCCTGCACACCTGGCACAAACAATTCTGTGGCTCCTCTGTGGAGAGTTTTTAGGATACGAAAGGAGGAGGGTGGCTGACGGTGATTTCATTTTTATTCTTTTCCCAGTGTTCTTACACTGATGATTGGGGTTCTCATCAGTCTGAGCTCAGACCCATATTCCAGCCCCTGCCCCCCAGGAGCTCCTAAACACCTACAATTCACTGATATTTGAGCAGTGCAGTGTTTCTGCCATGTTCAGTGTGGCACTGCATGAATCTGTCACCTGGTGATGCTGAGCTGTCTGTTAGGCTGTCTTCTAGATAAAGTGCTGTTAACACATCATCTTTTAAAGCACGAGAGTCTCCCATGGCTCTGACAGGTAATATATACTTCTTTCCCAGGGAAAAAAAAAGCCTTTTCCGTTAGCAATGACTTGCTGATTGCCTATTTATTTTCACAAATCTTCCCATGTCAAAATATTTTGATAAAAGTCTGGCCCACATTAAATAATCAAGAAAATAATTACTACTTCCAATTTTATTTAATTTTTGACTGTCAAATAATCTAACAAGCTTATTTTTAGATCTCAGGAATGCATCTTGTAAGGTGCTGCAGTGAGTGAGCAAAGATGGTTTGTACTCAGATTGGGGAATGGAGGGAAGAGACTGATTTCCAAGCCTGGCACAGATGAGGAATGAAAGGGAGAGAAGGAAGGAATACTCTGTGTGCAATCTTGACCCAGCAGCATTGGGTTAATGATCATAAAGTGGCAGCCAAATTGGTTAATTAGAGAATAAGTGCCTGCTGTTTGCATCTGTCTCATTAAGTTTGAAGAATAAAGCTGCTGAGGAGAGGGACTGAGCRGGGTTTTGGGTGTGGGTTTGGGGACTGGGTTTCTGGAATTGGTTCTGGWGTTGTTGAGTGATTTCTGGGGTTGTTGTGTGTCTTGTTGGGTACAAGGTCAAGCACTGACCTGTAAAATATATTTATCCTTAGTTTGATATGATGGTCTGAACCAATATTGTGAAACCTCTTCATCTGAACACAYAGCAGGAATTTCCTGGATTTATGACACCGATGTTGAAAATGAAGGGAATAGGAGGGAGGGAGAAGGAGGTAGGCAGGACAGTGAAATGGTAGGGTAAGGGCTTGATATCTAATCATGGATGTGAGCTATTGAAACAAGGCCTTTGAGGCTGTCCCCACATGTCTGCCCCTCCTTCAACACCTGCCTGGCACTTTTGAGATGGGTGGGACGACAGAGATTGTGTGAAATAGCCRGGATGAGATTCAGGAAGAGTGGAGGGACTTGTGAAGCCAAAGTACTTGGGCTGGCTTGTTTTCTTATCTGGTTTGCTTTTGTGGCTGTTTTTGTTTTGTTTGTTTTTTCTTGAAGGTGAAATCCAGTGAAAGGAGAGAGAATCTGCCCAGACAGGAAATTCCCTGTAACTTTGCCAGATTATGGGGTGGGCAGGGGATTAAAAAAAAGGGGAAGAAGAATGGAATGATACAGGTAGAGCAGGGCAGGCCAAGAATAAAATTTTGGGGAATGACTGTTGTGTTTTTCCTGCAGTTCTTGCATGCATAGGAAGCATTGGGCATGGTTCAGGCACTTATTAGATRTTCAAAGTCTGGAAAGGTGATGTGGCACTGGGGAATACAAACTAGCATCAGGAATGGCAAACTGAGGAAAACCAGTCCAGGGAACTCAATGTGGGGCTATTCCATCCTTTTCCTTCYAAAGGCTGAGCATTAACTGTATTTGGAGGCTTGATATGGGCAGAATGATATCCTACTTTAGGAGAAAATGGGAATTCAGGGCATTTTCCAAGGCCATCAGAGACCTAATCCAAACGAGTGCCTTTCTCCATTGACTTTGAATCAGGTTGTTGCATCCTGCAGCTGAAATTTCCGACCCCCTCACAAGGATTTTGGACACTTAGTCCCCCATGGAAAATTAAAATGAGATTAGGAGAGCTCAGCCTGCCATTCTAAGTGGATTGAATCAAAAGTAGGAACAGGCTTGGGGTTTTGTTAACAATCAATTGAAACTTAATACTGCAATCCCTTTCAGCATCCACAGGGAGGGAATGCAATATCTCTGGAAAAAGACAATATTGTATATCACAGAACAGAATATTCTGTATGGAATATTTATTGGAAAATGATTTACATTCCCTTAATTTTCCCCAACAAATGTCTGCTCTTTTCTGCCTGGAATTGTCTTCCTAGCCACATTCCTGTTTCTAAAACTGCTAATAGAGCTGATTTAAGTTGTTCATAAAAAATGCTTTTTGTGGAGAAAAAGAATTGTTCTTAAAGTGCATCTGGCAAAAATATGCCGAGGTTATTGGTGCTTCACATTTTGCAAATGAATTCATATATTATTTAAAATTTTAATAGAGCGTATATGGCTTGCTTTTTTTAATATCTTTCCTGAAAAGATGATTCTCTTCCCAATAAAAACCAGACTGCGTTCAGTAAAGAAAAACCTAAGGAAAATTTGAGCTAAATTACCCTTTCCTTCAAAAAAGATGTTTGAAGAAATAAAATAGAAAAATAGGTCCCTTTGGGCCCTTTTAAAATGCAAATATCTCTTAATGGGCAGGTTTTGCTTGGCTGTTAAATAGTTGTAGCTGTTCTTGCTTGATTTGCTTTGCATAAACATGGCCTAATTCAAAACTATTTATTCCTCATGTACCTCTTTGTTTCTGCTATCACKGAATGGGTTGAGTTGGAAGAGACCTTAAAAACCTTCTCATTCCAACTCCCCTCCCATGGACAAGGACATTTTCCATGGACCAGGCTGCTCAGAGCTCCATCCTCCCTAYAGCTTGTCTCCCTTGCTGTTCCTTCCCCTCTGTCCCAGAATCATTTAGGTTGGAAAAGGTCTCCAAGATCATCAATCCAACCCAAACTGACACTGCCAATCCACCAGCAAACACGTCCCTTTGTGGAGGTGCTGTCCCTGTAAGGACAAGGGWCACAGAGAATGGATGAGGTGACAATCCCCTGCCCTAAAGGATGGCGGAGGGACAYAGGGGCCTGTGGGGTTGTGTGCTGGATCCTTGGGCACCACGATCAGGGATGATGGGCTTGGACTGTAGGAGYRWCGGGGGTAGGAYGGTGGAGATGGACGGAGACGAGAGATCTCTGCAGCCAGGGCTGGAACTTGGGGTTTATTGCAAAGGGCCTGGGTGCAGGGCCCTGCTGGGAGCTGCCAGCCACAGCTCAGAGCAGGGACAGAGAAGAGAGGGGGAGAGAGGATGAGAG
>JACDOX010000144.1:57891-79081 GCA_014549065.1 Cardinalis cardinalis
TTTCGCCAGACAATCATGTTGATAAGGCTTTCCTGTTTCATCTTCCCCAACATTGGACCTTGCCACTTACACAAAAAAAAGCTCATTTTGGTCTCCATCAGGATTGTGGGGGCTGAGTCCACCCTTGTGTTAGCTCTTCTGGCACAGCAGTGTTGAAGTCCRCCTTCACCAGAGAACCAATCCCTGTTAAAACCCAGAAAGATTAAAGCAAGGAAAGCCCCAAAAAGCATTGATGGCAAGAGTAAGTTTGAAGTTTCCATCAGAGAGTGGTTCTGGATTTAATTCTTGCCRCACATAAACAAGGGCTCCACCAGTTGTGCTTTGGTTTTGGAATTAGCTTGATTTGAAATCTACCAGAACACTTGTCCTGACAATAGATCRCTTTTATCTTGCATGTGGTTCCATTAGGAAAGATTTGATAACACTGTCAGGGTAAAATTGCTGATTTCAATCTCGTCTGGTTTCCCTCTTTGCACTTTGGCAAGTAAAGAAATATTTTGCTTTTCTGTGTGTTTTCCATTGAATAACTGGGGCATCTCAGTAGTATCTTAAAAAGAAAAGGCTGCCAGCTGCTGTCTTAATGTCCTCAAAGTGAAGCATCACAAACCTTTTTCTCTGCCTCTGCTGACTTGCAGCTGCTGTGTTAATAAATTAAGGTGGGACTCTGTAGGATTCAGTCTCTAATTAAATGTTGAGTAGAATGGGTGCTGGACACTTTACCAGGATTCACAAGACCTTGCCTTGCTGGGGTTGGACTCCAGCTCTTAATTCCTTTAAAGATGATAACCTGATGTTAGAAAAAAGGGCGAAATCCCTGCCCTGGGGCCTGGGTTGGACTGCAGAAGGAGCAGCTGGAGAAGGGTGGTGTGATGGCACTGAGATATGGTCCCAGTTTGTCAGAACTCAGTTCATGCCTCCGGGTGTCCTGAGTTGCCAAGGACCCCACCAGGGGGCTCAGAGACCCTGGCACACAGCCCAGAACACCTGGGGGCTTGATTTTGACCCCTGGAGCAAGTTACCAACTTTGTATGAGGACATGAAAGTCACACAGGTTTGAATGGTGTAATAACAAAGTGATCACAGGGTGAAAATGTAGATTTTAGGATTTTTGATGTGGGGGTTATGGGGACAAGATGGAGGAACTTGGGCCTGTCCAGCCTTTCTTCTTCTTCTTCTTGTTCTCCATTTTCTGCAGTGATGCTGGCACTTTGGGATTGGTTTAGAGTAGAAGTGCACTGTCTAACATAGGTGATGGGTATTGGGAATTAAGTGTAAATATGTTCTATGTAGTTTGTAGTATAAAAGGACAGCACCACCTCGGGGGCGGTCAGAGTGCCTGTGGCTGCCCTGCTGAGCAGATCTCAGCTGGGCAGAAAGAAAATTTTATAGATAAGAATTAATAAACAACCTCAAGACCGAACAGTGAAGAGTCCAGACTCGTTCTTCAGCTGCGCGGGCCGAAACAGAGACACCCTGCACATCTCGGGGCAGCAATTATCAACAGCAACCCAAGACCAGTTCAGCACCAGACCCTCCTTCCTGAGATGCTGCAGGGCAACATTTCATCTTCACACTGACTTGTTTCCCCCCTCAAATGTACCAAGGGATTTAGTGAACGTTCATGTGGCGTTTGGTCACTGCAGTGCCGTGACCACGTTGGTCTGTGTATCCTGAGCAGCCAAAGCTGTGCTTCCTGCCCCACACAATCAACTCTGTCCTGGGTGAGATCTGAGCACGTTTTCCCCAGCTCACAGGCACAGGGGAAGCTCTGGAAGAGCTGGAGAGGGGTCATGGCATGGGAGACCCCATCCTGAGTGAAATATTCCAGTGTTGACAATATCTCTGTTAAAATTGCTCAGGCAAATCTATGTGGATTAGAGTTGGTTTGGGTTTACACTTAAAACACAAAACTGAGTTGAACTCTGAATTTCTAATCATCTTCTAGGCCCTGATGCTTTCTGACTTGGGCTTAGCTCTCACGTGTCCCGTTATTATCAGTGATATGTTAAAACATTACAGCCAAGTACCATATTCCCCGTGATATTGAAATATAGAACATACTTGGAGTTCTTTGCTTTTCCTTCTAATCTTTCAGCAACCTAATACTTTCTGACTTCCCTCTCTCAAACCAGGGACAGCCTTTTTTCTTTATCAGGGAATTCTGGTTTCAATCAGAAGGTGTCAGCAGCTCAGACTTCAGGGATACAGTCAAGTAGTGTGAGATTATTGATAATTTTGCAAGAATGACCACACCAAAACACTGTAAATGGTTGCAGATACTCCATGGCAAGCCCAGGAATAAGTCTTAACATGCCATGAGGTACATATGGGAGATGCTTTTATTTAATAAAAAGTAAAGAAAACTACAAGCCACAAGACAAGTAGACAAGTTATTTCTCTAAACTTATTTTTTTTTCTAAAAGCCAAGTGCARTATTGTGAGGTTTGGATCTAATGGAGACCCCAAATCTTTGCAGATAGGGTGGATGACTTTTCTGGAGCTGCATATCTGTTGGAAACCCATTTATTTTTGAGTATTTCAGCCAAGTCTCCAYCTCCTGCAGCACTTGTGCTGTACAGAACCCTTTTGCAACTGCTCCTCTGAAAACACTGGAATAATTTCTCAGTGCAGGAGCTCCAGACCTGTTTTACACCTGTTCCTCTAAAACACCTGTGCTTCTGCAATCCTCATGGAATAGTCATAATTTATACTGACAGAAACTGCTTTTGCTGATGTTACTTGATAATCACCCGGTGTATGAGAAGTGCTGAGCAATTTGCTTTTCTAGAGCTGCACTGGAGGAGCTTTCACTGACAAACACCACAAAAGCTGCTCCTGTTCCTCACCGATGGCCAGGCTGGCAAATTCCCTRTGTGGATTTAGGATCTGTGCTGGAGTCAGGTGTTTCCCAGACTTCCACTATGGTCTCACCTCTTAATTATTTAGTGTTTGTTTTTTTGGTTTTTTTTCCTAGAAAGCCAGAATTTGGGCATGGTAGGTTCATGTGTGGCAGTTCCTTTGCCTGTGCCAGGCAGGTTGGCTCCAGCTCTGCACCTCCCTGGAGGAGCTTTGGTGGGTTTGAATTCTGCTCTTGGAAAATGTTGTGCTGGGGAGTGGAAGAAAAGGAGGCGTTGGGCATTTACAGGGCCCTGAAAGCAAAATGCTCCTTTTCACAGGAGGATTTTTGGGATTGGTTTGGGGCAGGGCAGCAAGGAGCTTGTTGAGAGGTACAGGGAATATCCCATTAATGATTTACTAATGAGCTGTAAAAGTTCTGACTCCTTATTACTTCTGAGGATGGAAAATGTTTCTTGGAATGCTGCAAGCCCCACAAAGGCTGGGGCAGATCCTGGCTGCCTCTGTGTAGGGTCTTTGATAGAGTCTGACTTACCTCTTTCCTCCAGTCCCTTAGGCCTTAGAAAAGATTAATCACAGTGTGGTGGGAAGCACATGGAAATAGCAGAGAGATGAGAAAYGAGAGAGGGAGAGAGGAGGAAAAAAGCCCCAACATGAAACACTGTTTTCTTTCTGGTAGGGCTCGGGCAGGAATAAATTGCCAATGATCTCACTTTGGAGCAATGTCAGTTTATTTGTACTGACTCTGAACTGACCATTTCACAGGGGCTTCTGGGCTCTGCTCTGCGAGGGAAGAGCCTTGGAATGACACAGATTTTATGGACAGCAGGCCCAGGACTCTGGGCTGGGGAGGTCCAGCCTCAGCCCAGGGAAAGGGCTCTGGTTGAAGCCTCAGAGCTGTCCCTGTTAAATCAGCTTGGGTGGAAAGGCTGTGCTGCTCATGTGCCCTCTAGAGGTGGGCACAGCACACCCTGCCCTGGGCTCTACAGGAGAAATGGGGCAGACCAGAGCCCAGCAAAATACAGAGAATTAATTGAAACCTGACAGCTCCTGCACTGAGAAACAATTCCAGTGTTTTCAGAGGAGCAGTTGCAAAAGGGTTCTGTACAGCACAAGTGCTGCAGGAGRTGGAGACTTGGCTGAAATACTCAAAAATAAATGGGTTTCCAACAGATATGCAGCTCCAGAAAAGTCATCCACCCTATCTGCAAAGATTTGGGGTCTCCATTAGATCCAAACCTCACAATATTGCACTTGGCTTTTAGAAAAAAAAGAGGTTTAGAGAAATAACTTGTCTACTTGTCTTGTGGCTTCTAGTTTTCTTTACTTTGCCTTTGCTGCAGTTCTAAAGCTTCCCTCTGTGTTATGTCTCTAGCATTGAAGAATGTGAGTGTTTTTCTGCACCTGCTCTCGTGGCCTTTGTTGCTCCAGCAGTAGCTAAGGAGAGTGCTGGAGTTAAGGAATGAATCTTGGAATTGGTGTTCAACAATTCAGACCCTGGTGCTGCCTGTGACCTGGGCTGCCATCAGAAAAGTCATTTATTCCCTGAGGGTTTCAACTTTCCCCCTAGGAAATGTGGTCAGCGAGCTTTGCTTTGCCTGTTGTCAGCTCAGGGATGGGGCCACTCATGACCTGATGATATGAAGCCCCTCACAGAGCCAAGGCTGTTGCTTTCTCCAGRCCTGGGGATGTTTTTCAATGAAATATTACCAATAACACGAGTGGCAACTCCTGCTGGAGGGAGCTGGGAAGCCTCTGTGGCTTCCAGCTCACGAGCAACCTTTGTCCAGCCCAGCACACAGAGAGGCTGTGACCTCCCCAAAGCCCTGCCTGCACCTTTCCTTGCAGCAGATTTTGCCTGGGAATGGCTCTAACCCCATAAATCCTCCTGCACGAGGCARCACTCCCACCCCTTGCACAGAGAGGGAGAGCAGGGGCTGCACAGAGGCGCTGCACATTCCCAACCTTGTCCTGCTAAGAGCTGGAAGGTGCCCAAACATCTCAGTGAGCAGTGTTAGCACTTTGTGTTTTCTTGGTCATAAAGCTCAAGTGTTTAGTTAATGTCTGCACAGGTGGTTAAATACAATGGCTCCCTCTGCCAAGTTACAAACCTGAAATTTACTGGAAAGCAAAAGAAAGAAAATTAAAAAAAGAAAAATCATAAAGTCCAAGTTTATTCATGGTTTTTGCAGGTTGTAAATGTAAGGAAATGAGACCACTCATGCAGATGGGCATAATGTATGCCTGGTGTGACACCTAAAAATGCTACTCAGTAATTACACACGCCGAGACGCAAAGCAGTGGGCAGCAGTCCCCTGTAAGTGTGTGGCTTGACACRCAGGTTGTGTTTTACAGACCATGTTCAGGCAGTGTGGCTGTTCTGCAAGCACTCTGCAGGAAGGCTGTGCACAGCAAAGCACATTTTAATCTGAACCCAAACGCCTTTTTGAGAAAGAGCTGTCGTGCAGGGGGGTGAGACAGGTGGGAGAGGATTCTGTGCTTGGCTTGTGACAGCCTGAGAGGCGGCACCACAAACAACAGTGCCAGGGGCAAGCACCAAAGGAAATCCACTCCCAGTTTTGTTCTGCTGACTTCATGATCCTGGGAAGATCTGAGTGACCAACACCARGCTGAACATCCTTGGAGCAGCAAGCAAATCTTGATCTGTTTCTAGATGTAAATGTAGTTTACTGTGAATAACCTGGATAACTTTTTCCATACTGATCACTCCAGAGGAGAGTTCCCTCCCTGGGAAAGAAGGATCTAGAAATCTGTGAGTGGTGGAGCCCTGCCCTGTGTTCAAGAAGCAGGGCTGGGGTGTGTTCAGGGGCTGAGCAGGTGCTGGGACAGCAGTGTCACAGCTGCTGCAGTGGCAGGACAGGGGCACTCAGGGTGCACCAGGCAGCCAAGTTCATCTTCCCCAGTTTAGCACCACGGAAAGATGAACACGAGGCTGTTGGGGAGGTGTCCCCTCAGGAAATGGTCTGAAAATCACTCCTCATGAAGTTTTGGAAGCAGATCCCTCCTCTGGCTTGCTAGATAGAAAAAAACCCCAAGGAAACAACCAAAAAACATTGGTTAGGTTTGCTTCTTCACCCCAGTTTCCATGCAATTTTTAAGTTCTTAGCAAAGAGAATTTTGTATTCTGCTTCTGCAAGCTCTGTATGTTCTTAACCTTCCTGCAGCAGAAGTGCACTTGGATATTCATGAGGAACACACGTGGCCTTTGGAAGCAAGGTTTAATTTGGGAATGCTTGAGGATGGATGAACAGAGCACCTTGACTGGCTGAGCTACTGGAGGGGCTCAGGGCACCTATTGTTGTTGCTATCAGCAGTGTCAGTGCTGTATTTTCTGAAGGTGAAGGGCTCAGACGCTCTGTGGTGTGTCTGAGGTGGCCTTCCCACCCCCTAAATTGGAAGATAGGCTTAGATTGGGAATGCTTGAGGATGGATGGACAGAACATTTTGAGTGGCTGAGGGCACCTATTGTTGTTGTTGCTATCAGCAGTATCAGTACTGTATTTTATCAGTTCTGTATTTTCTGAAGGTGAAGGGCTCAGAGGCTCTGTGGTGGCTCTGAGGTGGCCCTCCCACCCCCTAAAAGCCCAGGGAGGAGTGTGGACAAGCCCCAGTGCTGAGACAACAGCCAGGAGTGTTTTATTGATCCCYCTCCTCTGTGGGAGGTGAGGAGGTGCCTCCTGTGCCCTGCTGAACTCRTGTTGTTTGGATATCAGGATCTATTTGAAGCCCCCCCAAGGAAGGGATGACTAAAGCAGCCCCCAAGTGACACACGTTCCTCTCTGCTGCTTCACAGGGGAAGGCTCCAAGGTCTGTTGGTGAGATGGAGCTTCCTGCTGAGAAGACAACTCAAGCTGGCTAGAGATTAAATAACACTTTTAACTGCCTGATACTGTGAAGCTTAAAAGGAGGGGAAAAAAGACATGCMGTGTCACCTAGGGAGTAAACCAAAGCTTGCTGAAGCCCATTGAAAGGTTTCCATTGAATTCAGCAGGTATTGGAGCGAGCTGCCAGGATCATGCTGGTGTGACCTCAGGTTACAGCTGTGCCACTGCCACCAAAGGAGGCTGCTCAGGTTTGGAGCTCAGCATCTATCCCAGCAAAGGCAAAAAGAAAGGGAAGGGCTGGGATCGAATGTGGAGCTCATTTCTGTTGCTTGCAGTTTATAGAGTGGATTTATCACCCCTAGCTACAATGATTTCTCAGTGTTAGACACCTGCCCTTCCCCACGGCCAGCTCATAAACGACACTGCTCTTTAATATAATGCCTTGGAAGGTACAAAGGGTAAGCTGCAGCTGAAGCAATGTTTAATTTGGCTTTTGTGGCTCAGACAGCTAAGGAGCTGTGGGCATGTCAGTTTGAATTTGAGCTGCAGCCCTGTGTCAGGCACCCAGCCCCAGCTCCAGCATGTACCACGGTGCCCCCAGCCAGGGCCTCGTGCTTCAGGCAGGGCTGTACTTCAGGGAGCACTTAACATATGAAAGAATTCATTCCTGGTTTGAATTTGAGCAGCACTACAGTGCATTGTACTTTATTACAATGCTTCTGAATTGCTTTCATAATTTCCCCTGTGCCACCACCCGACTGTAATTCTCCTCCCGTGCACAGGGCTGGGGGATGCTTTGCATTCCCCATCATCTCTGCACCAGCCTGRAGGAATTTCAATTCACACCAGTCCTGTGTGGGGAACAGAGTGTGATTATGTCCTGTAAGTGAGGAAAAATAGGAGGGACAGGGATAAAGGCTGTGCATGAATTYGGTGGCAGCCCATGGCAGGAGGGAGATGTCTTCTCAGCTGCCTACTTGATTTTGGGTTGGTTTGTGCTTAACTGCATTGTAGGGGGAAAAAATAAATCCTTTGATTGACTAAAGCTCATGGCCATCCTGGCAGAGGCAATGGACAGCCTTCAGCACTCACATATGTTCCAGTTTTAATTACACATTTTTTGAGTTTAAGGCTTTCCCTTGAGATGTGCTTATTCTTCTGTTTGAACCCCGGGAAAGTGAGGTCAAATGGAGAAGATTAGTTGAGTTCCAAATAAATATCCTTCTTCTGTCTTTTCTGGAGCTGCAGAGCCCTTCAAAGCGTTAAACAAAGCTATCAGTAAGATTTATTCTCATCTTGGTTCCATGAAGAAGTTTGGATTATTTCATTAGGAAAGGTGCTCAGCATCCAGAGAGCCCCATCCTCTGCTGTGATTTCAGAGAAGAAAATTGGATGCAAAGTTCCCTCTTAATAAATGAGTCCTCATTTATCATCACTTACTGTCCTTGGAAAATGAGAGATTGTTTTTCCAAGTGATCCTGCAGCATTGGGAAGACTTCTGCAGATTTGACTCATTGTGATTATTCCCAAGTGTTGTCATCAGTTCTTCCTGTATTTATGTGAAATTGCTCTAAGCCGGTCCTTAGCTCCCAAAGATGATCACAGTGTTTGAATAGGAAAAACCCCACATCCTCAATCCCTGCTTCTGCTCTAAAACATGACTTCTTTCATTCACTCTCTTACTGCTGGGAGATGCCAATCTGAACCTTCTACAGAGCCCAAATATTCTACTTTTAAATATTTTCAAGGCTATTGCTCATGGTGTAGGTTATATACATTGGTTATAAATAAGGAGGGGCTGAAAAGAAAGTCCTGGAGATGACTGTACAATTATAATTAAACCTGGACCCTGCTGTTCTGTTCTCTGAATGCCTAACCATGCTCCAGCCATGAATTTCTGCTGCACTGCATGTAGTAGTTGCATCCATCAACGCAGAAGTGTTTCTAAATTTGACTGTAGATAATTAAACTCACTTTAATGTAAATGACTGTGCTGCAGCTCCCAGGGTGAAGATGTGTCACTTACACTCCCTATAAACATTAGGGAGAAKCAGCCCCACAAAGCAGATCCTGATGCAAACTCCTACAATCCCAGACTCAGCAGAGTCAGGGAGTATCAAGTAAAGGGGTAAACGCTTATTAGTAAAATCCAGAAATGGTGCCTAATTTAGGATATGTACACTAAGATGATCAGAGGGATGGGAGGAAAGGCTGGGAGARCTGGGATTGTTCACCTGGAGAGGAGAAGCTTTGGGGGGACCTCAGTGTGGCCTTGCAGAGCCTGCAGGGAGCTACAGGAAAGATGGAGAGAGACAATTTACAATAGCCTGGAGTGATGGCACAAGGGAGAATGGCTTCAAACTGCCAGAGAGGGTGTTTATATGGGATATTGGGAAGTAATTGTTCCCTGTGAGGGTGGCAGGCCCTGGCACAGGGTGCCCAGAGCAGCTGGGGCTGCCCCTGGATCCCTGGCAGTGCCCAAGGCCARGCTGGACAGGGCTGGGAGCACCTGGGACAGTGGGAGGTGTCCCTGCCATGGCAGGGGTGGCACTGGATGGGCTTTAAGGTCCTTCTCACCCAAAGCATTCCATATTCTATGGGAACAGGAGGTTTTTTAACCCCTCCTGCTGACTGGCACCAGCTGCTGCTGTTCCCAGTTCCTGAAGCACAAAGTGCTGAGGCAACAGCTGAAGGAAGCCCAGTGCAAAGCCAGACGTGAAAAGTGAAATTTATTTCTGCCAGCTCAGTTTAGTTTGGAGCCTGAGCGTATCCGCCTGGGGCAGCCATAATGTGAGGGTGGCAATCATGATTTTCTGTATGAACAGGGCATAAAAACTCGCTGTATTCTCTTCAGCAAGTAAACACTCTCATTTCATGCCAGGGTTTGTAATAAAGRCTCCTTTCTCTGATTCTTTCCCCATCCAGATGTTTCTCAGTTACCAGTGTAACACAGAATCATCTTCAGCTCTTGTGGCCACCGTCAAAATATTCCCTGCACCCCTGTCTTAATGTCATCTTTTCTGTTCTATTCATTCCATTCCAAGCATGTACTGTGTTTTTCTTTTTAGAAAGAGTTCAACTTCTTCTAAGAAACTTTTTCTCCCACACTGAATATCCTCCCCAAAGCATGAGAACATTCTACCCTTTCATTTTGCTCACCAGACACTGCACGATTTGCAATGGAAACTGGCAAGAACATTTAAAATAATAAAAATAAAAACTGTGCTCATCTCAGAACTGGGAGATGAGTGCATTTGCTGAGAGATGTAGGGGTTTGGAGCCCTGTGATTGAAGTCTCCAGGAATGTTAACTGAATTTTAATTCGTGTTTTACAGAGCGATATGTATGGAGAGAGTGTAGGAGAGGTCAGGGGAGGGTAGGAGAGGCTGAGCCACGCTGGGTAAATGCATCACTTAGTGCACATTGAGCAGGTTTTTGGTTACTGCAGTTTTCAGATTTGTGCTCTAATCTTTATTGATTTAACGAGGGCTCTCACACAGTAATTAATGCGGCATTAGTTGTGCCCAGTGCTCTTGGAGAAGCTGTGTATTAGCACTGCCCCTGCTGCTGTGGGCTCTGCTGGGGCTGCAAGGGGTGGATCCTTGAACTCGACTATAAATTGTGGAAGTAGGAGGTAAAGGGATGTTTGCTCTTTTGGTGGGTAAAAGCTTGGACACCTTGTGGTTTTTTTTCTTGGAATGGTTGTTGACTTTCTCAGTCTTTCAGGATCCCATATCAGACCTCTGGCCTGGCTTTGTGCAGGAATTTGTTTCCCTAACATCTCATGAATCCTGGTCCAAGAGCAGTACATAATTTTAGCTCCACTCAAAGGGAAATAAGGAACGCAAAGGAAGTATTGGAGACGGCCCCAAAATTGAGGATTCCTTTTAAAATAATAATAGAAAATGCTTGATTCCTCTCTGTTCCCTCCTTGGGCCACAAGACTGAGCTGATAACTGCAAGCCAATTTTTAAATGCTGAGAACTTTCCAGGGAMACATCCTGTGTGTTGCCTGGTGAAAGCAGCATTAATTGCTGTGTGTGGGACAACTCAAACCAGTACTGAACTGGTCTTCAGTTGTTTCCCCTAAGCATGAAGCAGAGCTTTACCTGCTCTAGCTCTTTAACAATATTCCTTAAAAGTAGTTTGTCTACAAAAGCATATATAGAATATACATTRAAATAACTATTCAATAGAAAATAATTGTTTTTTAGCTGGTCTTGCTGTAGGTTTGGGGTTTATAGCAGGGTGAGGAGGATGGCAAGGAATCCAAAAGGGAGTTCTACCTGAGGTCACTCCACTGAATCAGGCAGTGGCACTCAAATTTTGTGGGATTATGCCATTATTTTGGACAGAGGCTCTTTGSTTGGTGTAGGTGGGTCAAGGTGAGTGCCCCCTCCAGCTTTTGTGCACAGCATCCTCCTCAAATGACATCACCTCTGAGAACACAAAGGTGTTGGAGCCTGGGCATTTCTCCTGCTGTTTGGTGCTCCTGGGGTGACTCCTGGCACAGGGCTCCAGCTGATGGAGCAGTGAGGAGGATGGGTCAAGTGTGGATCTGAGCTGATGCACAGAGATCAAGGGGAGCAAATATTTGGCTTCCCCAGCATTGTCAGACCTTGTTGACATTTCTCACTCAACCCTTAATSCATGAAGTGAGACTAAAAAAACATCCCTAAATGCTGGCAGAGGGTGATTTCAGTATCATTCGTGAGGTATTTGCATCCAGATCCTTGAAGAATTCCAGCATCTTTTTCCTATTTTAAAGCTGCTGAATGAAGCATCGAAATAAATCAATCGCATGGTTTGGGGCTGGCTTTATTTGCGAGGTTTTTTTAGCTTTTAGGTTTGGTAAAACCACAATAAACTCATTTTGGAGGAAGGCCAGGTTTCTCTTTGAAGTCCTGTGAAGCAGCACACAAAGTTATGCTCCCTTCTCCTTGCTCCACAGTAATAAGGGAGTGATGGACAGAGAGCTGTGAGCAGCAGTCCAGCTGTTCCCACACAAATCCTTCATTTGGATGAAAGGAGACTGTGGCTGCAAAAATCACAGCAGAAAATGGCATCAGAAATACGACAGACAGATGGATGTTACTGTAACAGCTGTAAAAGGCCCATATGAGCAAACTGGGATAAAGACTCATTTATTCCACTTCAGCTCTATTGCATTGTTTTATTCCTGAATGGACTGGGTACATGGTGATCCAATGGCAGCATAATTCCGATTGTAAAATGATAATGCACAATTAGCAAACTGTCAGGTACAGCCAGCTGGAGGACTGGCTGCTGGCATCCTGCCTTTGCCCAAATTAAAAAGTGGGGAATTTGTTAGTGAGACCGAGTTTCAGGGAGAGGGGGCTGTGAAAGTGAAAGTGCTGTTTCCTTCCTCTTCAAGTTTTCCCTGCCCTTGAAAGCAGGGAGCTGCTGTTGTGTAAGGGAGAGGATCCAGGACAAAGCCATTGAGGTTATTGGAGACCAAAGGACGGAGCTTGATGCCTCAGGATGGCTGCCTAGAACAGAGGCTAGACAAGATAAAGAGAATAAAAGTGGGTATTTATTAAAGGCCTTCAATAGCTACACCTTGGGCAGTCAAAGGCTCCCAGAGGCTGCACCCCAGCTGGACAATGGTCATGAGTTTTTCACACAATTATAAATTTGGTCCATTTACATATCAGGAGTTAATCTTCYAATTACAGCTTCAGTAATGAAGTAATTACTCCAAGTTATCYCCCCCAGTTCACTTTTGTTTATATTTTTCAGGGCCTGAGACAGTGAGGTGCCCTTGAGTTTCAGGGCTAGAGAGAAATTGTTTTGTCTGAATGAAATGGGAGAACAGTAGCTGACAGGCTGTGGAGTTTTAGAGTTATACACTAAAGCAGTACAGGATGTGCAAAATAGAAAAGCTGAATCCTAAGGCAGCAGGCTGGGCTGGGAGGGGATGGAGCAGATCCCCACGAGCACCCACAGCTCCTTGGAGGGCTGTTAGCCAGCTGGGGGAGAGGCTGCAGTGCCAGATAGTAAAACAAGAGTGCAGGGGCTGTAAAAGATCCGGTTGGAAACTCAGAGTTGACTATTAGAGAGAGAATTTTCCCTAGAAAGGAAGGCCAGGCCTGGGATGGGCTGTCTAGACAGGCTGTGGAAGCGCCATCCTTGCAGGATGTGGAGCCTTGGCTAAACCTGAGCCAGCCTTGGCCATGGGCCCACGCTGAGCAGGACAGGGAAAGGGCCCTCATGGCCAATAATTCTGTGATAAGAGAGATTGGAAGGGAGCAGCTGTATCTGCAAAAACATTTATTTTAATCCTTGCCATGGGACAGAATCAGTTGAGRGAGGGCAATCCTGAGGAAAGCATTTCTTAGAAATGTGGACAAAAGAACACCTTAAAAATCCAATAAAACAATGAGACATTCAGATGCTGTATTGTACTTTAGGCTGCTTAAAAAAACAAACAAAAACTCAAATAATTCTGCAGCATCTCAAGTGATACCCATCAATTTGTGTGCATGTCAAACACCAGTGGATCTGTCACGGCTTTTCTTCACGTTGGGACAATTAAGCATAGATTCCATGGGCTCTTTATTTCCAGCACTGTATAAACAAAATTTGTTTTATTATGTTTACTCATTTGGAAAACAGCTAATACTTTGGGTGTGTATTCTAAGATTTTTTGAACTCACTTCAATATTTTTTCCTGTGTCATAATAGTTGGCTTGTAGCAGCAAAGTGGAGTAATCAGTGGGCTGTGGCTGAAATCAGAACCATGTACCAGAGGCTGGTTTGATCTTGCACGTCAGTTGTTACTACAAAAAAAAAAAAACAAAAAAAAAAAACCACTGCTTGGTTGAAATTGAAGATAAGAGGAAAATCTCCTGAGGAAAAAAATATAAAGGACTACTTGCAGGCGGTAGCAGTTATTTTGCTTTCAAATGATCAGGGTTTTTCAAAGATCTCTCTTCTCCCAGGAAAGTGTGAGCTGGCCCTGGTTTTGGGCAGTCATGGGAGCGCCATGAGTGGGTGGGCACAGCCTGGTGGCATCCCTGTCCCTGCAGTGGCACTCGGAGCTGTGACACCCTGAAAGGGCAGAGCCCCAACACAGGACAAAGAAACCCTGCCCAAGCTTGGTGCTCGTGCTTGAGRTGCTCTTTTCCTGCACACAAACTTCCTAAAAGCCTCTATTGGATCTTCCCAAGGTGCAGAACAGAGAACAGGATTTTAGGAAATGGCAGAGCTCCTGGGGCTTTGGCAGATCAGGCATTTCAGCCGAATTTTCAATAACTCCTGTGATGTTTCTCATGGAGGATCACATCTCTTGGGGGCATGCTCATCACGCCTGCCATGGGGAAATTACCTTGGAGGTGCTCTGCCAGAAATCTCATTCTGGGCTGTTCCACTTTGCTTCCTAATGGCTGAATGGTTGAGTTATCGTGGGAGCTTAGTCACATCAAGATACTGCTCAGAGCAAGCCCTGATTCATTTAGCTGCATAGGAGGTTCGGGGAGATGATGGCTTCATCATGAGTCAGTTCTTCATTATCACATTCCTGGGATGTTACACAGCAATATTGGAGCTGCCACGAGCAGGGGCAGATGAATGATAGCAGATGAGATGGACCTTGTGTCTGATAATGGTGAGCGTGTCACGCCTCAGACGGGTGCAAAGAGCCAAGTGCTGCATCAGGCTGCTCATGCAAGGAGACAGGAGCCTTCCCCAGCCCTGCCTGCGCTCAGCTTAAATATAGAAATGGGAAAGTGACTTTGCAGCTTGGTTTCTGCTAYGCCTAACCATGCCTAATCATTCTTTTTGAAAAGCTTGTTAAGGTATTCTTGTCAATTAGCACTTGTTTCAGTGAGCTTCACGGATTAATTAGATGTTGCATTACAAAAATAATTATGCCTTTTAGCCATTTTCTGTTATTTACTTCCTTAAATGTTGGGTTTGTGAGGCAGAGGCTGGCTTGGTGCCACAGTCATTTGGGTAGAATCTAACACAGATTAATGAGCAAACTTGAAAAGCAAGCAGTGAGTTCCCCAGTGTTTTGTAATTAAGCAGTTTGATTAAAAACAACTGGAACAACTCTGCGCACTGAGAAACAAAGTGGGAACAGCTCTCTGCACTGAGACCTCTGTAACAACAACTACCAAACCCAGGGCTGAAAGCAATTTAAGGAGCTCGAAAGTTTTCTTGGCTACCTGATGGTTTTGTCAGAGAAGTTTTTGAAGAGTGGGCAYTGAGGCAGTGCAGATGTTCTTCCCCAGCCCTCAAATCCACAATGACAGAGGGATACACTGACTTTATTTTTGAGGCAGGAACTCGAATGCTTGTCTTGACACGCTTGTGCTGCTCCATGGGCACAGCTCGTGAAGTTAAAAGGAGCTGTGTTGTACTTCGGGCTTCTTAAAAAAAAAATACAAAATCAAACACTTCTGCAGCATCTCAAGTGATACCCATCCATCTGTGTACATGTCAAACACCAGTGGAACTGTCACAGCTTTTCTTCACTTGGGGACAGTTAAGCACAGATTCCATGGCTTTTGAATATGAGCTGAAAATTTGTGCAATGAGCTTTGGGGGAGTTCTGCCTCACTATGRGCCAGTGAGACCTAAACCAAGCCCTTAAAAGGCTCTGTGGCCAGAATGGGTTCTGTTACCTGTGCTGGACCAAAGGGCTCAAAATGCTGCTGGGATAAAACCCCAGCTCCAGTTTTGGGGAAGCTTTGCTGACTTACACCCCCTGACAGGCTGGCTCAGAGTGAAAACCAGGCATTGTGAGAGCCCTGACTGTGATTATCCCATGGATTCATTCTGCTGGTCCCTGCACGTGTGAGCAGGGCTGGGCTGAAAAAGCTGATCCTGCAGCTGGAGTGTGAGGCAGAGCTAAATGTTGTTCACCTTGTGTTAAGGGCAAGCCAGGTAGACAGAAAAATACACATGTTCTTCTCTTGCTGGCCCAGCATTACCTGCCTGGCTTACATTTCTCTGGAAATATGCCTGTCTGGAGCCTCAGACAGCAATTTTCTCTTCTTTTCTAGCCCATTTTAKCTCTCTTTCACACACAGATGTTGCTTAGAATCAATAGCTCCCCACTATCAGCCTCATTTAGTGTCTATTCATTTATTGGATTTTGAAAATGGAAAGTAAGGAGACTTAAAAGAGAAAATATGGGGGGTTTTCATTGAAGTGCAGCATTTRAAATGCAAACTCTTCCTTTCAGCTTTAAGTATTACTGCATTACAAAACACGGTTGAAATGATTCATGCCCCAGCTTGACTTATAAAATCCATAAACAGACTGCAAAGATCCCTTTTTCTAAAACTGAGGCATCAAAACTTGTTTGGACCAAAATTTTAGTCAGCTCCTTGCTCAGATTTTCCCTAAATTTGAACCAGGTTATGAAGTCTTTCATGTCTGGCTTCTACCAATCTGTGGCACAGATTGAATTCTTGGAGACCCTGGCAGTGGCTTGTTCCTTTACTCTGCCCTTCCTTTGCTCAAGGGTGGTCAGCTCCTGTCCTGATGGCACCTGTGGGGTTTTCAAGGCTGTAGATTTGTCAGTTGTTCTTGAAAGAAAATGTTCTGTCTCCTAGAGGGCGTGTTTGTGATTTGGATGTTTGGAAGGAAAAATAAAAAATCAGGATTGTGCCTTCCTCTTCCTCAGGACAGAAAAAATTCAGTGAGGAAAAATTACTCATTTTCTGTCTGTGCTTGAGAGAGCTGTGTGGGGATGGGGTGAGCAGGGTGTATTTAACCCCTTCACGTGCCTGGCATGGCAGTGATTCCTTTTCTGAGTGATAGAGGTACCTTCCATTGCACACACCTGCATGGAATGCACGGATATCGCAGAGCAGCTTTTCTGAGCCAACCCCAGCACACAGGAAAAGGTTTTGTGAGGCAAAAGGGTAATCAGGAAACTGCTCTCTGCAGTAAAACAAACATAAACAGCATGTACAGCTCTATAACCTGGTTTTGGGGCTGTTCCAATAGAGACACAGCAGTGAATGCTCTCCCACTGGGAATGGTGACAGAGTCCACACTGGAGATCCAGTGAAGCTGGAACTGTTTGAGAAGAGTCAGCAACACAGCAGAGGATGTCTGCAGAGGGTCACTTACATCACACGTGGCTCCTTTAAAGCTGTCTGCTGTGTAAGAGGTTGAAGAAATAATATTAATAATGGCACTGTCTTAAAACTCTGGGGAAGATGTGTGCCTGTGTGAAGATGCCAGGAAGGATCCAGAGAGCATGAGCACCTAAAGAATTCCATGGTACCTGCGTGCAGTGCAGAGCCTTCCCCAGGAACCAGGCCAAAAGTTTTATTGTGGCATCAAAATGTTTTTAAAAGGGCCAGCACAGCTCTTCTCAACAGCCCTTCTCCTCTTGGACAAGGATAATTTCAGGGTCCAAGATGAGCTGCTTCTGCACCTGCCATTGGGCAGAGGCCTCAATCACATCCAGCACCAGAGGGAAAACCCTTTCTTTCTCTTTTAGGTGTCCAKCCCAGCTGCTGGGCAGGTATTTGCTGTTGGAGGCTCCCTGTGTGTTAGGATGGGTTAGTAAAAAGCAGTCTGATTTTGGAATAGAGAAATATAGACATAAAAGTAAGTGAATGGAAGGTTAACTAAACTGCAAAATGTATTCAGCACAGTTACTGCAAGTCCTCTTTTCCAGCTGTGGTGAAAGRGACTCAGCTCTGGAATCAAACACACAGAGTGTCTTTAGTCCAGGCAGCTCAAGGGCTGATAAATCCGTGCCTTAGTGGTCCAGGCTCCAGTGCCAGGTGCACAGAGTGGATCTGAGAGGCTTTGTGCATGTGCAGGATTAATTTTGGCAGCTCCTGCTTCGCTGCTCCCAGTATTCCAGCAAACCGGATTAAGGATACCGTGTGTGTCTCTGCTCCAACACCTTCCCCCTCCTTGTAACAGATACACTTTCATGCAGACTTATCGTGGTGATTACTGTGAAGCAAATACTGCCACCTTTTCTTTCTCTTGTGTCTGACATATCCCTTTATGTTGTTCAACTGTGAATTTCTTAGAGCCGGGTTTAATCTCCTTGAATTCCTGGAAAACATCTGGCAAATCATGGATGCAAAGTGTGTACAGGCAGAGATAAACCCCACCTGGGTGAGACTGCTCCTCTTTCAGTGCTTGCTACTCAGGATGGGAATCAAAACCAGGCAACAGAAACCTTCCTACCTCATATTTTCTTCCCAAATTCCAGCACAGTGGCCCTGAATTCATGGCTATCAAACCTCCTGTTCCCTGCAAAGCCCTGGGAGTGCTGGGTCTGGCCAATGTCTTGGTTTGAAGAGAGAGGTGTCTGCTAAGGAAGGCAGGAGCCTCTCCTGAAATGGAAAATGTAAACCCCCTCCCTCTGAATTATTATAATTTGGAAATTAAGGGGCTCTCAGGTACTAAGATATGGGAGCAGGAATAACAGTTCTTTAGTAGGAAAGAAAATAAAAAATAAAATAAACAATGCAGTAATACAAAACAACACTGCCAGAGTCAGACCATGCCCTGGCCCCTGTGTGTCAGGGGGTGTCCCAGCCCCATCCCATGGGGGCTCAGCCCTCCTGCAGTGCCAGCTGTGGCTCTGCTGCAGCAGGGATCCTGCACAAGGGGGGAGTTTTCCTCTGCAGCTCCAGGGCTGCTGCAGATGGGCCTGGGCTCCCTCTGCCAATGCAGGGCAGCAGAAAGCTGCTCCTCTGGCAATGCAGGGGGCAAAGGCTGCTGGGCTGGGCCAGGCTCAGATTGGATCCAGGTAGGAATGCTTGGCTCCTCCCCTGGGCGCAGCATCTCCCATGGGATGCTGGAATTGGATCAGCCCTGCAGGGACACTCAGTGGCCATGGACAGCAGAGATCTCCTGGAGGGAGGATTGGCTGTGGGAGAGAGAAAGAAAAAACTGCCCCATGAACAGAGGAGAACTGCCCCAGCTCTGACAGATGGTGAGAGAATACACAGCCCCATTTCCAACCTGAACCAGCCAGGAATGTTGAGTTTCCCATGTATTGTGCTTCATTGCTGCTGCTCCTGCCCCCATAGGCCAAGGGTCGGTGCCTGTTTGTAAAGTCTGAGGCTGCAGGCAAGGCTTGCACATAGGCTGTGCATAAACTCCTCTGGTTGGTGTATTATTTTATTTATTTTGTTCATAATCTGACTGTATTCTGCTTTATTTCTACCTTTCTTATGGGTAATATGAGGTACATTTCACTGTTTTTCTAGGGAATACACTAACGTGCAGCAGAGGTGTGAAAAATATTGTAGGAATGGCCATAACAAAGTTTCTCCCAAAACAGTAGAGTCTGCACAGACCAGCAAAAAGTTCACCTTTTTGCTAAGCACACGAAGCTGCTAAATGTGCAAAGGCTCTGCTCTTAAGCATTCCCTCAAGAGCAAAAAGCCCTTCATGGGGAGGTTAAAATAATGATACATACAGGCTTATTCACAGTTTAAATTTCACCTCCATCTCTCTGCCTAAGCTCTATCAAAATCCAGGCACTACTGAAATCCTCAGGAGACCCAAAGGAAGATCTGAAGACCTGAATTTGAAGCCAGCCAAGAGGCAAAGGGACTCGGGAGAAATCTCAGCAGCCTGAATGTGCTCTTTAGTGCCTATTCACCTCTCATGTGTTCCTCAGCCAGAACTCACATCCAAGAGTGTAATATCCTCCTCCACGCTTCCCCCTCTCTCTGTCCAGTCCTGCAGCCCTTATGTGAACTTTAAGTAATTCCCATCAAAGTCAGCTGGTTTGCTGAGTGAACTTCAAACCTCCTTTGGCTCTGGGTTTGCAGGTTTTAAGTCTTGGTAATAAAAAGAGGTTGGGGAATCTGCAGATAATTAACAAACCACAGGCCAACTCCATATCCTGCTCCCTGCCTCATCAGCCCTTTTCTGAAGGAAAGGTGACTCTGTCCAGTCTTCCCAAGACCAGCAGAGAGACCTCAAAACCTGCTACCTTTCAGCTAAAGATCTGCCTGGAGATCCCCTTCCTTAAAGCCTGAGAATAAATTGCATTGTTCCTGTCCTAGCAGGGCAGTTAATGAGATGTTCTGAAGATTGACAGTCTCTGACAGCCCTCATTGCCTCCCTTTGATGCTCTCCTGACAATAGCTTCCAAGGCASTAAATTAGGACTGGACATTAAGCCTTCAGTGAGAAATGAAGGCTCTATTTTCTGCTTACCAACTCTAAATGCAGAAAGAGGCAGTTTTAAGCAATACACTTATCAGGCTTAGCTTGAGCAATGATTCAGCCTTCCAAGAAAGATACTGCTTAAGTGGTTTTATTGCTCTAAATGGGACTAAAATTCACTTTTTATCAGAGAAGTGACGTCTCTAAGCATCCTCAACATACACCTCATCAGGAATATTATCCTGTAGCCCAAGCTGTTCTATTCCTAACTTCAGAACAGAGTTTAAGTGAACCTGGTTTGTGCTAAGACCAAAGGGCAAAAACCTTGAAAATTTCCTGGGTCCAGAGCTTAGCTGTGCTTTCTCTCCCTGGAATGCTTCTGGGGTTTGAAAGTGCTGAAATTTYAGTGCTCTGACAATGTGTGCTAATGGGGGATTCATTAGAGATGAACCCAACAGGAGGTGAGAAAGCCCCTCTCCSAAAAATGCCAGCCAGCTTTGGAGCAAATCACTGAATTTCAGGCCTCCTTTACTGATGTGCCTGAACTGCATCACTTCTCCTGCCCAGCCTCCAGCTCAGGGGATTGATCTGAATCTGAATCCCTGTCTGGATCCAATATCTGGGGCTTAAGATCAGCTCACATAAATACAGGCATCGCTGAGAGATGTCTTACCAGGGGATGAGCACAGGAAATGCCAGCTCTAATGCAGCTTTCTCTCCTCCCTGCTAATTGTTTTAGATAATGAGGGAGAGGAAGCACTCATGATGTTTGAGCCTAGAGGGTTGAATCCCTGCAGAGTTGACTCAGCTACTCATCTTTGTGAAGCAGATAAGCTTGGTTGTCTGTGTAGTAGGAAATTTACCAAAAGAAGAAAAAAAAAAAAAGCTTTCTGTGGTGGAAAAAGCCTGAATTTAAACAATAAATATAAGAATATCCCCCTCCCCCCCAACAGAATAAAGGGAAAATCATTGTGAGAAATGATTGCATGTATTTGGAGTTAGAGTATTCTAATGGTTTTGACCAAGCTGAAAAGAATTAAAATAGTCCCAAGGCAGGAGAACCCCCAGCACAAGGAGGGGAAGCTTCACTGCAGGGTGAGTGATGCTCTGTGGCATTGCTGCTGGCTCAGGAACAGCTCCCACTCCAGCTTTTTAATTTCCTACACTGGAGCTGCTGCAGGGGATTATCYTGCATCTTTCATACACACTCCCTTTATTTACTTTGCTAAAATACTCATCTGCATGTGGCAGGCTCCTGTTTGCTGGGCCCTGACCAGTGTCCTCATGGTGATACCTGCAGAGCCCCTGGTGTGAGGTTTGTCTCAAGTTACAAAATGTGCCTGGGGTGTGTGTTCTGTC